>CAXKVT010000168.1:0-430795 GCA_964058875.1 Carex rostrata
TGTTTCCTTCTTTCTCTCTCTAGATATCTGCTCTTGCCTCTTAGGCATTGAACAACGAACCAGGTTGCATGATCTCTTCCTACCCACTCGTGCATAGAATTATTTACAGAGAGAAGCCAAGATAGGATCTTTGAAAGAAGAAAGAATTATTATATAAATATTTGTGCAAAAACCGAGGCTTTCTGGTGCTGATTGATCTTCTATGAATGGTCTTTCATTCATAGTACGATTGAAAAAACCTCATCTCTCTCTCTCTCTCACTTTGACTTTTTCTTTTATTGGGATTGTGAGAAGGGTTTCTTGACCTGTGTTAGATTTTCGTTGGGAATTGGAGAAGAGCAGTTGAATGAATGATGGGATTGGATAGTGTTGCTATGACATTTCTTCTTCATCATTGTTTTAACACAAAATACAGCAAACATTTTTTATTTTTTTATTTTTTTGAAGCACCAACAATATATATTGATAAGAAAAAGTCTATTTACACGAATAAAATACTAGGTTAGCATCTAAGAAAAAATAGAAACAGAAAAAAAAAAATTATTAACTAGAAAGTAAGATGCTCATCCATTTATTCATTGTTGCTTATTTTATTCATTGTTGTGTAAGATGCTCATCCATTTATTTTTTTTCACAATTATATTCAATGTTGTAAATAGCGGTATGCGCTTGTCGGCCGGATTAAATACTGTTAAGCAATTAATGGAGAATAATCGACTACAATCGAACATTATCGATTGATTAATTAGAAAAATTCGTAATAATTTGATCACTGGCAATGACTAATTGGCCAATTAATCAGTCTAAACAGCCATTTTTTACAACACTGACACCAAGATCCAGAAAATTCCTCCATTATATTTATTTATGATTTGTTGACTTGCCCACATTTTCTCCTCAGATAAGATACATGTTTGTGCCATTCTCATGTTGCAACTTGCAAGTTGTTTTCTGGAGCTTAATTTGAAACAATTTATAAAAAAAAAAATGTAATTATAACTGATTTTTTTATGGAAGTAAAATATTACGGAAGTGGAAGCTTGAAATTACGAGAAAAGAGAAAAAAAAACGTCAAACAATATTTTTTTTAATTCTTACAAACACATTAAATATTTTGTCGAAAAGGAGATAGACGGAAAAAAAAAATCAATTCCACATAAGAAATTGAATTAATAATTTTGATTTCGGTTCCTTTAAGCATTTCTAGAATATTGCACGTCTTAAATTGGTCACATGCATATAATTCAAAATGTAAAGGAACTGAAACAATGCTACTGTTCCTTTAGAATTCATATTTTCTTTTGACCAAATTTTCAGATATACATCAATGTATAAAAAATTGAATTATTTATTTGGTTCCTTACAAATATTAAAAAAATTTACCATCCTTTCCGAAAAATATTTATTATTATATACTATTAAAACTAAAAATAAAATATTCTGCCACGCAAAGTTACAACAAGTAGAGATTTATTTAAAAGGGAAATTTCATGTATTTCCCTCAAAAAACTTCAAAATTACGTATATACCTCCAAACTTCAAAATTACTTTGAATTACGTACTTTCCCCTCAAAACTTTTAAAACTCACAAATATAATCATTTTATTATCTTTTATATTAAAAAATCATTTTAAATTTATAAAATACCCATTTTATTCTTTATTAAAAGCATAAAAAATTGTAGCTTGTGTAAGAAATTTTTTTGATCTTGTAAGATACCCATTATATCCTTTATCTTTATTAAAATACCCAGTTTGCCCTAGAAAAAACGGATGCCCATTATTCATTTATCCTTTATAAAATATTCATTTTGCTCTCGAAAACCAATCAAATATAATATCGACATTTTAAAATAGCTATGTTATAAATTTAAATGAGTTTTAATATAAAAGACATAAAAATGGTTAAATATTTTAGTTTTGGAAGTTTTTCGAGGGGTAAATACGTAAGTTTGATGTTTAGAGGGGGGAACACATAATTTTGAAGTTTTTGAGGGATATATGTAGTGGTTTGAAAAACGGTCCGGTCCAAATCCGGTCGGGCCACAGGTTGGCGGGGGCACGGGTTGACACGGGTCACACGGGTTGAATAGGTTGAGTCACACGGGTCCAATTTTTTTAGGCCAACCCAAACCCGTGCTCAACCCATGGTTCCCACAGTCCACGGTCTGGTCCGATCCTATCCGGTCCATTGTTTTTTTTTAAATCTGAATTTATGGAGGGGTTTTTTTTTTTTTTTTTTTTTTTTTGGGGGGGGGGGGGGGGGGGGGGGGGGGGGGGGGTGGGGGGGGATAGGTAGCCATTTTTTTTCAAAAAATTTTGAATTATAGGAGTTGGGAGGGATTGGAGAGGGTTGGAGGGGGTTTAGTACGGATTTGGGTAGGTTGGAGGAGGTTTATTATGGGTTGGGGTAGGTTGGAAGGGGTCCGGTTCGGTTTTAGAGGGGGTTGGGATGGGTTGGAGCGGGTTGGGTCTGCTTTAGAGCAGATTTAGTCCGGTTTGGGACCGGGTTGGGGGGTTGGGACGGGTTTAGTCGGGTTCGATCCACGGGTTGGCTCAAAAATCTTGAACCGAACCTTTGCTAGACCCGTGTCTAGCAAAGGAACGGTCCGGTCCGGGTTTGAAGGACTCCGGTCCGGTATGAGTCAGGTACGGATCCAGTTCACGAGTGGCGGGTTCGGCCGTGGATGCCCGGTTTTATCACAACACTAGATATATGTGAAATTACCCCTTTATTTAATTGTACAAAATAATTAATTTTAGAAAGAAAAAAAAGGAGGGTTAATTAATTAGTATGTGCAAAATAAAAATAAAAAAAAGAAAGAAAAGAAAGACAGAAGGAAAGCCTATGTCCTGTCAAGTGTCAAGTGAAGTAGGGTGCATTTGGGTTGACGCAGATGGTACAAAACAAGCAAAAGAGAGGTGACCCCGGATTGATTGTTGTCTCCTTGTATACTAATTATTATCTAATTGACTTTTTCTCCATTATTTTATTTTTACCTGTACTTGATTTATATTTGGTTGTTAAAAGTACTGAAATTTTGACATTCACATTCACAGTTGATTTCGTATCCTCTGCATTAACTCAAAAAATTATATTTTGGGTTAATATTTCTAGACCGTAGGATTGTTTTAAAATTTGTGCGGACTAGATTCACACTAATATTAAAGAGCTCTGAATTATAAGTTGTGACCGAATTGATTCCGTTTAAAATCAAATTGCCGAGATGCGTTAACTCAAAAGTTGTAACTTTTGAGTTAATACTGACAATGCAAACTCTTCACATTTAGGGATGCTTGTTGGGTCCGGTTTAATTGGATTTAAATCAAATTGAGAGAATTTGAATTAAATGGTTCGATTTTTTTGGTTAAATAGATCAGTGTGGTTTATTTTTTTAAAACCAGTTTAATTATTTAGTTTGGATTGATTAGAAACTTTAAAAACTAATTAAACCAAATCGATCGAATATAGGAGTATAATTTTTTTGAGCCTATAAAAAATCAATTATTAACGTTATGAAAATTAATAAACCCTAATTCAATTTTGTACACTGAAAAAAATAGTTCCTTTGAACTTATAAAAAATAACAAAAAAATGTTTATTTTGTAGTATCGACTAAATAATTAATCCGAAATTTATTTCGGTTTGACCAAAAAATCAGAAATTTAGTTTGATTTGTTTAGTTTGATTTTAATTCAATTGATAATTAAGTTTATTTTGATTAGTTCGGTTGTATTTCTGAAACCAAATAAAATTTTAATTTGTCTATTTTATTTTGATTTTAACCGAACTAAAGTACTGAATCAATGAAAATCCCTAATTAATTATGGCTCGCAGTTTCATATAATTGTACTTCAAACTAAAATTAACTTGGTTATGGCAACGTATATATATTTAGGGGTGTTCATTGGGTCCGGTTTATTCGGTTTTGAACCGAACCGAATTAGTTTGGACTAAATTGTTCGGTTTTTCCGGTTTAATGGTTCGGTTTGGTTTGATTTTTAAAACCGAATTATAACTTCGGTTTAGTTCAGTTTATAAAACTTCAAAATCGAAATAACCGAATCGACCGAACTTTTATATATTATGAATTTGGTCCGGACCGTCCCGGTTTATTTCATAATATCCCGATTTATTTCTTAATTAATTGCTTTAAATACTTTGATTTATTTCTTATAATACTAGTTATTTCTTAATATACTTCGGTTTATTATAAATCAATTATTTTAAATAAAAAATTTATATATTTTGGTTTGAACCAAACAAACCGAAATAAAAGTTTGGCTTGGTTCGGTTCGGTTGTAATGTTAAATCGGTTCGGTTCGGTTCTATTTTTGAAACCGAAATATAACTTCGGTTTGCCTAGTTCGGTTCGGTTGAAACCGAACCGAACCGATGAACACCCCTACGTATATTGCTATTTTTATGTAAGCGAATGAGAAAAATAATCAAAGAGATTTATCAAAATTTTGTCATATTTCGTTGGCTAATTAGGAAGAGGGAGAAAAAATAGATCATTTCATATATATATATATATATATATATTGTATTGTTTAATAAAAGTTGGACATTAAATCACTCAACTGTGTAGTATTCATATGAAATTCGTCATATAAATTTTGAATATTGTGCATACAGAGGCAGATGCAATTATGTAAATGAATAGAAATGAGGTTCAATTGATCTCAATTTATTTTCAAAATTTTGTGCTTAAACAAGATTATTGTACAGTTTACACTATACTATGTGTACAATAAAATTGGCTCTCATAATTTTTGTAATTATTTTTTGTGCATTATAATTTATAACTACTAAATAAATTGAGGGAAATGCTACTTAATTCGCTTAAACATATTAACAATGGATTAGATTGAACATGTTGACTCTAAATAAACCACTTTTCATAAAAAAAAAAAAATACCATATTAATTGTCAAACAAAAAAATTCAATTTACTTTTCTGAGTGATTTTAATATTCGGGGAAATTTCATGTATACCCCTCAAAAACTTCAAAATTACGTATTTCCCCCTCTAAATTTTGAAATTACATATTCCCCCTCTAAACTTCAAAAAAATCACATATTTACCCATTTTATAAATAAATTGAGGGAAATGCTACTTAATTCGCTTAAACATATTAACAATGGATTAGATTGAACATGTTGACTCTAAATAAACCACTTTTCATAAAAAAAAAATACCATATTAATTGTGAAACAAACAATTCAATTTACTTTTCTGAGTGATTTTAATATTCGGGGAAATTTCATGTATACCTCAAAAACTTCAAAATTACGTATTCCCCCCTCTAAATTTTGAAATTACATATTCCCCCTCTAAACGTTGAAAAATCACATATTTACCCATTTTATTATCTTTTATATTAAAACACATTCTAAATATAGAAAATACCTAGTTTACCCTTTTATTAAAAGAATAAAACACCCATCTGAATCTAATTTGAATCTAAAGGTTTAGCTACCGTCCGAATTGCTTTGAGATAAGTGCAAGTTCGATCAGCACAAATCTTGAAGCAAACAAACACGAAAACTGAAGCAATGTGCACAGATCTTAATGAGATGCACACAGATCAAAAATGCTTTGAGATTTGTGTAGGCTAGATTAGCACAAATCTTGAAGCAAACACGCAATAATCTTATTGCGATGCATGCATATTGAACGGTCGAGAAACCCTTCAGATTCAAATTTGAGTTCGATGGGGCGTTTTATACTTTTAATGAAGGGTAAAATAGGTATTTTACAAATTTAGAATGAGTTTTAATATAAAAGACAATGAAATGTATAAATATGTGCGTTTTTGAAGTTTAGAGTGGAAAATATGTGATTTCCAAATTTAGAGGGGGAAATACGTAATTTTGAAGTTTTTGAGGGGTATACGTGAAATTCCCCCTCAATATTCTATCACAGCTTGATACTTTGAGTCAACTTCCATATGATGGTCTTGGTTATTGGTCAATTTGCAAAATACCATATTAATTGTCAAACAAACAATTCAATTTGCTTTTCTGAGTGATTTTAATATTTCTGTGGACCAATTGATCAATAATAATTTTCTAATTATATTAAAAAATATATTAATAAAATATAAACAAGCTTTTATTTAATTTCAAAATGTTGAATAACACACTCACACAAGAGGTGTGAAAAGGAACCAATAATTTGCAAGGGTGAAAAGGAAAAAGTTATATTATATATTTTTATTTTGAGTTTTGTCCTTGCAACATGGCATTAAATGACAAAAAATAACTAATTGGTCCCAGATCCCCACCCGAGCTAAACTAACTATTAATTACAAAAAAATAATACAATTTTTTAGAGATTCCCCTTATCCCTCTCAATCACCTATTCTATTTCCCCTTTGTTCATTAAATATATTACAATTTGTCTCTTTTGAGTCATTATGGCATCGCACGCCAAGAGATCCTTCTTTTCTTATTCTGCATTTTTTTCCCTCGTCATCTGTTTACTGCAGTAAACTTTTATGTTTCTTTACATATAGACCCTTGAATTGTTGAAAATATAGTCCCTTTGTTTAAGTATATAAGATGAATGGTTCGGATCGACTGTTTGAACTTTGAAAATAAAAATATGTTCATTTTACAAATAGGTCCTTATGTCCATAGAAGCCTTTGCCATAGATTTACAAATAGGTCCTTAATATGTGCTTGGAGACCAAATTTTACATTTTTCTAAATTTTTGCACTATTTATTAAGATGGGTACAAAAAATATCAAATTCAGACCATTGAATTTTGTACCCATCTTAATAAATAGTAAAAAAATTTAGAAAAATATAAAATTTGGTCTCCAAGCACATATTAATATGGAGAACAAGATGAATGGTTCGGATCGACTGTTTGAACTTTGAAAATAAAAATATGTTCATTTTACAAATAGGTCCTTATGTCCATAGAAGCCTTTGCCATAGAGTTTCATAGAGTTTCAAAGAAAGTAAGATATAAAATAAAATTAAAAAAAAAAAAAAAAAAAAAACATGATAATCAACAAGTGTATTGTGCATATATATATAGTAATGAAATTGTTTTAATATAATTGTCAGTTAGTAAGAATCAACATTTAGTCTAGTGAAAAAAAATCTGTCCCCTGCACTGGAGGTTAGATTTGAAATTCAGATACGATCCTTGATGAATATTGATTTTTGAAAGATTAGACTATTATCTTTCTTTAAAAAAAATTGCCAAATATACTTGTGTTTAAAATAATTATACAATTATGTTCTACTCCAAAAAATTTATAATTCTACCCCTGAAAATTACCCAAATTTTGTTCGCGTTGAAGTTTCCCCTTAACCTGCATTTAATCTATTAATTAAACAACCCAATATGAAACCAAATTAAATTTTTTGGTCTTTTGTGGACTTCAAAGTAAAATTTAGTGTTGCACAGGTAGTCCAGATGAGTCTAGGATGATCATGGTTTAGATGCTTAGAGATCCAGTTTGATTGTGACATTAGATTTTATGTTCTTTTTTTTAAAAGAAGTGGCAAGACAAAAACGCTACCATTGTGGGTTAAGTAGAGAGAAAGAAAGGATTTAAAAATGGCGGCACTAAGAGCATCTTTGAAAGAATTAAGTGCCTCTTAGCTTAGCTACCTCTTGATTTTCTGAAGAAGCATCTACATGATAAAAAGTAAAACGCAATATAGACCCTTGCTCTAGGAAATTTTTTATCAATAGAAATTATTAGAGTCACATGTATGGAAACAGAAAGAGTACATAATTTCTAATAAATTTAGAAAGATCTGGCTCAATAAGTCCAATTCAAATATATGAATCGGTCTCAATGGTCAAGATCCATAAATATATATATATTCTCATATAGAGATGGGCTATGGTGCATTGCAATGCATAGGTCCCTCTTGTGCATTGGACCATAAAATCATCGATTCAAAATCTAAATGACCGATTCAAACCGTTTATCTTGTTCTCCATAGTAATATGTGCTTGGAGACCAAATTTTATATTTTTTGGAATTTTTTTACTATTTATTAACCCACTTTGAAAATCGCTGATCTGATGGTCCAGAAATTTTTACTGTTTTTTACTGTTCACCCAGATTTTCAATAAATCTAAAAAAATAGTAAAAAAATTTCAAAAAATGTAAAATTTGGTCTCCAAGCACATATTAATATGGAGAATAAGATGAACGGCTTGGATCGGTCATTTGGGCTTTGAATCAATAATTTATGGTCCAATGCACAATGGGCCTATGCATTGCAATGCATCATAGCCCATCTATCTATCTATCTATCTATCTATCTATCTATCTATCTATCTATCTATATATATATTAATGGTGAAAAAAGAGAAATTTTTATGCCACATTTCATCTGATACTAAGTGGATCTGACTCAATGAGTCAGATCCAATATATATATATATATATATATATATTTTTAAAATTTGGTAGAGGCTTATCCATCTAATTTTTTTTTTAAAAAAAAAACCAACTTGGATCTTCATCATTGAAGCCGATCCACTTCTTATCTGATTTTCTGTGGCATCTATATTTCAAATTTTCCCATCAATGTATATATTTTTTTAAATAAAATATATCCATGGATCTGGATCATTGAGAACGATTCATATATATGAATCGGACATATTGAACCAGATCTTTTTAGATTTATTGGAATTCAAGTACTCTTTCTGTTTTCGTACACGTGACTTTAATAATTTCTGTTGATAAAAAATTTTCATTGCTCTAGGGAAATTTCTAAAAGTATCCTAGAAATTAACCCTATAGTGCCTTCTCATATGATAAGAAAAAGGGCTTTTGTACAGTATGTTTTAGCTGTTTTCATTGGAAGTCTGTTTCAAGGCAATTTTTAAAGAAAATGTAGCATGTGTTATTAGAGGTACTTGGTCCCATAAGCAGTTGGTTGGATTGGACTGATAACTTTTCTCTATTTTCTTTTGGGTTTCAATTCAATTTCTCATCTTACTTTTTATTCAATCAGTCATAGAACTATGTAATTGCTGGCGTTGAACTTTGGATTTGATCAAGTAGCTAGGTTCCTGTAAATTTGAGGAACAACTGTTGATGTAGCAGAAGAGATCAATTGCAATTGTAAAATATTAAAATACACATGCCCTTAAAGCAAAAGAAATATAAGAATATTAATATAGTTTAACTAATTTCAATAAGACTTTCCTCAAAGGGGGAATTTCATGTATACCCCACAAATTATTTGAAATTACAAATTTCTCCCTCTAAAATTCATTTATACATATTTACCCATTTATTTATTCTTCTATTAAAATTCATTTTAAATTTATGAAGTACCCATTTTGTCTTTCATTAAAAAAAACTAATAGCTTGTTTAAAAAATGTAAGTATTTTAATTGATTTCAATGAGGTTGTTTGGTAAGGGTATTATAATTTAATTTTAATCCACGTTGTAATTTTGTTCAGTTGTCTTAAAGAGGCTTAATTCAGGATTAGATATGCCTTAAGTCTCGGACAGAGAATTAAGATTTCAGGTATAAGATTAAAACTTTCCTCAAATCTGATGTAATATTATTATTACCTAAGAGAAAAAACAAAAACAATAAAGAGAAATGGATGACAACATGGGAATGATGAGAGCATACATCATCACCATAATATATATTATCAAGTGGATGAATACAAATTCAAAACAAGAAAGTTCCTATTATTGTTTAAATTGGATTCGGTCATGGCATTTTAGGTACCGAAAGTACCCATTACGCAACTAGTGTTAAATAACCAGTGGCATCTCCATCAGTAAATAAACTTTGGATTAATTTTCTCAGTTAAATTAGAAAAGTATTCATCCAAAATCTTACAAGATAAACTTTATCAAGATGTTGGTCCCACTTATATCACCATTAACTGTAATACAAGTATTCACCTATGTTCAATATAGTCCAGATCTTCTAAAGTAACCCAATTTTTAAGTTTAGATATGGACCATCAGATTTGATCGCACCGTTGGATTTAAGAGGCCGGGTGCTCCCCTCGAACTGGATTGGTCTGGATTTGAATAAGACAGTCCGGATCTAAACTAAAAAAATTGAGTTACTTTAGGGGATCAGGACCCATTCAATAGGGAGGGGTAGCACCAACCAATTAATCAGAAATAATCGATCATAATCAGTTATAATCGGCTGATTAGTCAAAATCCGTGACAATTTGATCGTCGCCAACAGCTAATCAGTTGATTAATCGACCTAAACGGTAACTTATTTACAACACTGGTATAATAAATCAACAATTATTTCAATAGAGTGCATCTTTGAGGGCAACAGCATCACCCAAAAAAAATACAATTATTCATTTAATATTACAACTAATCAGATGCTCCATATGATATATTATCACTAAAGATATTGTGGTGGTCAATTAACATGCGAAATCTGGACAGGTTTTTTATAGTGGGCTCTGCAACTTTTGAAGATTCCCAAATTTTTTGTAATATTCTCTTTTAAACAAGCAAGATTTTCATACTTCATTGAATCCATAAGACCATAACAAGTGAAAAGCATCCAACTGATGATTAAGTCTAGTATCTAGTATTT
Source organism: Carex rostrata (assembly GCA_964058875.1). Lineage (NCBI taxonomy): Eukaryota > Viridiplantae > Streptophyta > Magnoliopsida > Poales > Cyperaceae > Carex > Carex rostrata. The sequence continues at coordinate 10,583 of CAXKVT010000168.1, forward strand.
GTTTAAACTGACACTTGTTTAAAAAGAACACTTCATAGAGACAGCAATACTAAATAATGAATTAAATGATGTGATGTTTTCTGACGTCCTCCCAAAAAAGTCAAGAAGAATTAAAGAGGGGGAGAAAGCTAGAAGCGAATATTTGGAGGTGACATGTCTCAGCCTTGTATGTTTTCCAGAGTATTTGATATAAAGAGTGAGGGGTTCTTTGCAAAGTGTGACACTGTCCGTGCTATGAATATATACTTATAGATCAAATTTTACTATTTATTAGGGTGCGTTTGGATGCTCAGAGAATAAAGCTATTCTCAGAGCAGAGCCATCCAAACGTGAAACTAAAATTAAGAATAGCGTAGGAATAGCTCTATTCCGTGAAAACGTTGGGTTAGCGATTTAGCACCCATTGGGGTTAGCGATTTAGCACCCGCTGGCCTTTGCTATTCCTAACATACAATCCAAACAACATTTCTACTAATTCAGAATAGCCAAAGTTAGTGCTATTCTTGAATCTCTTGGGTTAGCACTATTCTCAATCACTAACCCAAAAATCACTATTCTTACACTAATCCTTGCACGATCCAAACGCATAGATAAAAAAAACCTTATCTAAATATTTTGAATTATTCAAAACTCAAAAAGTAATGATTTTCTATCTATTTTAAAAAATAGTAAAACAATTCTAAAAAAATAAAAAAATTTGGTCTCCATATCTTCATACATTGAGCAATTCAGATCAATTGTTTGGACTTTAAAAACGGAGATATGGATACAAAGCATGGACCGATCCGCACTTTGCAAAGTACCGTAGCCTCACTCTTGATATAAATATCAATTAGCAAAGGAGACATGTTTGGTGTTTCGTCTTTTTGAGGGTACCAAACAAATTTCACCATAGAACTGTTAACAAAGCAGGCTTTAACATATAAAACAAGCAGAGATCAGCCCAACTAGTAAAATATGATTCCAAAGACATATAATTGAACAAGATATGTGCAAAGGGCAGTATGCTGTTTGTACCTGTAGCTGGTACGATGAACCCTGGTAAGAATCAAACAACTTTTTCTCTCTTGAGAAAATTTTCACTCAGTTATTTTTATTCCTAACTTGTCAAACTCGGTAAATTCAGATATGAGTATGAACCAGCTCCACACTTCAAAAGTAAGTCGTTACATCATTTATCAAAAATACAAAATCAAAATTGAAGTTTCAAATAACTTCACCTCGTCAAGAGGTGTCAGAATCTAAAGCCTTGAGACCCTGGGCCATGGCCCGCTGTCTGTTCTGTGCATGCCTCTCTACTGCCACAAAATACAAACCTGACAAAACAAATCATAAATTCAATTATTACTCTTGTACAGGTAACAGAAATGATTTGGTGAACTAATTAGAATTTATTTCGAACTTAGGCTCTAGTGACATTACAGTGCACATGCCAGGTGCTGTGCTGGTATTCTGGTAGCGTACTAGTAAGGTAGATTGGTTATGGATTTTGAGTTTATCGGAGGAAGTATGGGATCGGTAGTGGGTGAAGTGATGCTTTCTGGCAAAAGGTACTGCACAGGCTTTACAATTTGTAAGAAAGATCCCTTGGTGAGAATTCAAAAGAATAATAGTGCCATTGCAAAAAACTAGAATAAATAAATTGGTTCTATTATTGATGTGAACGCCGAGTAAAGTTGCTTAAAATAGACTAAATAACTAATAAATTGCTTTATTATAAAAGATGGTAAACAGAAAGAGGTACATACTAACAGCAGTGCCAATAGCACAACACCAAAGGATCTTTTGGGACCATCTCTCCCCCACCACTCCTCGTGACCCTACCATTTCAAACCCTATAATTGGAATATAAGTAGTGAAAATTTGGGTGAAAATTAGCTCTGCATACTAAATCAAAGTTTAAGGAAAAATATCAGAGGGTAAGATAAATATCAGCCATACAAAGCGAAATTGAATGAACTACTATTAGTTTTTATCGAGGTATCAGAATCTCAGGATTTAGAAAATGACTAAAATATTATTACTTAAACTGAGTAGTCTTAGTAGAATCCTGACACAGAGTCTTAAAAGTACATAAAAAAAATCATAAAATCCTGATCCAAAAGAGGATTTCATCAACCAAATCTTTCAATGGTAATGTGTTACATATATGTCCATGTAAATAGCATTCAAAAATGTATGTGCATGTGGACAAAACATAGTGCATTTAATTTTTTGCTTACATGATGCTCCTACAAGATAAACACAATATGAAATTAAAGTATATTTAGGTAGATTTACCAAAAATATATGCTTCACTATAAGCTAATAAATCAAAACCAATTTGGACAGAAATACTTAATCATCACCTTGTTCATAGAACTCATGACTCTTGATCTGATTCTACAATCTAAGTATGATCCAAGTAACGGCTTTATAACCAAGTTGAAACTGGTACTGAACTGTAACAGTCGTATGATCCAAGTAACAGGTTTATAACTGAGTTGAAACTGTACTGAACTGTACCACTTGTGTGCACCAAGTAATGGGTTTATAACCGACTTGAAACTTGTGTGCACCAAGTAATGGGTTTATAACCGACTTGAAACTGGTACAGAACTGTACCAGTCGTGTGTGCCAAGTAAAGGGTTTATGACCGAGTTGAAACTGGTACTGAACTGTACCAGTCGCGTGAGCCAAGTAACGGGTTTATAAATGATTTGAAACTAATACTGAACTGTACCAATGGTGTGCACCAAGTAACGGGTTTATAACCGGGTTGAAACTGGTAGTCAGTGGCGAGGCTAGGGTTTGAGCTAGGGGTGGGCAAAAACCGGAATCGGGTTCGAATAAATTAACGAGTTTGGGTTCAGGTTCGGGTTCGGGTTCGGGTTCGGGTTCGGGTTCGGGTTCGGGTTCGGGTTCGGGTTCGGGTTCGGGTTCGGGTTCGGGTTCGGGTTCGGGTTCGGGTTCGGGTTCGGGTTCGGGTTCGGGTTCGGGTTCGGGTTCGGGTTCGGGTTCTATGTAATTCACCGAATCAATCTATTCAATCTATTCAAACAATTGAATCAATCTATTCAATCTATTCAAACGATTGAATCAATCTATTTACCGAATCAATCTCTTCAAGCAATTTACCGAAGTTCAAACCTATTCAATAATTCAATTAAACTATCAAAGTTCAAACCTATTCAACCAATTTACAGCCGTACAGGCGTCAGGCGGGCACAGTGGCGAACAGTGGCGGAGCTGCGGAGAGCCGGAGACGACGGTCCCTACTCGGTTACTTCCCTTTCTTCTTCGCGCAGGCGCCGCGTGGCCAGCGTGATCGTCGTTCTTTTTTTCTTTCTTTTTTTCTTTTCTTTTCTCGCGTCGCGTAGAATGGCTCCGGCTCTGGCGGAGGATATTTTTTTTTTCTTTTCTTCGCGTCGCGGCCCATATTTGTTTTGGCGGAGAGCGGCTTGCTCTGGCTCTGGCCTCTAGCGGCCCATATATATATTTTTTTTTCAGCTGGATTATGGGTTATGGCCTATGGGCTTTGGGCTCTGGCTGGGGCAGGCAACCCAATAAGTAAGCCCGGTCTATAAAAATAAAAAAATTTCCAGTGTTGGATCCGGATCCCCTAAAGGAACTCAATTTTTGGGCTTTGAATTGGGACCGTCCAATTCGAATCCTTCGTTCGGAATTGCTTTGAGATTAGAACTCATCTCTCGGGATGCGTGCACTTCACTTAAGATAGATTATCACGGATTCAAATCGAATGGTCCAGATTTAAAATCCAATCTTTGAGTTCCTTCACTGGATTTGAACTGGGTAAGTGTCTACGCCTGTGACCAAGTAGCCTCGCCTCTGACTGGTACTAAACTGTACCAGTCGTGTGTGCCGAGTAAAGGGTTTATAACTGAGTCAAAACTGGTACTGTACCAGTTGTGTGCATATCTTCTGAGGCATCTCAAAATCTAACTTGTAAATGCTAAATTCGGATATAACAATACTTCTAAGCTACCATTAGGTATGAACTCCAACTAAATTCTATCAGATCAGCAACCCGTAGGCCGCAGCCCACAATCGGATTATCTAACGATTTCCCTAACCGACTGGCTGTGTTTTGGATTTGGGCGAAAGAATACTTGAATCGAAAGAGACTCACCGATTGAGTTACGCAGATTCTTCCTTCTAGTTTGTTTGTCACCAACTGATTCTTCGTCAGATTTCAAATTAACCGATTCTTCAAAGTTTATGTGATTGATTATGATCGGAAGAGAGATTTGGGGTAGAGGGAAGGGAACACTTATTTCCAATTTGGGGTAGAGGGACGGGGTCTGGATTCCCTTGGCGAATTCGCATCCTCTGAGATATATTTGAGTCCGGTTCCCCCTCATATTTTGCTGTTCTGCTGATCTGCTGCGTCAAAATCCCTTATGGAAAATTCTATTAGTCAAATTTTAACCCATTTAACTCCTCGAACAACCCGCTACATTTTGTACTGTATGAAATTGGATACTGAATAGGTTTAATGATGGGGCCGCCGATTATTAAACATCTGTGTGGGATCGAGCCCACTGGATTTGGCTTCTCTCGTTGAAATTCGACATTATTGAGCGAATAATAAATATTTAAATATTTAATAATGGCTTCCGTCCTCTTCCAAATATAAATTTCTAACTTTATAATAGGATTTATTCTTTTATTGTTTTTTTTCTTTCTTTAACATTGATATCAATTAATATCCAACCTGAGTTACATCCAAATCCAATTTGTATACAAACAAAAATTAGGGATTTAATATCTTCTTCCTGCAATCTAGAGGGATTTAATACAGAAAGGTTTTCAAAATTTTGTTTCCATTTAAAATTATAAGTCCCCAATTTTGACAGGAAAAAATAATCTTTTGCATTTAGAAAATATACAATCATAGTCTGGGAAACCTCGGAAATAAATGAAATTAAATCCATCCAATCAAATTGACATTAACCATTCAAATAAAATTAAGGGTTAATTTTTTTAAATACCCTTCAATTCATTGTCAGTTTCTTATTTCTCCCTTAAGTCATGCATGTATCAAATTTACCATTCAACTCTTTCATCTCTTCAGAATAGTTGAAAGGGTATAAACACAAAAAAATTATTGATGTAGTTGTGTTGTAATAGGAATAGTTGTTGTAATCAAGTTTATTAATATAATCTTGGTAGCACCTACCAAGTTTTCAAAAAAAAAAACTCTTTCATCTCTTTCTTATATATTTACCCTTAAAAAAGTAATTAATATTATATAAAAAAATGTTCCATCTATGATTTTTGTTTAGTTTAAAAGCAATTAATCAAAATATCCTTAATAAAAAAAGACAAGAAAATTTCAATCCTGCCATATTAGGATACTTCTACATCTCTTCCTCTTCCTTCTCATTTGGTGAAAAAACAACATGTAAATAAATGAAAGAGGTCTCTCTCTGGCGACTTTCTTCTACCAAACGGACAACCTAAAAAAATCAATATTGACCCAAATTGCTGCAAATACTTTTATTCGAAATTAATTGGTCAGAGGTAAATGATTACAATTAGAATCCTTGCGGCTTGCAAGGTTGGCATCTGATTGGCTGATCTCGCCTACCTTCAATTTTCGTCTTTCATCCATCTCATTATTTCAAATTCCAAAAATTCATTTGGAAATATTCCTATTCACTGGAAAACATTTTTTTTTAGAAACAAAAAGATTGAAAAACAAATAAAAAATACAATGTCAAAAGTTAGTTGAATCTGTAGCACGAAATAAATAGAATAGACTAAAAAAAAAAAAAGTTTTTGAAAGCTTGACAAATTTTGAAATAAATAGAATAGACTACTAGATTCGCAACTCAGGTGGTGTCTTCTTTCTTCCTCATCTCTTTTTTCTAGTCCTAGTTCAACTAGTATAGATAGTAATTCATGAGGCTGATATGCAGGAGTGGATCTAGGATTTCGATCAAATAGTCAATTGGGTTGAAACCCATTAACTAATCAGGTACTAGATAAAAACTTGTTTTGTAATAGAAAGTTGGACAAAATTGATAAAAAAAAAATTTCAAAAAATTATATTCCATATGCACCTAAACATTTGTCACCATAAAGGGGTGTAAGTAGAGCCCTCCTCATATACATATAGAGGTTGCCTAATATCAAATTGATTGATTTTCTGAGGTCTCATGCAACTAAGTCGTTTTTTAATTTTTAAAGTCCAAAAAATCGATCCGAACCATTTGATGTGATCTCTATATTAAAATGTGCTTGGAGACCAAATTTTACATTTTTTTGAATTTTTTTTTTTAATTTATTAAGCCACTTTGAAAATCGTTGATCCAACGGTGACTTAATAAAACAGTAAATACTAAAAAAATTCCGAAAAATGTAAAATTTGGTCTCCAAACACATTTTAATATAGAGATCAACTTGAATAGTTCGGATCGACGTTTTTAACTTTGAAAATTAAAAAAAAACTTAGTTGCACGGCACCTCAGAAACAATCGATTTGATATTAGCCAACCTCTATATACACACACACACACACACACACACACACATACATACATACATACATACATACATACATACATACATACATACACACACATATATACATACATATATATGAGTAAGGCTACCATGCTTTTCATTAAAGTGTGTGTCTTAATTTATGCTCATATCCCTAGTTTTAAAGTTCAAATAGTCAATCCGAACTTCTCAACATATTCTTCGTATTCAAATGTGCTTGGAGACCAAATTTTATATTTTTTTGGAATTTTTCAAAATCAGTATTTTTCTGAATTTTTTATTATTATTTTATATATAAAAAAAGAAGAAGAAGATAAAGTGTCTATAAGTTTCTAATTATCAATGACGAGAGTTCCACTACAATTTTACGTGCCTCGCTTCCAAATCTGAACCGCACATCAACTAAATTGATCAATGAACTGGATTAGAGCTGTAATTATAGAGCTGTAATTAAAACAATAATTTTTACAAATTCTTCTGGATCATGCTTATTTTTATTTATTTTTGTTTAAAAAAAGCAAGGGGCATACAAAGCAATATATACATGAGCAATTTTTCCCGAGTAAGCCTAAAGTGCACTTTTTTTCACCTGTTCTATGTAATAAGTTATAACAGCCTAATGACTTTAGCATTATCCAAATGTCTGCCTACACTTAAACTGAGATGATCTGTAACTCTATTAATTTTATTTCTAAACTATTATTTAAAAATTACTAAACTATTATTTTAGAAGAATGGATATGCAATTGATTTTATTTTTCTTTAAGCAAATAAACTAATAATTGACAATTTTCTAGGCAATATACTTGTCTTATTTTTTTTTCTTATTCTTTAATTTTCTGGGCAGTATTCGTGAGGAAAAAAACACATTTATGACAGTACGTCATCGCGAAAAGTACTGTCACGAATAGAAAAAACATAACAATGATGGTACTCTGTCGCAAAAAGTCACTTTTTACCCTCGCGAATACTGTCTCATTGTTGTTGTATAATTTGTTGATGATCTGACACATGTTTCACCAGTAATTTGTTGCCTCTGTTAAGACACTAGCATGTTTCTGGCATTGGTACCAGTTGGTACCAGTCCTTATCCTTGATTATGGTTGCTTGAAAAGAGTTTTGGCACCTTGCGACACTGGTACCAGTGATCCTCCGTGTACTGGTATGTAATCCTTTTTTGGCCATAAATTATTTTGTTCATTAATGTAATTTAGACGTTGTTGCAGTTATGAACGTAGATGTAATTTGAGTTATCCAAAATTATCATAAAAAGGTTATAAAATCCTGATCCAAAAGAGGATTTCATCAACCAAATCTTTTGATGGTAATTTTTTACATATATGTTCATGTAAATAGCATTCAAATTAAAATGTATGTGCATGTAGAACATAATCTATTTGATCTTTTGCTTAAATGATGCTCTTGAAATTTATGTGATTCATGATTGGAAGAGAGATTTGGGGGAATGAGGCCGAAAGTAACATAAATTTTGAGTTTACATGCGGACCGTCGGGTCAGAGAAGCAATGCACTGCTTGACTTTAATAATCGTGCCAAAACAGATTGGATGGTCCGGATCTAAACTCACCATATGGGCTATTATACACCTAACCGAGTAAAAATCAATTCAGAGCCTATTTGGATTATAACCGAGTAACATAAATTTTTGGCTGGGTATTTAGAGTTTCGTTGGGCCTAAAATAACCTTTTTTTCAATTTAATCGGCTTAGAAGCTGTACATAGACTAAATACATAATTTTTTTTTTTTAATATTTCTGAAATAAAAAGGTTCCTTGTGAATTGTGATAGCTGTACGTACAGGACAAGTACATGTACGCATGTTTTAGAAATACAGAAAAAATAATTGTACATCTCTTTTTCTCTAGTTTATTTCTTCAATTATATATGGCCCTGTTCGGCAAACGATTGGAATAGAGGAATAGTGAGGAAAAGTAGAATTTGAAATAGACTTCAATTCTACACTATTCCGGTTTTGTTCGGTTAATGGTAGAAGAGTGGAATAGTGAAAGAGTGGAAGATCTTTGATAAACGAGCTAAATTTTCTTAAAAAAAACTAATTCCTCTCTATTTCACCTTTTTCATGAAATAGGAAATTGGTTCATAGAGGAATAGAGAAGGGACCAAAATGCAAAAAGTAAGAGTTTGACTACAAAAGTTTAAATTTAATTTCTCTATTCTCAATTTCTCAATTCCACTCCTTTTCTTGTTCGCAGGAATATAAAATATTTTTCATTATATTCCTCTATTTTACTCTTGCTGAACGTGCCTATAAGTTTCAAAAAAATTACAAAAATAAATTGAGAAAATATTATAAGATCTTGTTGGATCTAACAAGGAAAATCTCAACGCAATAGTTATTATACCTCATGTTTGATATAGCACAGACAAATTACTTTATAAAAATCAATCGTGTATAGTTTCCACAATATATACAATTCCCTTGTAGCAATCGTGTATCTAAGTAATCCTTATACATGGTTATTATAATTATGTATAAATCACTTGTTTTACTGTATTTTTTTTTTTAAGATCTGACACAGTTCCTTTTTGTAGAACCTTGTATGTAAATTGTATATAGACACGGTTCCACAAGTCGCCTTTTCTGTAGTATTGATTGCGAAGTTATTGTAAGTTGCTTTTATGATGGTGCTCTAATTAAGAAGGGATAATTTTGGATTAATTATCTTGGTGACAATTTCAATTCTTGCACACTTAAAAATAGTGTTTTGTACAAAATCCGAAAATAAGTGGCTGGAGTATAGTGTGCTTCAATGAATGCATGTCTAAACACCAAAAAAAAAAAAAAGTGTAGCTATTAAAGCTAAAGACCAAAGCCACAGCATGACGGTTATATATAGCTGCAGTCGTAAAGTCACAATTTTTTTTTGTTTTTCTTCTAATTTTCTGATGTTTGGTAGCTACTGAGAGTCTAAATAAAAGGAGAGGAATATCACTGTTTGTTACTAACAAGGATCCATGATACATATGGGAAGTATTATATGTACTTCACTACTGAAATTGTTTTTGGCAACAAAATAATTTATTTGACCAAAAGATATATCCTAATTACTTCTAATATTATTAGAACGCAAATTGGCTTGGAGATTTTGAAACGCCAAATATTAATAATATAAACTTGGTCAACAACTAGGCCAGGGAACTTAGTTTTCTCTTGTATTAGATTGTTGAGTGATCTGCTGAGGTTATCTGTACATGCTACGTTCTCTGTAAGTATTTAATAATATCTTTGAAATCAATAACAATTTCGTATATTTGTTGTTTCTCTTAGTTATATACTTGATTTGTAGTAGATGCATCAGAATAATTGTATTAGACTAAATATAGCTTTATTCAGTTATTCAACGCATGTGTCATTTCAATTTTCTATTACAAATTTAAAAAGTTTCAGAGCTAAAAACCAAAGAAAGAAGAAAACATAGTTTACAAAAAAGAAAAGAAAATGAAGAACTTATAACGGGCAACATGTAATCTTAATTTTCATATATTGAAAAATTACAATAATATTACACTATCAATTTTCACCGCAACGTGTAAGTACATACATAGTAGAACAAACGTGTGTTGATTACCACACTTTATCTTCAGTAATAACCAATGAAAATTTAGAATGCATTGCATTGACAAAATTTAAACACAAATACCATATATTACACAATTAAAGCAAATCAAGCAAAGCGATAACCAAACCAAGTGTTTCATACGTTTAATATATAGATGATCATCTTGCTGGTCAGGTCAAATAGCAACGGAACGTAGAACAATGGTCTCGATGCTAAGGCCGGGTCCAAAGCCGAGAAGCACCCCATATTCAAGTCCTCCACCGGTGGTTAACTTTCCTTCCTTAACCGATTCCTTCCGCAACTCATCTAGAATAAACAGGACTGTCGGGCTCGACATGTTTCCATATTCACTCAGGACCTTCCTTGACAGGAGCAATTTATCCTTGTCGAGCTTGAGTTTTGCTTCTACTTGATTCAAAATTGCAGGGCCCCCTGGATGAGAAACCCAGAAAAGGGAATTCCAATCTGTAATGCCTAGTGACGAAAATGCTTCGATAAGACAACCTTCGATGTTTGCAGATATGTGTTTCGGTATTGTAGGTGACAAAATGATGAGGTTTCCAACCTCGCGAAGTTGCATCCCGAGCTCGTCCATTGTGTTTAGAATTAGTGTCTCTCTTGCAGACACAATTTCATACAGTGGACGTTCAACTTCCAAATCTGGATCAGCACCGACTACAACCGCAGCAGCACCGTCAGCAAACAATGCTGTGGAAACAAGGAAATCAGAATAGGCTTCATCAGGACCACGGTATGCATGGAGGATGTTCTCAGAAGTGATGATAAGTACACGTGCACCTCGGTTGTTCTCAGCAAGGTCCTTGGCCAGACGTAGAGTAGTTGCACCGGCATGACATCCTTGGTAGTAAAGCATGTAGCGCTTGACAGTTCGGGACAGGCCAAGAAGATGTACGAGTCTGGCATCAGCACCGGGGCAGTCGACGCCGCTATTAGTGGCAACGATAAGGTGGGTGATCTTAGAAACAGGCTGGCCCCACTCCTTGATGGCTGCCAGAGCTGCCTTTTGTCCCAGCTTAGGCACTTCTTCTACTAGAATATCAAGTCGGTCATCAAGAGATGGTTCCATGCATGCTGCAATATTTGGGTGTTCTTTCAATATCTCCTCTGTTCCACAAATGTATTTGCTTTGAATTGTGGTCGCCTTGGCTGGAGTAAATAAATTAAAAAAAAGAAGAAACAGAGGTAAATGCGCAGAGCAGAAAACGATTCTTTAATTATATTTTCTTCTTTTATGCTTATTTAATTACTTTTATTGAAGTCTCCATATTAATTTATAAAATTTTCATAACCTTGTTTTAACCATTAATTTCAATTGCTGACCTCTAATCAAACAAGCACTTGTAGTCTTGTACACATATATAAAACTAGACAAATGGAACAATTACGTACAGGTTATGTTGCATAGATACTGTAACATCCCGTTAATATATATATATATATATATATATAGATGGGCTATGGTACATTGCAATGCATGGAGGAGTTTGGATCGGCCATTTGGATTTTGAATTTTAGATTTATGGTCCAATGCACAAATCCCTCCATGCATTGCAATGCACCATAGCCCATCTCTCTCTCTATATATATATTTTCTTTAGATTTATATATAATTATTATAAAACATAAATGTTGAATTGTAAAAATACAAAAAAAAAAGAGAGAATGTCAACGTGGCAAAATGCATATTTTAACACTCCATTTTCCACTTTCTTAATAACTATTTATCATCTGTAATGTTTCTACCATTATGTGTAAAATTAGAAGAATGTGATAAAAACCGAAGGGCAAAACGAGAGAGAGAATAGAGAAATAAACCTTTGTAAATATATATTTTGATAATAACTAATATTCGATTTCAAGTTCGATTGGAACTCTGATTACATCACTTTGATTGTGATCAGTCGTTGCAATTTGATTTGAATTTATGGACTAATGTTCGCTATCAGATAATCAGACTTCTCTATAATCGGTGTTTTCGAGTAACATAGCGTACATTTACATATATAGTAAATGAAATATATATAAATTTAATGACCACTTACATATTTTGACGAACTTTTTCTTGAGCTCAGTTAGGTGCTCTGTGTTGGTGATTTTGAAGTAACGATCATTCATATAATCTACAGACAACTTTTGGGGTGGAACTGCAGTGCCTACTGCAAGGACGGTAGCAAAACCTTCAGACCGTTGCTGCACAAGATCCATGATCAAAACCTACCTCTTTTTTGATAGCTTTATGATTTGGATATATATTTTGCTAGAACTGCTTAAGAAATTAGAGAGGTTTTGGTACTTGTGCAAGAAAGACAAGGAGATGGAAAGCTTTAAATAGAGGGATTAGTATGGGAGAAGTCAGCATATCATATTAATTGTTTTTAAATTAAATACATTAAAAAAATGCTTTCCAGTTAATTAATTACATATTTTAGTGATTCTTGACATGAATTAATGAATTAATCTTCTTCCTATTTCCTCTCAGTCATTCAACATTAACTTTTTATGGGTATATATCCCTCTTTTATATATGTTAGTATTGTTCCTTGAACACTACTAGAATAATTGTTTTTTGCATGCCCAGCACCAGTTTGTTGCATGGTAGAGACGGCTCATGCAAAAGAAACGACGTTTGTTGACTTTTTAATCTTGTTGCATGCGAATCCCCATGTAACAGGTATCGCATGCAATTGTCTAAAGTGCAACCATGCAACTGTGTGATGTTCAGTCATGCAAATAAGTTTTGAAGGTTAGATATTATAATTAATTCGAGGTCCATGCAACAACTCAACTCCATGGCCATGCAACTACTTAAAAACTTAGTAGATATTATATTTAATTAAAGGTCCATGCAATTACTTAACAGCATGGCCATGCAACTGCTTAACCCCATGTTTATATTATATTTTATTGAATGTCCTTATAAATAATCCACTATCATTCGCATGTAAATAGTCTGGACTAAAAGTTCCAAATTTTTGCATGAGATTAGCCATGCAATAGTTTATTCACTGGAGACAGATTCAATTCTGTTTATTTGATATCTCCTTTTCAATGAAGCTTTTAATTAAAATTTAGAACATCACAAATAATAGAAGTATATAAGAATTTAATACTTTAAAGTTACAAATCTAAGTGATTTTAATAGTAGGGTACATGGGTTAGGTGCATAGTCCCACCTCTCAATTGATGGTAGTCACTTCTAACAACTTCAGATAAAAATCCAAGTGATTTTAATGTTACAAATCTAACAGGATGATCTCACATCTCAACCTTCTCAAGAAGTACCCTCACAGCTGGAAATGGAATTCAATCAGGTAAGTACCTTCATAATGTTGGTTGAACAATGCACTTATTTAAGTTATTTTGTTGCATCAACTGCATCATTTGAAAAACAAGCTCAATGTAATTTGGTCCCCTTAATTGGTAATAGTATTGTTTCTTAAATAATAATAAGTTGTTTAGAGGCTTCAACTGCATAAATAATTGTTATAACAATAACATGTTCTAATATAACAATTTGATATACATAGGATGCTGCTGGTTCTATACAACCAAATCAGGGGTCTTTCCAAGCATTGCTGAGTTCTCAAAATGTACAAGAAATTGCCGGACATGATGCCGCAATGTCCGATTGGTTGGCCAATCAACCTTCAACATGAAGCAGAGAGGTCTAGTGTGGTTGGCAATATTAATGGGAAAACAATTTGGTAATTTTTTGAGTATATTTTTGCAAACTCAGTGGGGGTTTGTTTTATTTTGTTAATGCTTGAAAGGTGGGTATATTTTGGTTATATATAGAAGTTACTCTTCTTATCTTGGTAGTTGTTTGAAAGGTGTTGTTTTACTACCTTTATAATGTTGGAAAAATGTATGATGATTATAGTCTTTTGGTTATATATCAAAGTTCATTACTCTTCTTATCTTGTTAGTTGTTTTCTATGTATGTACTATTCTCTGTGTTTTATGTAAATCTTGTTGAATGATAATCTGGGAATTGGTAAACAGTACTAGGTTGGCACCAAATTGGTACAGGGAGGGGGGATTGTAAAATTGGATTATGCTTTATTGCCTCAAGGTGGCCAGCTTTAGACGTCGGATTTTCCACGCAAATAGTGGTAATTTACATTACTGCAAAAAGTGCAAATCATGTCCTTACATATAGTCAACCATGTAATAACTACATATTAAATCATCTTCCCATGCAAAATAAATATATGGGGCCCACGTTAACTAGACCTGCAAATAGTCTAGTGGGTCCCGCATTCCCTTGCCATGCAAATGCTATGGTGGGACCCACGTCTGCTTACCTTGCAAATAGTACAATGGGACCCACGTCTGCTTACCTTGCAAATAGTACAATGAGACCCACACTCTCTTCTCTTGCAAATACTCCAAACTGGGTCAACTCTCGAAGTATTAGCATAGCTAGTTATTGCATGCCAAGGCTCATGTAACAGACTTATTGCATGGTTGCCCTTGTAAATACTGACTATTTGTATGGAGGGTATTTGCATGGTTATACTTGCATGCCTAAGGTCATGCAAAAAGTCATTTCGAGGCTTGTTGCATGCCAAAGGCCATGCAACAAGCCATTTTCGTTGTCATGCAATAAACGATTATTCTAGTAGTTGAATTTTGCTCCGGAAAAAATATTTAAAAAAAAATTAAATTTTAAAATATAATAAATTTTATATAAATTATTTTGCATTCAGACATTTTTGGACACAAATATATATATTCTCTCGAACCTTATTAACATATATAATAGTAAACAATATGGAGCAAATTAAACTAGCATATATGTGCAAAATCTATCGGATTGACTTCAAATGATATATCTAACTAGACCGTTGAAACTAATCTAACCGGGACCACTTTAAAATTCTGTAAACAGACACATGTAAATTTTTTTTTTCAAAATTTTTCTTTTCAAATGTGCATCTAGATGCCACATTCAATTATTTTTATTTCTATAAACCTTATCACATAACTTTGTACATAGTTTTGTTGAATATTGTAATAAACCGGTAAAAAAAATTCAAATTTTAATTTTTTTTAATTTTTTTTTAATTTTGTATTTAGATGCTTCATTCAATTTTTTGAATTCTATATATAACTCTGTAAACTTAATGTTTGTTATGTTTACAAGACTCAAAGAAACGGTTTACATGGTTTAAAGTGATCTCAGTTTAGTTTTTAGTTTTGAAAAGTCATTAAAGAACTTCTACAAGTAGTCCTAGTGGTCCTGATCAAAGTACTACAAGTGATCTAAGTGGTTTTGGTAGAAGCAGTTAGTTAGACTAGAGATTTTTTGGAGATCACACTATAATGAAAATCGCTAGTTTTGTAGAATTCATTGTATTAGTTTACATGATTGAGTATTAAAGTTTACAGAATTAATAGAGATATATAGATACTTGATTGGTGTTGGGGGACTGCGTGAAGGGACTGTTGTTGTTAGTGACAGTTGAAATCGTGTGAGTTGACTTGGATGGATATTTCCTTTTCTCATATATATATATATATATATCAAACCAATAACACTATACAATTAATTAATAATGTTCTGTTACATATATTACAACCAGTAACGCTATATTAATTGCTAAGAGTGTCCTGGAATATTACAGATGAAAACTATCATTTTCATATTAATTATTTGTAGGTAATAAAGTCAACAAT
Source organism: Carex rostrata (assembly GCA_964058875.1). Lineage (NCBI taxonomy): Eukaryota > Viridiplantae > Streptophyta > Magnoliopsida > Poales > Cyperaceae > Carex > Carex rostrata. Next base: position 26,391 of record CAXKVT010000168.1, read on the forward strand.
TAGATATTTTTTTCAGGAATAATTAATACATCTGACTAACTTGTGCTTCATACCTGTCCTGTTTCCTGTTCAGGCATAAACAAAACTTAAACCTGAAGAATACAGGGAAGCAGCTAGTTACAGTATCATTCACCCATTGAAATATACTTTCCCCAGATATATTAAAGAAACGCTCCTAATTAATAAAGAAGCCACATTAATTGTCTTTATCTAGTAGGAAATTATGAATACAATCATCTCAAATAGTATGAGTATTGATCCTTGTGTTAATTCTAACATATATACGTACCCCTCTATATATTATACAGATTAAAACTAATTCTCTAAGGACCTGTTCGGCAAGCTATGGAATAGCAAGAGAATAGAGGAGAATAGAAGAATTATGAAATTGAGAATTGATCACTCTTCTAGAATATTCCACTATTCCATTATTATGTTCGGCAAAGTTGATATTGGAATTGTGAGAATATAAAATTATTAAATATGAACATCAATAGAAAATGACTATTATAACCTTATTGATTTTTTTTTCTGGATTTTTATACATCAGTGTTTCTGACATTTATTTCATTAGAGTTTTGAAACATACTTGGTTTCTTTACCTAAATTTAATGTAGCAATGAAAAACTTTAATTAGAAGAAAAAAACAAAAGATAAACAAAGTGAGACAAATATATTTGAATAAATTTAATGTACTCTGTTGCTGAGAGAACATACACCAGTTTGGAGATAACATCTCAAAATTTAATAGGCCAAATATCTACATTGTATTTCGTTTTTTTTTTCAATTTTTGTAATGTAGCTAATGGGACAAGAGAGAAGGATGAGTTTGGGGAAATACATCAGCTCAAATTCTAAATATATTTCTAAAAACAGAGGTATTTGTGCTCCATATTTTCTAATTCTGATTCGCAAAAAAAACCTAATATACGATAATTTAAGTAACAGTCAGACCCAATACAAAATAATCGAATTGAACTCATTAACTCAGTCAAAACATGTAGAAGCATGGACCATGAAGACATTGAACGGAGAAGGCAGTGGTGAACTGGTGGCCGAGGCAGAGGCAGAGGCAGAGGCAGAGGCATAAAAGTAGTAGCGGCGAACTAGTCATCGCACATGACCGTCATGAAGCTACCGGTAAGGCACAGTTAGAAACGCCTCAGAGAGATGGAAGAAGAAACTAGGGCTTGAGGGATCTCATTTGAAAGACCAATTTGCATTCATTTCACTCGCAGTCTTAATTTCGTAAATCTCTCGACGGATTGTTGAAAAAATTCGTCTGAGTAAATGGAGGAAAAATAATTTCTCCTCTGGAAGCGTGTAGGAAGAAGAAGAGGGAAAGAGTATTAAAATGAGAAAAAGGTGCCACATCACCAAAGTAAAGGGTAAAAATGGTCCGTTTCTCACTTTTTTTCAGCTCAATTCTCAATTCCAGCTCCTCCTTGGAATTAAGAATACGGGAAGAGTCCTCTATTCTAACCTTCTATTCCAGCTCATTTAATTTCTGTTCGGCAGGAATAGAAGCTTAATTCCATTAAATTCCACTATTCTGCTAGTGCCGAACAGGCCCTAATAGTCTACACATGCAGTAAGAACAGTGCTTAAAAAGATGATTGCAAGAATTTGCGTTTAGATAAATTAAATACACAACAGTAAAACCAGTGCATTAAAAATATATATATCTCTTTGACAGAAATATATATCATTGATCTAGATATATACTTTCCAAAGACATCAATCTTTAGATCATAAATATATAGTACCTAACCAAAGTTTTTGCCGCCAGGAATCAGTATCAAGATCATAAATAGCACCTGCCAACTGCATGTACATGATCATGATGAGGTGAACAGAAGATTTCAATAGCTAGAATAGCTTAACCAATTAAAACATGAAGTAGACCGTTTCATATTAAACGAAAATTTGAAATCATATAGTACTCAAATTATGTAATCATGGTTGGGTTCCGGATATATGCCGATTTTTTTTTATTAATATCACTGTCAAAAAAATAAAACATAAACAACCTCCAAATTATGGAGAATTAATTCGAAAAATACTAGAGTCACTAATTTAATTTGATATTTTGAAATCGACCGTTTGAAATCCCCTAGATGCTAGCGAATTATAAATAGAATAAAACAAAATTAAACATGTTTTAATTAAATAACAAACCATATTTATATATGGAAGTCTTTGTAGAAACCTTATATGTAACACATTTGATACAGTTATTACTTCAATGGTGTAGAAACTTTCATTTTTAGCGTCTTTATTTTTTTAGATCTGGTATAGTTGGATTGTATTAATCTTATATATTAATTAGTACTATATAGATACTGTTCGGTAACCGGGTACAATGTATATATATATAGAGGATGGATCTAATTACACTCTTTTTTGGTCACATCGAATTACACTCTTCATTTTCAAAGTTTTCAAATTCTAAATAGTCGATCCAAACCGTTCAACATAATGGATATGTTAAAATGTACTTGCAGATCAAATTTTATATTTTTTGAAATTGTTTTTACTATTTATTAAGTATTTAACAAAATCGCTATATTCAGACCATTGAATTTTTGTAACCATCTTAATAAATAGTAAAGAAATTCAGAAAAATATAAAATTTGATTTACAAGCACATTTTAACATATCCATCATGTTGAACGGTTTGGATCGACTGTTTGGACTTTGAAAACATAAAGTGTAATCCGGTATCACCAAAAAAGGGTGTAATTGGATCCCTCCTCATATATATATATATAAATAGAGGTTGGCTAAGATCAAAGTGGTAGTTCCTGAGGTTTGGTGCTACCAATTCGTTTTTCAATTTTCAAAGTTAAAAACGTCAATTCGAACCGTTCATCTTGTTCTCCATATTAATATGTGCTTGGAGACCAAATTTTACATTTTTTCTGAATTTTTTTGCTATTTATTAAGCCACTTTGAAAATTGCTGATCTAACGGTGGCTAAAATTTGGTCTCCAAGCACATTTTAATATAGAGATAAACTTGAACGGTTCAGATCGACGTTTTAAACTTTGAAAATTGAAAAACGAATTTGTAGCACCAAACCTTAGGAACTACCACTTTGATCTTAGCCAATCAGTCTCTCTCTCTCTCTCTCTCTCTCCATATATATATATATATCTCACTCCTTTCTATTTTTTTATGATTTATGAAATATGACAAAAAATATCTTAAAACATTAGCAATTTTCTATTATTTAAGTCATTTTTTGCCATCTTTCATAAATCATATATAAAAAATAGTATTTCTTTTAAATAGTAAAAATTGATATTTTACAATTTCATTATATAACCAATTTATAGAGCTACTTATATCGAAGTTTGAAATTTATACGATAGATTTTTTAGGCCGTAGAACGGAAAGCCTTATGTTATACTTAAGCCTTACTCATCTAAAATTATATATATTATATATATTTCTCTTTCGAATTGTCTCTCTCCAGTTGAATTAAATCACAACTCTCCGATCGATAATTGACAACAATGTCGAGGCGAGGCATTTAGGATTCTGGTATTTATTAGCAAGAAATAAAAAAATTACAATAATTGTTCTTCAAACTGGTACTTCATCATGGGGAGCAGATCACCTGCCCCCCGGGCTGCAGGATTTTCCTGTCCCCTCAGTCACTGTGGGGTGGAGTCGGGTTTAGGATGGGTGGGGCCGGGTTTAGGGTTTAGAGTTTAGGGGATTCACTAACAGTGACTCTGGAGGCAGGAGATTCGATCCCCTTCATCATGTAGCAGCAAAGTTGTGCATTGGTTCTTTTCCAAAAATTGGGCATGAATGCGCGCATGCATCTAATTAATTTGTAAACCCAAAATATATAAGCGCGTTGATGGTTACCATCAATCGACCACATTAGTCATTATGTGTGCTTATTTGAATGCCATATTTATATTGAAGTATGGCTAATATATATGTATATTATAAATTTTTCCATTAATTATGAGACACGAACCAACAACTGCCATGCATTAATTATCTTTGACCGAAATAAATATCTCATCATGTACTAGCAAAGTTGTGCATTGCTTCTTTTCCAAAAATTGTGCATGCATCTAATTTGCAAAATATAAGCGCGTTATGGTTGCCATCGAATCAATCGATCACATTAGCTAGTCATGTTTGCTTATTTGAATGACATATTTACATGAAAATATGCCTAATATGTATATAATAATTGTTTCCATTAATTATGAGACACGTACCAACAACTGCCATTATTGTTTGACTGAAATATATATATATATACTCTCTATATACAGGAGGGATTCAATTACACTCTTTTTTTGTGACATCGAATTACACTTTATATTTGCAAAGTCCAAACAGTCGATTCAAACCGTTCAACATGATGGATATGTTAAAATGTGTTTGCAAATCAAATTTTTAATTTTTTTGAATTTTTTTTACTATTTATTAAAATGGGTACAAAAATTCAATGGTATGGATATAGTGATTTTGTTAAATACTTAATAAATAGTAAAAAAATTCCAAAAAATATAAAATTTGATCTGCAAGTTCATTTTAATATATCCATTATGTTGAACGATTTGGATCGACTATTTGAACTTTAAAAACTTTAAAAATCGAGAGTGCAATTCAGTGTCACCAAAAAAAGGTGTAATTTGATCCCTCATATATATATCTCATTGATCTAGATATATACCTTCCAAAGAGATCAATCTTTAGATCATAAATAGTATCTAACCAAATTAAGTTTTCGCCGCCAGGACTCTGCAGGATCAATATATCATAAATAAGGGTGGCACCGTGCCAACTGCACATGATGAGGTGAAGGTTTGAATAGAATAACATAACAAATTAACACATGATGAAGTAGATCCGCCGATTATTTTATTAATCGAAAATAAAAAAATAAAAATATCACAAAAGGGAAATGATTTGATGGAAGTTCAATATCTAGAAAAAGTGAGTTGGTTTATTCCGTTCTACTGATTCAAATTCATAACTCTCACTAATCTAATTAACTAAGCAGAAAAAAAAAAAGAAACTTTGGGACGGAATAATTCTTCCCGTCTAGGCCAGAAAAAAAAAAAAAAACGGATGGTATAATCCCTCCCGTCCGAGCGGAATTTTTTTTCGATGGATGAATAAATTTCGCTAGGGAGAGACATGACTGTAGGGCTGAAAACGGAGTAGATAATTGAATAAATTTCCGCTCCGAATCCACTTATTATTTGAATCTGTTTAATTCAGAGTAGATAATTACCGGATACAGATCCAGATCCAGATAATTGCTCACCTTTAAAAATTTATCCAGATTTGGAAACGGATGCGGTTTCAAAGTAGTAAACGGATGGGACATTCGGATCTATCCGAATAGAATCGAATCCACTCTACCCATTATCTAGGCAGACCGCATATCTATTAAAAAATATTTAAATTCTAATTCAAACAATTTTGCAGTCCGGATCAGATATCCATTATAATCGGAAACCCCGTCCATGTACTTATCCAGAGTAAATCCAGTCAAGTGATTTGTTTCTGTAGTATCCACCACCTTTTATGGACTCCCAAGCAGTTTGTTTTTGTTGATTTGAAGATGTGGGACTAAATAGTTCTACTATCGGAGCTATGCGCCGCAGATGCAGTTGTGTACTAACGTCCCTCAAATTGAAATGACCTGCACGGTTGCGCGTGATCTTGAATGGGCCGAAGTTTTGGGCCAATAACAAAATATTAAACCCTCCACATTCGACCGGACAGTATTCGGTAATATGTTTTTATATAAAAAATAATTAAACTCTCCAAACTGCATCCATAAAACGTTTAATTAAGGTATGAAAAAAAAATATTTTTAATTTAATCACATGCATCAAATATTCAACTGTTTTATTTTAATATGCATATTAATATTAAAATTTTAATGAAAAATCCACATATATACATCCGCATATGCAGTCGTATACCGCATATGCGGTATGTAAATTATTTGAGTGGATTATTCATATGACTCAATTATCCGACCATTATTCGTTTCGTATCCGTGAACTATCCGTTCCGTATCCGTATCCGTTTAAGGCGGATTTGGTTTTGAATTTTGATATCCGTTTACTATCCGTATCCGTATTCGTATTCGCTCATTATCCGACGGATGCGGATATGGTATCAGCATTATTCGCTCCGTATCCGCTCCGTTTTCACCCCTAGACATGAGACATGAAAGAAAGAGAGATAATGACGAGGCTGACAAAATTTCACTGGATCGGGACAGGACGAATTATATCGCCCTTGGATCCGCCTCATATAGAGAAGGAATCCGATTACTATAATTTTGAGTTATCACAAAGTTATCACAACCATTTTCTATATTTTCAAAGTCCAAATCGTCGATCCAAACTGTTCAACAGATCATATCTCCACAATAAAATGTAAAATTCAATGGTCAGAATTTGACTAATTTTTGTACCCATCTTAATAAATAGTAAACAAATTCAAAAAAATGTAAAATTTGATCTGTAAGCACATTTTATTGTGGAGATCATGTTGAACGGTTTGGATCGATGATTTGGACTTTGAAAATGTAGAAAATGATTGCGGTAACTTTGTGGTAACTCAAAATTGTGGTAATCATATCTCTCCTCATATCTCCATTCTATTATTAAGCACGTTGGGTGTCCGATCCGCCAACGGCTACGATTGAAAGATGAAACTTTGGATTTGATCTCAACTCTCCAATTATATAATTTGTCTTCTTTTGATTAAATGCATCTATTTTATGTATAAAAGTCTAAATTTAGTTAAAAGTATACTCACCACATGTGTTGTCACACGATGTGTTATAATTAAAATTGAACAAAATTCTGAAATTTAGCAATATATTTATTCATTTCCTTATTTTTTTTGTTTCTATATTTCTTCTCTTCAATTGAGAAGACTCCACCTTCCACCTTCCATTTTCTTATTTATTTGTTTCCTTACTTCTTCTTCGTTTCTATATGGATCATAATAGAAATCAATTTTTTTTCCTTATTTCTCTTTCTTTGTTTCTATACATATTGGTGTGGGCAATTTAAAATATATTTTCAATATATAATATATCAATGTGTGTGTGTATTCTAAATTAGAAACAAAGAAGAAGAATACAAAATTGAAATGTGTGTAAGTATATATTTCTCTTATAATATGTGTGTATATATATATCCTATACATACACGTGATAACACTTTTTATTTATGTTTTTTTTTATATCATATTATATGTCGATATTGAATTGTTGTATGATATTTAATATTAGATTCGAATCGAGCTATTATTTGATATTATTGGTACTTAAAAATAAAAAATCATCACATCATCAAATTGTTATTAAAGATCACAATTAAAGTTAATTAAAAATACAAAATCATATAAATTTTCTATTAACATGTGTCTTAATTTTTAGATAATTATTATTTTCATTGATATATTTGTTTCTTATAATATATCCCCGTTGAAACGCACGGGTATGATACTAGTAGTTATATATATATATCAAGTTACAACAACTGACAACAACCATTTTCTACATTTTCAAAGTCTAAATCGTCGATCCAAACCGTTAGATGTGGTCTCTACAATAAAATGTGCTTGGAGACCAAATTTTATATTTTTTGGAATTTGTTTACTATTTATTAAGATGGGTACATAAACTAGTCAAATTCAGACCATTAAATTTTGTACTCATCTTAATAAATAGTAAAAAAATTCCAAAAAATGTAAAATTTGGTCTCCAAGCACATTTTATTGTGGAGATCACATCTAACGGTTTGGATCGACGATTTGGACTTTGAAAATGTAAAAAATGGTTGTTGTAACTTGATGCCTCCTCATATATATATATAGAGGAGGGTTAAAATGCACCCTCCATTTTGTGCTCCTAATGTGCACCCTTTCCTCATATCTTAATTTTAAAGTTCAAGTAGTCGATTCAAACCTTCCAACGTATTATTCATATTAAAATGTGCTTGGAGACCAAATTTTACATTTTTTTGGAAATTTTTTACTATTTTTTTCAGAATTTTTGATTAAACTAAACAATAATAAAAAATTAAGCTGAAAAAATAGTAAAAATTTTCTAAAAAATATAAAATTTGGTCTCCAAGCACATTTTAATATGAAGAACACGTTGAAAGGTTCGAATCGACTATTTGAACTTTAAAAATGAAGATATGAGGGAAGGGTGCACGTTAGGAGTCCAAAATGGAGGGTGCATTTTAACGAACATGTAAAATCTCTGTTTCAACCCATTAGCATCATATATAGACTTAGTCAATCACACACTCCTTTCTATCTACTTATTCCAGAGTTCTGGTACTACATGTACCAGTAACAGAGAATCAACACAATCACAAAAAAGTCAGGCATACAGAGAGCCACCTATAGGGATAAAAAGCAATCAAATTGCCAACAAACAACTGCTCAACATAGCTGCAAAAACGTTCGATCTGCTATGGCACAAATATTAAAGGAAAACGTGTATTCTATCTCGGATCGGATTGACCTGAATTTTGGTCGGATGGTCCGGATCTAAACTGAAAAGAAGATGGGTTTCTCAGCTACTCACTGGGCTGAATCAGATGGTGGGAAAAAAACTTTGGACCGGCTAATTAGAGTTTTATTGGGCCGCCGATTACTTATTTTTATTTATGGCCTGATAATTAAGCTTTTGTGTCACTAAATATATATATTTACTTTTTGTGAAATAAAAAGTATCCTTGTCCTAGATTATATGTATATGTGTATATTTATAGAAGTATACAAAAATGTATTGTATTATTCAGGTTTTTCTAGTTTATATCTTCAATTATTTACAAGCTTTTACAAAAATTACATAAATAAAAATTCAGAAAAAATATGAGATCTAAATCTGACAAGGAAAATCTTACATTATGGACAACGATTGAGCATTTGCATTCACTTATTTATAAATAGAATTGTTCATCTTAAATTCTGAGGATTTAATTTTGAATATGAGATATGGGCTACTCTTGTTTTAGATTTAACTCATACGAGACAGGTAGATACGGCTGATAGGTCATGTACTAAAAGCCTCCACAAAATTGCTTATGGGCCAAGAACAAATCGGATTCGGACTTCTTCTCAGGGCTAATTTCAGATCAAATACGCGAAACCCATGATCTGATAATGACTAGGCCCAGTAAGGCCCAACAAGGCCTCGCTCAATACGGGCCGCGCGAGTCCGGACTCGGCTTATGGTCACCGCCCTCGTGATCGGACACAACGGGTGTGATTTAGTGACCGCCATCTATGCGAGTGTAACCGTTCTTATATTGTCAAATTTAAGTTTTAAATATTTTCTTCATTGAAAATTCGAGTTTGTCGTTGCCCTTTATCTTTTAGGCCTTTTGTAGATCTGACACAGTTTTTTTTTTGTAGAAATTGTGTATGTAAATTGTATATAGACAGGGTTTCACAACCCTGTACAATGTATCGACACTTTTTACATGATGTACACGGACACGGTTGCGGAACTGTGCGTCATTGTCTTTGTTAACCGTGTATATATATAGTAGCATTTTCTGTTGTAGTGCTTGCAGTGTTATCGTCAATTGCTTCTATGGTCGTATCGTAGCTAAAAAGTGATAATTTCGGATTAATTATCTTGGTGGCAATTTTAATTCTTGCACAATAGAAATGAAATACGTTTAAAAATAGTGTCTCGTACATGATCCATATAATATTGTATAAATAATTCGTGACTGGGGGATAGCTAGTGTGCTTCGATGAATCTCCAAACATCAAAAAAATTGGAAAATGTACATTTGAGTATAGCATATATAGAGGTAATAAAGCCAAAAAACCAAAGCTACAGCTGACGGTTATATATAGCTGTAGTGGTAAAGTCACTATTGTTTTTCTTCTTCTAAATTTCTGATGTTTGGTAGCGACTGAGAGTCTAAATAAAAGGAGAGGAATATCACTGTTTGTTATTTGAATTACGAAGATCAAGTAACAAGGATCCATGATACATATGGGAAGTATTATATGTACTTCACTAATGAAATTGTTTTTGACAACAAAATAATTTATTTGACCAAAAGATATATCCTAATTACTTCTAATTAATATTATTTGAATGTTGGCTTGGAGAGTTCAAAATGCCATATATTTATAATATAAACTTGGTCAAACAACAAGCGAATTTGGTTTTCTCTTGTATTAGATTGCTGAGTCTGCTGAAATTATATCTGTATCTTCTACTTTTTCTGTAAGCGGATATAATAATATATCTAGAATCAGTAATCTAGGGAGTTGGATTTCTTATAACACCTCCAAAACCCTCATATTAGTACCAAAAATCTCTTTATTGACTGTTAAAATATCTCTACACCGACTGTTATTTAGACGTCAGTGATGGCACCGTATGTATAGGTGTATGTATATATATATATATATATATATATATATCTTTACTAATAGATAAAAAACAATCAGTGTAAGTTCTGAACACTAACAATTTATATAAACAGTCAATGTTGATTGTCAACAATGACAGTTTAAAAATAATCAGTGTAGGTGACCGAAGGAATTTCACCTAGCAAGTTTAAAAACAATCAGTGTAGGTGACCGATGGAATTTCTTAGTTACATGCGTGAATTGTAGATGCACTAAAATTATTGTGTATTAATTGGATTGCAACTTTATTCAGTTATTTAATGCATCCATGTCATTTCAATTTTCTATTAGAAATCAAAAAGGTTTCAGAACTAAAAAACTGAAAAAAAAAGAAAGGATAGTTGTTAAGAAAGAAAAAAAATGATGGGCTCATAACTTATAACGTATCATGTTAATTTTCTTATATTGGAAAATTACAATAATGTATGTAATACTATCAATCCCAACCATAATTAACGTGTGGGCACATGCATAGTATAACAACCATGTATGTTGATTACCACACTTCAGTTACAATGCATTGCATTAAGGAAATATAAACACAAATAACATATATTACACAATTAAAGCAAATCAAGCAAAGCGATAAGCAAACCAAGTGTTTCATACGTTTAATATATAGATGATCATCTTGCTGGTCAGGTCAAATAGCAACGGAACGTAGAACAATGGTCTCCATGCTAAGGCCGGGTCCAAAGCCGAGAAGCACCCCATATTCAAGTCCTCCACCGGTGGTTAACTTTCCTTCCTTAACCGATTCCTTGCGCAACTCATCTAGAACGAACAGGACTGTCGGGCTAGACATGTTTCCATATTCACTCAGGATCTTCCTTGACAGGCGCAATTTATCCTTGTCAAGCTTGAGTTTTGCCTCTACTTGATTCAATATTGCAGGGCCCCCTGGATGAGAAATCCAGAAAAGAGAATTCCAATCTGTAATGCCTAGTGGCGATAATGCTTCGATAAGACAACCTTCGATGTTTGCAGATATGTGTTTCGGTATTGTAGGCGACAAAATGATGAGGTTTCCTACCTCGCGAAGTTGCATCCCGAGCTCGTCCATTGTGTTTAGAATTAGTGTCTCTCTTGCAGACACAATCTCATACAGTGGACGCTCAACTTCCAAGTCTGGATCAGCACCGACTACAACCGCAGCAGCACCGTCAGCAAACAATGCTGTGGAAACAAGGAAATCAGAGTAGGTTTCATCAGGACCACGGTATGCATGGAGGATGTTCTCAGAAGTGATGATAAGTACACGTGCACCTCGGTTGTTCTCAGCAAGGTCCTTGGCCAGACGTAGAGTAGTTGCACCGGCATGACATCCTTGGTAGTAAAGCATGTAGCGCTTGACAGTTCGGGACAGGCCAAGAAGATGTACGAGTCTGGCATCAGCACCGGGGCAGTCAGCACCGCTATTAGTGGCAACGATAAGGTGGGTGATCTTAGAAACAGGCTGGCCCCACTCCTTGATGGCTGCAAGAGCTGCCTTTTGTCCCAGCTTGGGCACTTCCTCTACTAGAATGTCAAGTCGGTCATCAAGAGATGGTTCCATGCATGCTGCAATATTTGGGTGCTCCTTCAGCATCTCTTCTGTTGCATAAATGTATTTGCTTTGAATTGTGGTCGCCTTGGCTGGAGTAAATGCGCATAACAGAAAACGATTGTTCAGATCAGTGATATATAAAAAATAAATATATTGATTATTTCAGTAGACAGACAGTTTAATTATATTTTATTCTTTTATGCTTATTTAATTATTTAATTATTTTTATTGAAGTCTCCATAGATATGGTTATGATGCCTGTTTACTGCTTGTTCTATTAAAAGTTGTATATTGACTCAATACAATTTCTACAAACGAATGTGGGATTGCACATTCGCATCAAGATTCTGGATAGGATTGCAAGTGCAGCACAATATCTCCCCGCAAGGGGGGAATTCTATACGAGGGGCATGGATAAGAACGAGTCATAACCTGACACAACTACAAAAAATACGTTGGAACGTGATTTGGGTGGCGGGTGCATGCATTGGCATTGTGGAGAGAGAGGAACAGAAGGTTGTTCTCTAATAAGCGTAAAATGGTGTCTATCCTAATCAATGACACTGCTCTATAGATTATCAAGTGGTAAGACAACAGTTAGAATGTAATTATAAGTAATGGTTGGCATAGGACAGCTATGTGTACATAATTAGGTAGAGGTAGATTAGAATAGTTGTGTGGGAGTATTCTATGCTATGTACAAATTATACTTTGTTCTATTTTTTAATCAGCATATTTGTTGAAGGCAAATTTACGTCAACCATCAAAAGAAAACAAAATTCTTCAAACGAATTATGAATCCAGTGCAACTTTATATATTGTCTATTATATATATATAATAAAATGATATATTTTTCATAACAAAATCCAATTTATTGATTTCATTAAGATCAATATTATATATTGATTTCATTTTTTGGTTTGGTTATTTTATTTTAACATGATTGACATTCGATCTGTGACGGTCCGTGCCAAAAATATAATTAATAAGATATTTGATCATAATTAGAACGTCATCAAAATAAATAAACGGTAGGATACTATACATGCACATAAGGATTTAAGTTGACTAATCAGGCAAGCACCTGTAAACATACATAAAAATAGACAAATGGAACATATATAGATACTGTAACATCCCGTTAATATATATGATTTTATTTATTTTAGACTTATATATAATATTATAAAATTTAAAAGTTGAATTGTAAAAGTACAAATAAAAAATGTCAACGTGGCACTATAGCCACGCGGCACCATGCATGTTTGAACACTCTATTTCCCCACTTTTTTTAATAACTATTTATCATCTCTAATGTTTCTACCATTATGTAAAATTAGAAGAATATAAGAAAAACCGAAGGGAAGAGAGAGAGAGAGAGAGAGAGAGAGAGAGAATAGAGAAAGAAACATTTGTAAATATTTTGGTAATAATTAATATTCGATTTCAAATTATTCGAATATGTATTTTCGATTTATTTGGTTGAATTTGATTTTGAATTGGGTTTTTAATTATTATGCATGTTTATCAAGATAGCAGGTTTGAGGTTCGAATTTGATTTGTGAAATAATATGATTGAGTGTTCTGAGAAATTGTGAAATGATATGATTGTGTGAAATGAAATGAAATGATATAGATATTGTGTGACTTGTCTTATTGATAACCCAGACTCAGGTGCTATTACCGATTAAATATGTATTCATAATTTGATGTGAATTTTTTTGGATTAATCTAGCTTGTTTGAATGGTTGTTTAATTAAGCAAACTATAATGAAGCGCGTTGTTGAATAACCAGTTGCTCCATATTGTTTATGTTTGTTTGTGATGTAGGTTGATAGGACGAGGGATGGATGCGAAGGTGCCTCTCTTGTCGCGATCTTCAGCTGGTGGCGGAGTCGTGACAGATACGTATGGATATGGATATCGTATCAGATACGATGCAAATACAATGCAGATATGATGATATTATAATTTTTAAAAATTAAAGATACGATATGTTTATTATATATACAACTTTTTAGTATTTTAATTATATTTTTAATTCGTATTATATAAATTAAATATTAAAAGACAAAATTATAGCTATTATATATAATAGATATATACTGGCGTAGTGTTAATGTAGTATGGGTATGATGTCACAGTTTTTGGGTTCGATTCTCCTCAGAGAAGTATCAAGAGATTAAGGATATGCTACATAAGTCAATACGCCAGCTGGCGTATCTGATACGTATTGGTGACGTATCGGACTCGTATCGTGCGGTATTTGATACAGGTATAGAGTTTGTATTGAAGTATCCGAGTAACATAACATACATGTATATGTATACATAGTATAAATTAAATATATATAAATTTAAGGACCACTTACATATTTTGACGAATTTTTTCTTGAGCTCAGTTAGGTGCTCTGTGTTGCTGACTTTGAAGTAACGGTCATTCATGTAATCTGCAGACAACTTTTGGGGTGGAACTGCAGTGCCTACTGCAAGGACGTAAGCAAAACCTTTACACCGTTGGTGCACAAGATCCATGATCCGAACCTAGCTCTCTTTTTGTTAGCCTGATGATTTGGATATATATTTTGCTAGAACTGCTTAAGAAATTAGAGAATTTTTTGTAATTGTGCAAGAAAGATAAGGATATGGAAAGCTTTAAATAGAGGGATTAGTTTGGGAAAAGTCAGCATCATGTTAATTGTTTTTAAATTAAATATATTAAAAAAATGCTTTCCAGTTAATTAGATATTATAGTGATTCTTGACATAAATTAATAAATTAATCTTCTTCCTATTTCCTCTCAGTCATTCAACATTAACTTTTTATTGGTATATATATAGTAAGCGTCTAATTGTCCATAGTTTGTCCACACAAAAAACTGTCATTTGACTTAAGCGAATCCTGTAAAATTTCAATTCTATACTGTAATCTCATATAACGAATCATAGACAAAACACACTTTAAAATTATAACATCCAGCGGGACCACTTTGTGTACTTGCAACTTGCCAAACTAACTGTACTTACTGCGGGACCACTTGGTGTACTTCTCTAATTTACAATTAATGACAATTTTAAAATTGAATAACTTATGAAACTTGCAGTTTTTTTCAAATTAACCCTAGAAATTATGCAAAATTAATTTTTTTGAATCAATTTTTTTTCGAAATTAAAATTAATTTTATTTTTTTTGAAAAAAATTCATAATTTTTTTCTTCAATTCTTAATATTTATATATGCATTTATATCATGTAAATTAATACTATACATACTGTAAAACATACAGATGCAAACTATAGAACTTCAATACTATAAAATTCTCAAATGTAAACTATAAAATTAACAAATGCAAAATATAAAACTATAAACTATAAAACTGAGATAAACACAATGCAAACTTCAATACTACAAATTTAAAATATGTAAACAGTAAAACTAACAGATGCAAACTATAAAACATCATTAATACATCAATTATTCACAACCACATTGTTAAATATTAGTAACTGTTCACAAGCATAAACTGTCACTATTGAAAATATCATTGTTCAATAGTAGCAAAAACAAACAATAACATTATAAACACAAATTCATACATTCCACACAAGCATACTATTCAACATACAAAAGCTTTTACTTCATAACATTTTGTTTAGTATTGAACTTTTACTTTTTAACCCTTTGTTTAGTATTGTTTGGATGAGTTAGAAGCCTTATCACTAGAACAATGCGTTCTTTAGAAATATCAACCTGCAAAAAATAAAAAAAAGGTTATAAAACCGTGAACTATATCCTGTAAAACACTCAACATATCATGTAAAACTGTAAACTATATCTTATTAAATTGTGAACTACATACTGTGAACCTTTAAATAGCAATAATAATAGATACTGTAAAATGATGCATATATCATATAAAATTGTGAACTATATCCAGTAAAATAATCTACATAACTTTTAAACCTGATTCCTAAATCTATTTGAAAAATACTAAAAATTCCTAAATCTTGTAAAATACTGTATAGATCCTGTAAATCTATTTGAAAAATACTAAAAATTTAAATCAGTAAAACTGTTAACTAGATCCTGTAAATATTGCATATAATTGTAAACTATTGCATATATATCCTGTGAAACTGTTAAACAAATCCAGTAAAATAAAGAAAAGCAATACAATGCATAGCTTATGTAAAATATATGATATATCATGTAAAACTATATATGAAACATATCCTAAAAAATACTCTACAGTAATTTAAAACCTAACTGACCAATCTTGTAAATTAATGTATAGAACTTGTAAACTAATTACATGCATCCTGGAAATTTAAATCTGTAAATAACTCACTCAATTTAAATTTCACAGCTGCTCTTCAATCCAAATCGCAAATGATAAAGATCAGAGATGATTCGTCGTGTTCTTCTTTTAAAAGTGAAATCAAATACTGTAAAACAAAATATTGAATCCTATAAGTTCTTCAATCAAAAAATTTGAAATGGCAACATTACAAAAACGATCTATGTAATTTTGTATTCAAATATCAAATTCAAAATAAAAAAAGTTCAAATAAAATATTGAAATAATGTGAGATCTGATATTACTCACACGGCGGAGTTGAGCACGAGGCCTCGCATGGAGAGATGATGTCAACAGTTATCGTTGCCGATCCCGAGAACTCAGAAGAGAGAGAGAGAGACAGAGAGAGAGATCAGCAAAGAGAGACCGTCGCTACCGCCGCTGCTCTTCAATCCAAATCGCAAATGATGAATATCAGAGATGATTCGTAGTGTTATTCTTTCAAAAATGAAATTGAATACTGTAAAACAAAATATCGAATCTTGTAAGTTATTAAATCAAAAAATTCAAATCGACAAAATTACGAAAATGATCTATGTAATTTTTAATTCAAATATCAAATTCAAAATATTAAATTAAAATCGGACATTGAGATAATGCGAGATCTGTTATTGAATAGTAAATAACACAACTGAAATTCAAATCAAAGTTCATAAAATGATAGATCCGATATTTTAGAATGTTAGGTTAAGATCGATTCATCAAAAACACCAAATTTAGATACAAAATTAAAAACAAGTATAATTAATTACTAATGAACTTTTCGTGAAGTTTTTCTTCATACCTATACTTGATTATCTTTGACCACAGGTAGCCAGATATGAAGATACAAAATTCTATCAACTTAGCAAAGGTTCCTATTTCAATTGTTGCTGATTTTTAACACAAACAATTAGGTTGTCGTGGTAAAAGGGATCGACTGAGCGGCTCTGACCAAATCCTTTGACCCAGCACGAGCCAGCCAAATGTGAAGATACATACCAAATCACGAATGAACAGATTCAATGAACATAGGGCAGATTGTTCATTCTTTGTGTGAAGATTGTTCATCCCATCCTTTTTTGATTCATCGTGGGGTAACGAGTCTGATTGGAGAGTCTGAATGGAGAGTGAAAGGTACGAGAAGCCCTAAACCCTAAATTTGGGAAAAAAAACATTTCTGTCGTGATTTTATAATTTGTCGAATTGGATAAGAGAAATAGATTTCCGTTAAAAGACAGTTAGATAAGAGTGGATAAGGCCTGTGGACAAATTGTGAACAGTTAGATAAGAGTGGATAAGGCCTGTGGACAAATTGTCGAATTGGATAAGAGTGGATAATAACCTTTTATATGCTAGTATTGTTCGTTGAATTTTGCTCCCGAAAAAATATTTAAAAAAAATAAATTTTAAAATATAATAATTTCTATTTAAATTATTTTGCATTCTGACATTTTTGGACACAAATAAGAGATGGGCTATGGTGCATTGCAATGCATGGATGGGTTTGTGCATTAAACCATAAATCTAAAATTCAAAATCCAAATGACCGATCCAAACCGTTCATCTTGTTCTCCATATTAATATGTTCTTGGAGACCAAATTCTACATTTTTCTGAATTTTTTTACTATTTATTAAGTATTTTACAAAATTGTTGATCCAATGGTGGCTTAACAAAACAGTAAAATCAGCAGCCACCGTTGGATCAACAATTTTGTAAAATACTTAATAAATGGTAAAAAAATTCAGAAAAATGTAAAATTTGGTCTCCAAGAACATATTAATATGGAGAACAAGATGAACGGTTTGGATCGGCCATTTGGATTTTGAATTTTAGATTTATGGTCCAATGCACAAACCCCTCCATGCATTGCAATGCACCATAGCCCATCTCCACAAATAAATATATTCCCTCGAACCTTATTAACATATATAATAGTAAACAATATGGAGCAAATTAAACAAGCATATATGTTCAAAATCTATCGGATTGACTTTAAACGACAAATCTAAACCGTTGAAACTGATCCACTTTATGAGTGATGTGTATACATGCAAAATTTTGAAATTTTCTGATACATTTAATCAGTACAATGTTAAGCGGTAAAAAATAATAACAAATAAATACATTAAAATAATTTATATGTCTCTCTCCTATAATCGCACACAAGGATTATAAATGTTAACACTAGTTAACACTGTTTGCAACAGTAATCGCCATAACTATATATATTGGAAGCTGCTAACAGCTTCTGGACATCAATTTCCGAATTATTCCCGGATTTAACTAAAAAGTGTATGTAAACTTCTTCACGAGATTATGCAAACTTCAAAAATAAAAACTATAAACCGAATCAACAAATTCTACAACTTAACATAACAATTTTTCATTACTGTGTGGTCCCCATTAATAAACTTTCACTTTAAACTCCAATTTAACAACTTTAACCACTTTGACCAGGACCACTTGTAAACCTTTGAATAGATTCACTAGAACCACATCTATAAGAAATAACAACTTTTCAAAACTAGTAACTAACCGGGACTACTTTAAAATTATGTAAATTGTTTTTCCAAATTTTTGTTTCCAAATTTTTCTTTTCAAATGTGCATCTAAATGCCACATCCAATTATTTTGATTTATGTAAACCTTATCACATATTCACATAACTTTGTACACTGTTTTGTTGAATATTGTAAACCAATAAAACAAAAAATTTAATTTTAATTTTTTTTCAAATTTTTTTTTTCGTTTTTAATATTTATTTATTTATTTTGTATCTAGATGCTTCTTTCAATTTTTTTTTAATTCTTTTTTTTTGAAGGTTGGCTAATTAGCCAACAATATATTGATAATAAAAGGGGGGAGTTTATGTACATCACTAGCTGTTAGCTTGTAATAATCTAGAAGTCAATAATACGATAATTTTGATTATATAAAACTTTGTTCATGAATTGGATGATTAATATCATTTTGTTGCCTTGAGTATTATTGCATTTATGGATCATTTCGAGTTCATGATTGAAATTGTGAAACTCCATAATATAAATGATATATACTCTTAAAAGGTCACTGACCAAGGTAATTAGCAGGAACACTAATTACCGCTGTAAGGTTAGTATGTGGATTAAATGATGGTCAAGTTTTACAGACCATAGACAAGGAGTTGTCATTTTAATCACATAGATATATGTTCCAGGAACATGATATTTGACAGACCCCGAATGAAACATTAAATAGAATTGTGTTCGTGTCATTTATGTTTTCATTCAGTGTCACGTTCTACAGTATGAGGTATTTATCGTTCCCACTGAAAAATATGTATGTGTGATTGTTATCCATCGCTGTCCGTAAAAAGCAGTCATAACGGTAGCTTTTCCATATGTATAGCTTAGCTGAGGAAGTGATAGTTTACCAAGAATACTATTTGTCCCTCGTATCTCTATACGAGCTATAGCATCACTGGGCCCCTTGGTAGAGTTAGATTATCTGCATGCGGTATAATTACAAGAGTAATTATATTTGATAATCTACTCAAGATCAAGAAAAGATACAGTTAGCAAGGATGACACACATCTACCTTGAAACTGATCTGATAGCTATGAGACAGAAGAACAGACACAAGTAAATTGTTTACTGGATCGTGATATTGTACAGTACACCATCATCTGTGTAATTGGATGGTCATGATGTGTTGCCAGATGCCGCTCATGATTATAGAAGTTAAAACAATTTTAACTCTATTTACCAACATAACACAGATCCTATTGGGTCACACCATATAGGAGTTAATCGGAGAATCTTATTGTGATTGATTATAAATTGGTTATGATCAATAGTAAGATGGTTATAATTAATTATACGTGTTATAATTAAATTATAAATGTTATGTAAAAATAACAAGCAAAAACATTGGTTAATTTATAAATGTGTGTGACACGTTGTATAAAAGTTAACCGGTTAATTTATAAATGTGCAGGACAAGTTGTATAAATTACCGAAACAACAACCGCAAGAAAAATATATATAATTGTTCAGAATAATTATACGAATATTATTTGTATTCGGTCCGAGGGCATTCGGGTCTTTTCAGATTCAATCCTATCCGCATGACATGTCATCGATCCTATCCAGATGACACGTCATCAATCTTATCCACATGACATGTCATCCTTATCCATTCAATGGCATATCTTGTAAATAGGCATATGTTGAGGGGTATTTCGGTCTTTTGCGAACCTCCTCAAAAGCCTATAAATAGAGGGGTGCATGTAGAGAGAAAAATCACTAATTCACGCGTATCGTTTCGTGCAGAATCGAATCGGTATTTTCTCTCTTTCTCGGTTTCTCTCCCAAATAGTGTTTTGGTTGAGAAAAGAAAGTTATACGTAGTTGACGTATAATCTTGCGGGTTGTTGTGGAGTATATTTACGGGATCAATGAATAGTGTTTTACCGAATTTCGCGGTATGTCAGTTTTGCATATTGATGAAACTGAGCAACCGAAAATTCGTTCCTTCCTTGGTGAGGCTCTACTCGCTCGGTAAAAAGGATTAAAAAGGATTAAATTGGGTTAAATTGGGTTAAATGGAGTAGATCTGTAAAAAGGATTAAATTGGGTTTTGATGCCAAAGGAATACTAAAGGTGGACCGCCTTGGAAAGTTTCCTGACATACCCCGTTTAATCCTGAGCTTAAGTTGGCTGTATAAATTTTTGTTCTACGGTCATTCCGCAGCTTAAGCCTAAACGGGTTTTGGTTACAGCACCGTAAACCCCAACACTAGCTACAGCACTCTATACATGAATCTAAAAGAAATAAAAACTAGTAGAAACTAGTAAGTACTGATGGTTCATATTGTGGATAGAACTGCAAGGGAGACAACGTATGCTCCCGCATAGTCTAGCCCATGAGTCCCTCGCCCCTCACTGAATAGCACATAACCACTGCATGATAGTAAGTGTCGTATCATTAATTAGAATATCCACAGGTATCCTCTTATTGGAAAAGAGCCGTCTATTACTTTCCTTCTATATTGCCTACACTCCTGCTGCCCAAACGACTCTCTGCTATTTCTTTACTCGGCCGGAAAAGTGTGATAAGTGAATTTTGAATTCTATAAATCTTATCAAATAACTCTGTAAACTTAATGTTTGTTATGTTCGCAGGACTCAAAGAAGCGGTTTATAAGATTCAAAGAAACAGTTTACAGGGTTTAAAGTGGTCTCGGTTTAGTTTTTAGTTTTGAAAAGTCATTAAAGAACTTCTACAAGTGGTCCCAGTGGTTCTTGTCAAAGTGCTATGTATAAGTGATATAAGTGGTCTTGATCAAAGCAGTTAGTTAGACTGGGGATTAATTGGGGAACACACTATAATGAAAATTGCTAATTTTGCATAATTCATTGTATTAGTTTACATGATTGAGTATTCAAGTTTACAGAATTAATAGAAGAGGTTTAGACTTGTATTAGGGGACTGCGTGAAGGGACTGTTGCAGTTGAAATCGTGTGGGGACCGACAAAAGAATTTCCGGAGATTAGACTTGCATTGATGGATATTTCCTTTTCTCATATATATATATATATATATCAAACCAATAACACTATACAATTAATAATGTTCTGTTACATAGATTACAACCAGTAACGCTATAATAATTGCTAAGAGTGTCCTGGAATATTACAGATGAAAACTATCATTTTCATATTAATTACTTGTAGGTAATAAAGTTAACAATTAGAATATTTTTTCAGGAATAATACATCTGATTAACTACTTGTGCTTCATACCTGTCCTCTTTCCTGTTCAGGCTAAACAAAACTTAAACCTGAAGAATACAGGGAAGCAGCTAGTTAATTACAGTATCATTTACCCATTGAAATATACTTTCCCCAGATATATTAAAGAAACGCTCCTAATTAATAAAGAAGCCACATTAATTGTCTTTATCTAATAGGAAATTATGAATACAATCATCCCAAATTGTATGTGTATTGATCCTTGTGTTAATCCTAAAATATACCTCTATATATTATACATATTAAAACTAATTCTCTAATAGTCTACACATGCAGTAAGAACAGTGCTTAAAAAGATGATTGCAAGAATTTGCGTTTAGATAAATTAAATACACAACTGTAAAAACAGTACATTAAAACTTGTCCAAACTTCTCCAAGTAGTATAACATGTCACAAGAATTTGCGTTTAGATAAATTAAATACACAACAGTAAAAACAGTGCATTAAAAATATATATATCTCTTTGACCGAAAACACAGTAAGCTTTTGTTTAGATAAATTAAATACACAACAGTAAAAACAGTGCATTAAAAATATATCTCTTTGACCGAAATATATATCTCATTGATCTAGATATATACTTTCCAAAGACATCAATCTTTATCATAAATATTAGTACCTAACCAAAGTTTTTGCCGCCAGGAATCAGTATCAAGATCATAAATAATACCTTAATAAGGTGGCCCGTGCCAACTGCATGTACATGATCTCATGATGAGGTGAACAGAAGGTTTGAATAGAATAGCTTAACCAATTAACACATGAAGTAGACCGTTTTGTATTAAACGAAAATTTGAAATCATATAGTACTCAAATTATGTAATCAGTATATAGATATATACTTTCCAAAGACATCAATCTTTAGATCATAAATAGTACCTAACCAAAGTTTTTGCCGCCAGGAATCAGTATCAAGATCATAAATAATACCTTAATAAGGTGGCCCGTGCCAACTGCATGTACATGATCATGATGAGGTGAACAGAAGGTTTGAATAGAATAGCTTAACCAATTAACACATGAAGTAGACCCTTTTATATTAAACGAAAATTTGAAATCATATGGTACTGATCAAATTATGTAATCATGGTTGGGTTACGGATATATATGCCGAATTTTTTTATTAATACCACTGTCAAAAAAAATAAAACATAAACAACCTGCAAATTATAAATTTGATATTTTCAAATTTTGAAATCGACCGTTTGAAATCCCCTAGATGCTGGCGAATTATAAATAGAATAAAAAAAAATTACACCTTTATTCTATTGTTACTGATAGATTTATTTCTGTGGCCGGGGCATTTTCTAATTCTTATCTAAATTTATTTTTTCAAAGGCAAATAACTTGCATTTATAGGACTGAGTTGATTGCCTTGCATCACAAGTTTTAACATTTTACTTTGTCTTCTCATTTGGATGATAGATTGATATGGAGGTGGTCACAAGATTATCATTTCACTGTTCATTCTTTTTATAAATTGTTAGAGTATGGTGGTATCCCAAATTCTGAATATGATACCATTTGAAAATCTCACATCCCTTTAAAAATTAAAATCTTTCTTTGGCTCGTCCGATGAGATAAAATTATCACTAAGGTTAACTTGGCAAAAAAAGTTTGGCCAGGAAATCTTACTTGTGCATTTTGTGACCAACATGAGAGCGCTGACCATTTATTTATACATTGTTTGTATGTTTGCTTGATTTGGAATTGAATTGCAACATACAATTCATTCACCTTTACATGTAATTATTTAGATGATTTATGGTTGCTTGATGTTTCTATCCTCTTAAAAGATAGATTCCTTGTAGAATTGTTAAGGGGAGCTATCTTATGAAATGTATGGTTAGAAAGAAATAGAGTTATTTTTAATGATAATACTACTCCCATTTCTGCTAAATCATTAGGGTTTAAGATAATCTCTTTAGCTACTTTTTGGTGTAAGTCTAGCTCTGACAATTCCTACTTAAAATTAAGTCTAATGCTTCCATGTGATGTTAAGGACCTTCCAGATCAGATACTGGAGGAAGAAGAGGAGTAAATCCAAGCTCTTGGAGCTGGCAACCCCCCAGGTCATATGTCTAGAAACGAGCCATCGGATGAGGATTTATTGGATTACTAGTCTCCTAGAATGGGATTGATTTTTGAGATTTTCAATTTGCTTAGTATTCATTTTGTTTTCAAATTAGCTTTTGATGTGATGCTGTTGCTACTTGTATACTTTTATGTCTGTTGATGTTGACTTGCTGTAAAACTTTTCATATTTGATATTGATACCTATTTTGGATACCAAATCAAGTATGCTTGATTTCTATGAAATCAGTGGTAATACCACTATTTTTCAAAAAATAACAAACCATATTTATATATGGAAGTCTTTGTAGAAACCTTATATGTAACATTTGTTATTCTATACAGTTACTTCAATAGTATAGAAACTTTCATTTTTAGCGTCTTTATTTTTTTAGATCTGATATAGTTGGATTAATTGTATTAATCTTATATATTAATTAGTACTATATAGATACTGTCTATATACTGTTCGGTAACCGGATACAATAATGTATCCTCATATTTCGTGGGTCACAACAAAAAAAATTGCGTACTAATCAATTGCGTGTGCTTATGGAGTCCTAAAACACAGTAAGCTTTTGTTGTACAACAGTAACCGTACCTGATATAAATAACGTACGACCTCTAATATTTAAAGTTTACATGATGGCTAAGAACACTTTTGCGCCAATAAATAATATCAATCAAATTCAAGTCTACAATTAATTCAGATATGATCTCAAATGATATAGAAAATATAGAATTCCTTGAAGCAATTGAAACGAGGAGCATAATAGGTTAGATATTGGATGAGGCAAAGAATAATGCTAATTCGGTGTAGTGACTATTCTAAATTACTATTTTACGCTTGGATGTGTTTGAGCACAAGTTTTTTAACCACCTATATCCAACCGTTTACATTCTTAAATCACAACAAATGTACTCTATGTTCTTAAATTGATTTATTAAATTACATATTCATACTAATAGTTTATTAAACTGCATATACATATATATTTTGATGAATAATATAACAGTACTATGATATAATTAGTGACAAATGTTTTGATAATATGATATATGTTTTGTAACCAACAAATTTATTATGAAAAATATTAAATCTAATTTATGAATAAAAAATTATATTTATATGTTATTTTTTATTAAAATGTACATTAGTAATTTATTTTTAATTATATTAATTATATTCATATCCTATCTGTATCCGTTGGATACTCAATTCATATCTGTAGCATTTAATATCCGATTCGTATCTGTAGCGTTTAATATCCGATTTGTATTCATATCCATATCCGAAAATTTATAACGGATAAAAATACAGTTTTACTACTATCTAATCTGTATCTAACCGTTTACACTCCTAATTGATGCATAGTTTCGGACCCACCTGCAGTGCACGCACCCCTCTAAATTTGTTGGAGATTTAATGCGGCGTGCCAACGGTTTTATTTCATGGAGAATAAACAGTACTACGGTAGTTTTCATGCAGAATAAACATTTCTAATAAATTTTAAAATAAAATATAAAATTTGATGTCCAGGCACATTTTAATATAGAAAATATGTCAAGACTTAAGAGCAGTGTTGTAAATAACAGTATGCGGTTGTTGGACGAACGGGATACTGTGAAGCGATTAATCAGTATGCGGCCGATTAATCAGAATTATGCGGACAATTTAACATTTTTATTAAATTTATGTATATATATCATAATTTATTTAACTCATTAAACTTATCAAATAAACTTAATTTAACTTAATTTCATTATTAAAACATGACACTACATTTTTTTTTTTTAACGCATAAGCATTTTACATATGTCAGTGACACATTTATTTAATTAATAAATAAATTCAAGAGTTAAACTTTTTTTCAAATACTAATAACATATTATGTGAAAAAAATGAAATATTCCAACATAAAATCACTAAATTTAGTTTATAATAACAACATAGTTTTATAAATAAATATGTCGTACTAATTGAAAAAATTTTACTGGAATAAATTGGAATAAATGGGAATAAATGGGAATAAACGGATGATTAAATGGTAAAACGGCCGATTAATCGGAAAAATCCGCAAAAAATCTTTCGTTAAATGTATTCATAACGGTTTGACTGCCGTTAACGATTAAATAGCCGATTAATCGACCGTTAAGACTATTTTTTACAACACTGGTTAAGAGCTTCAATTGGATTTTTGGAATTTGTATTCAGTATTTTTCAGTTCAATGCACAAAAGGATCTATACATGTACTCTTTGTCTTTCTCTCCTCATATACATTAGCAATTTTACATTATTTTAAGTTATTTTTTGCCATCTTTCATAAATCATAAGAAATCGTAATTTTTTTTAATAGTAAAAATTGGTATTACAAGTTCATTATATAACCAATTTATAGAGCTACTTGGATTGAAGTTTGAAATTTATATGATAAATTTTTTAGGCCGTAACACGGAAAACATTATGTTATCATAGCACTTAAGCCTTACTCATCTAAAAATATATATATTATATTTCTCTTTCGAATTGTCTCTCTCCAGTTGAATTAAATCACAACTCTCCGATCGATAATCGACAACAATGTCGAGGCGAGACATTTAGGGTTCTGGTATTTATTAGAAAGAAATAAAAACAAAATACAATAATTGTTCTTCAAACTAGTACTTCATCATGTACCAGCAAAGTTGTGCATTGCTTCTTTTTCAAAAATTGGGCATGCATATGCATGCATCTAATTAATTTGCAAACCCAAAATATATAAGCGCGTTGATGGTTACCATCAATTAATCGATCACGTTAGTCATTATGTGTGCTTATTTGAATGACATATATATTTATTTATATGAAAGTATGGATTTTTTTTTTTTTGAAAGAAGTGGACTATGCCACCGATTTCCATTGCAAGAAATCATTACAAAGTTTACTGGTACCAGTGGTATCAAGCACCATACAAACATACTAAGAAGCAACAATGGCAAAACAAAGTATACCAAAATAACATAACAGATAGAAACCTATGACAACCTGCATATCACACAACTATCTATAGAAATAAGCAAAGCAACCCCTAAAAAAGCTATCATATCCCCAATATATCCACATATGCCAAAAAGACCCTGCAAACTAAGAAATTTCATAGCTCTGCATGCTGCCACTACAGTCAGAATCTTCAGAAGAGCTATCATCCCCACCACTGGAACTGATCTCTGCTCCAAGGATAGGGATTGAAGCCTGTGTATCCACCATGGAAACTACCAGTGTAGACCCTATTAGGTCCTTGAGATCACAAGGAAAAATTAGGTTCAATTGAGAAGTAAGATTTGATTTTTGATTCAAAGCCCAAAATCTAACAACAGCTAAAATTTTTGCCCCTAAAATATGAACATCCTGTACCTGTCCCCCATTAAAAATAATTATGTTCCTGTCTAACCACAAATTTCATAATACAGCCCCTCGAATAATTTCAACAATATTTTGGTCTTTTAATGGAATACAATAATCTAACTCCCAAAGGTCCCCGATAGAAACACCCTGAAAGCAAAAATGATTATATTGAGCTATCCATTGCCATATTGCTTGTGTAAATCTACAATTGACAAAAAGATGGTCTACGTACCGATTCCAAATGATTACAATAGACACAGGTAGTGTCACCTGTCCATCCCCTCTTACTCAACCTGTCTTTACTTAGAACTCTTTTTTGTCTTTATTTGGAACACCTCCAAATTCTAAAAATTGATATAAAGTCTTAACAGTAAAGTTGCCATGTTGGGTCCACCTCCATAGTATTTGATCCAAACTAGAATTCAACCTAACAGTAGATAACCGAGTAACTAAAGCAACCCATTCTGACAAATAGGTACCTGTTAATTGTCGAGACAATTGAATATTTAACCTGTTATTAGAAAAGGCAACAACTACAATAATATTTCTATCATACACTATCTCAAACAGATTAGGGAAGTCAACACATAATAATGACTCACCACACCATCTATCTAGCCAAAATCTAACATTATTACCATTACCTAGCTGCCCTGAGGAACTAACATGAACTATGGATTTAGTTTTTAATATATCATTCCACAAAGTAGACTTTAACCGTCTATCAACTGTAGGAGAGTATTTCTCAAAAATAATGTCCTTCCAAGTGCCTGTTACTTATCATAAAACCAAAAGAGTCATTTAGCTAGTAGAGAATTATTCATTCGTTGAATATCTAGAACCCCCAAACCACCTTGAGTCTTACTTTTGCAAACTTTGTCCCAAGCAATTAGTGAGGATTTTTTCCTAACCGTATTCCCACCATACCACAAAAGCTTGCGCCTTAGCCAATCAATTTTATATCTGATCTTACAAGGTATTTTATAAAGAGACAACTAATATAAAGGGATTGCTGAAACAACAATATTTAACAAAGTAATTTTTCCCCCTAATGACATTAATTTACCCTTCCATGATTGTAACCGTTTTTCTAATTTTTCTATTAAAGGTAACCAATCTGATTCACTTAATTTCCTCCAATGTAATGGCACCTCTAAATAATTTATTTGTAACTTGACCATCTTGCAACCTAGTAGCCTTGCAAGTCCATGTCCTTCCTCGTCACTAATATTCAATGGAATCATCTCACTCTTATCGAAATTAATTTTCATACCTGATAAATTCTCAAAACATAGCAGTAACCATCTAAGGACAATAATTGTTTTCTTATCTGCTTTTAAGAAAAGCAATGTGTCATCTGCAAAATGCAGATTTAACACATTAGTATTTAAGAAAAGCAATGTGTCATATGAAAGTATGCATGGCTAATATATATGTATATAATAAAATTTTCCATTAATTATGAGACACGAACCAACAACTGCCATGCATTAATTATGTTTGACCGAAATAAATATCTCATGATGTACTAGCAAAGTTGTGCATTGCTTGTTTTCCAAAAATTGTGCATGCATCTAATTTGCAAAATATAAGCGCGTTATGGTTTCCATCGATCAATCGATCACATTAGCTAGTCATGTTTGCTTATTTGAATGACATATTTATATGAAAATATGCCTAATATGTATATAATAATTGTTTCCATTAATTATGAGACACGAACCCACAACTGCCATTATTGTTTGACCGAAATATATATATATAGAGAGGAGGGATTCAATTATACTCTTTTTTGGTGACATCGAATTACACTCTATATTTTTAAAGTCCAAACAGTCAATGCAAACCGTTCAACATGATGGATATGTTAAAATGTGCTTGTTGATTTCTGAATCATACGCCTTGAGCAGACCAAATCAGATGGAACAAATAATAATGAAGTAATAAGAGAATTCCAATTTGGTTCCGTCCAAGACGTATGCAATCCGTATGGAATGCCTTGGCAAGTTTTGTGAGAACAAATTGTATTGACCATTCTGCACGAGAACATAAACGTATAGAATGGTCAAATAAAATTTGAATTATTGTGCAGAAATCCTAATTTCAATATCCGTACAATCCAACCCAACGGGTTTCTTCCTGTTGGAGCGGATCTAGCAAATCTAAAGTCCGCCACTATATAAAAATTTATCATCATTACTTCAAATTTGCTAAGCTAGATGCCTCATTTCAAAATGCATTAATTTACAACTCTTGCCAACTTCTAATATTTAGTGAGCTTAAACTGTAATATTCTTCTCAACACACTCAAATCCACTCGACTTATTTTTTAGGAGATAGTTTAGTGTCTAGGATTTAGTTCTAGAGCCTTTACATCCTAGCTAGTGAGGTATGCTTGTAGGGCACGAAGGAGTACACTAGCTCGAGCTTTTAAGTTCAATACACTTAAAGCTGTGTGACGATCCTCTGCGTAGGACTCACCATCTGTGACTTTTAGGCCCAACATCAGGCCCGGCCCTGGGGCTGTGCAGCCAGGGCGACCACCCCGGGCCCCAAAATTCTAGGGGCCTCAAAAAAGAAAAATTAGTTTGTATATATATAAAAAAATTGTATATATTAAAAATAAATAAACTATTAGAGCTCAAATTTTGTATATATAAATGGTTCAAATTTTTCTATAAATAAATATGATTTATTGGCATATCAATAAAAAATCTGATCGGCTAATTGCTTCTAGGGGTGTTTATTGGGTCTGGTTTAGTCGGTTTTGAACCAAATCAAATTAGTTTGGACTAAACAGTTTGATTTATTCGGTTTAATGGTTTGGTTCAGTTTGCTTTTTAAAATCGAATTATAACTTCGGTTCGGTTCGGTTTGGAAATTTTAAAAATAGAAAAACCAAACCGGTCGAATTTTTATATATTATGAATTTGGTCCGGACTACCCCCAGTTTATTTCTTAATCAATTGCTTTAAATACTTTGGTTTATTTCTTAATACCCTGGTTTATTTCTTAATATACTTTGGTTTATTATAAATCAATTGCTTTAAATAAAAAAATTAATATCTTTCGATTTGAACCGAAGAAACTGAAGAAACCGAAATAAAACTTTAGTTCGGTTCGGTTCGGTTTAGTTCGGTTCTATTTTTAAAACCAAATTATAACTTTGGTTTGCCTAGTTTGGTTCAATTGAAACCGAACCGAACCGATGAACACCCCTACTTGCTTCCATAAGTACTTCAACACCATATGTTTATAAGTAGTTTATGTGTTTTAAAAGTTCAAATAGTCGATCCAAACCATTCAACCTAATATCCATATTAAAACGTACTTGGAGACCTAATTTTACATTTTTTTTTAAATTTTTTATTATTTTTTAAGGTAAGTATAATTTTTTTTATGGTTCAGAATCTTCTAAATTAATGGATTTTCTACCTACCTTAAAAAAAGTAAAAAAGATCCAAAAAAAATGTAAAATTTGGTCTCCAAGCACATTTTAATATAGATATCATATTGAACGGTTCGGATCGATTATTTGAATTTTAAAAATACAAAAATGACTTAAAGCATATAGTGTTGAAGTACTTATCGAAATGTATTGGCCGGTCTCATAAAAAAATTTGTATATATAAAGGGTCCCAAATTTTCTTCCGCCCCGGGCCCCAAAATCTTTAGGACCGGCCCTGCCCAACATGTACACGAAGTTGACTGTGACAATCCACATGATTTGAAATCACGTGTCACTAGCTATATCTTTTCTTTTTGAGTAATAGAAAAGGAGTGCCAACGAGGTGGTATTTAAGCTGAAATATTATGATGTCACGGTAAAGCTTGTGGTGTTTAATCTCTAGTAAGCAACAATGATTCATTGTGTTTAATCATTGATATCACTAGCTGTACTAGGAAAGTTGGCCGTGCAATGAATCATATATTGTGACCCACTTGTGGCGAGGCACAAGAAACCATTGTGGTACTATTACATTTATAATTCATAAAAAATATAGGCTAATATAGGAGAATAATTAAATAGGAATGTCTCTATATATATATATTCTTTATGATATAGAGGAACACAACACAGTGATCTTTGTATCAATAACATTGTGAGATGATTTGGGCCGTTGATCGTCTTAATCAGCTAATTAATGACACAATAGAATATTCTTCCATTCAGTCCAAACTATTGACAAGGACTTTTGGCGTAATCCTCAACCACCTAACGACAAAATCAATCTAGCCCGCTTCAATTCTTTACGACAATTTATAGCGAATCAATCAAATATATGATTAATGGGTTAGGTTTGAAACAATTTATAGAAAATCAATCAATTCTTAATGGTAATTCTTTATGATTAATTTTGTGCTTCACCAACTCCAAAATTTTGTGGTTCAATCAATTTGCTGTGGTATGTATCATCAACTCCAAAATTTATTAGTTTGACTTGAAACAATGAATCCAAACTATTCAAATCAATATATTTATAGGAATGATGCATGCGTTTACATGCAAAATTTATAAATTTTCTAATTATTTTAGTACCAAATCAACTCATAAAAATAACAAATTCATTCATTAAGATTAACTTAAAAATGAGCAGGCATGGCTCGTTGTAGGCCTCAGCGGTAGGCATTGTTAACATCATATTCTTTCTTTTAATGCATACCACTGTCTGCCAAGTTCTAAAAAAAAATAAAAAATCAATTTACGAAGCTTCTATATATATTTGATCTCCTGCCTTCATATATACTAAATAAATTCATAACATTATACTAGTATCGTGCCCGTACATTGCAACGGAAATGTATCATAAGAAGGAGAAGAAGAAAAAATTTCATACATAATAGCATATTTCGATGAAATGTCCGATTGACTTTTCTTGGTGTAAAAGAATTGGAATGCCCAATAAAAAAAAACATATATATATATATATATATATATTTTGGTAAAGTTGGAGGTCAAGCCATCCAACTATTTAATACCCTTGTTATTATAACAAATGATTTCCTCCATCTAGATTTGAAACCCATGACCTAAAAAAAAAAAAAAAACATATTATTTTTAATATATATTCAAAGTAATTGAAACAACATAAAAACCTTGCTTTATTCCTTGCCCTGGGGAACAATATGCCGAAGGAACAAAGAGAAAGAAGGCTCGGTTGAATTGGCTCAGTTCCTGGATATGCGCACTTAGTCATCTTCTTTCTCCGCTAATTAAATCTCTTGATCTTAGATGAAGCCAGAAATGATTTGTATATAAACAAAATTGGAAATCTATATTTGATCTCAGCATATATGTTTTCCTATTGCTTCTTCAATTGAGGACAAGGACGTGGAGATTTGTATAGAAACAAATAAGAAGATATAAGGAAAAAAATAGCAATTTCCATTCTGCTCAATTGAAAAAGGAAAATAAGGAAACATATATGCATAGTTTGCTCAATTGAAAAAGGAGATATAAGGAAACATATTTCACGCAGAGAAATTTCACTAAAAAACTGAGTTGGCTCAAATTTTATTGTAATATATAGTGTGGCTGTACGTGTGACAAGTCTTATTTTAACTAAATTTGAACTCCTATGTATAAAACAGATGCATTTAATAAAAAAAAAGACAAATTATGTAGTTGGAGGGTTGAGATTAAATCCAAAATTTTATCTTTCAATCGTAGTCGTTGGCAGATCGGACACCCAACGTGCTTAAAAATAGAATGGAGAAATGGAGATATTATGTATGTAAATACACTACTCGTGAAGTAGATCAGTTTAAACTATTGAAATTCGTCATTTGAAGTAGATTTGATATGTTTTTCAGTCGATGGTATTTAAGCTGAAATATTATGATGTCACGGTAACCAGACTCAATTGATCTTTGTAATTTCGACTCTAACACATAGATTATATTTAATCATGCTACTAATTCCTCCTCTAGTTTTGGTAATTCAAAGGACAATCTCTCCCAATCATCTAGAGAACAAATTAAAAAAACTAGAAAGAGTATAGCCTAACGCCACATATCCCACCTCATAAAATCGTATTTGGAATGTACTTTAACTATATTATCCGTACTTGAGTTGTTATATTATCTATATTAACTGTACATGAGCTGTCAGATAATCCTCATATATGGTCGAAAATAACATCGATCACTATTTTCTTCAGTATTTCAAAACCATACACGAAACCTCTCAGCAAGATATGTATATCACCTCTATAGTAACAATAAATTGAAGGACTAATCCGCAATTAAGGACTCTTTTAAGTAGGATTGTACTGTTAGAAATATACTATAGGCCAAAATATTATGGGCCATATTAATAGTTAATATTGGATCAACTCTTTACTTGGACTAGGTCCGAATTTTTGCTCTCATACAGATCAGGATAAGTGTTTCTGTAAAGGCTCCATGAATTGGTGCAAGTGAATAGGCTTAACGAACTGGTGCGATATGTTATAAATATACAACAGCAGTTCAGTTTTTGGGTTAGCCATTCTATTCCATTTTTCCAGAAAATGAAAGAGAGACAGAACGAAAGAAAGAGGGGGCTGTCAATTCGGTACTAGCATACCGAATTACAGTAGTTTATCAACCTGTTCGTGTGGATACTGATATACTACAGCAGATCCTACTATCAGAGACCGGTTTTCCGGTCTCTGATAGTCACGGCGCCGGTCGCTGATGCCAAATCCGGTCTCTGATGATAAAAATCGGTCGCTGAAGGCATTGTCGCTAATGCTCGTCCGATGACGTCACCGGTCGCTGAATGACATCATCCCGGTCGCTAATGCTTCCAACATAATTTTTTTTGTTTATTTTGTTATTTATATCAATTACACCAATTACTAATGTTCTCAATTCTGAGTTCTGATAGAGACTCGATTGCCCTGTCTACCAATAGCACAATTACCCATACATAAACTATCATGCTTAAAATACAATAATAATTAAACCATTAGTAAGAGCTAAGAATTGAAATTGTCATTTATGGAACATTTATGGAACATGTAAAAAACTATATAGAGGCGTGACTGCTGGGCTGTTGCGTGAATCTGATACGAGAAGGATAGGAGAAAAGGAAAGGAGAAGAAGGGTACTGCTAGACTAGACTTGAAGTTTTTGCTGCGCGTCTAGTGGTAAAATCTTTATTTAATCTTAGAATTAATTTTATGCATAAATTCTGGTTTTCGGGTAGTAAACAAACCTTGAACTGTTTTAAATTGTTGCACTATAACCTACCCGAAATCCCAACATGTACAACACGTTGGATCAAAATAAATTAGTTGACTGATTCTAAATATATTATTATATGCGCTTACAGAAAAAGTAGAAGATACATATATAATTTCAGCAGACTCAGCAATCTAATACAAGAGAAAACTAAATTCGCTTGTTGTTTGACCAACTTTATATTATAAATATTTGGCATTTTGAAATCTCCAAGACGACGTTCAAATAATATTAATTAGAAGTAATTAGGATATATATTTTGGTCAAATAAATTATTTTGTAGGCAAAAACAATTTCAGTAGTGAAGTACATATATACAATACTTCCCATATGTATCATGGATCCTTGTTAGTAACAAACAGTGATATTCCTCTCCTTTTATTTAGACCTTCAGTCGCTACCAAACATCAGAAATTTAGAAGAAAAAAAAACAATAGTGACTTTACCACTGCAGCTATATATAACCGTCAGCTGTAGCTTTGGTTTTTAGCTTTATTACCTCTATATATTCAAATGTACATTTTCCAATTTTTTTGATGTTTGGAGATTCATCGAAGCACACTAGCTATCCTCCAGTCACGAATTGTTTATACAATATTATGTGCATCGTGTACGAGACACTATTATTTTATACGTATTTCATTTCTATTGTGCAAGAATTAAAATTGCCACCAAGATAATTAATCCAAAATTATCACTTTTTAGCTAGGATACGACCATAGAAGTAACTGACGATAATTCTGCAAGCACTACAACAGAAAATGCTACTATATATATATATACATGGTTAACAAAGACAATGATGCACGGTTCCGCAACCGTGTCCGTGCTCATCGTGTAAAAAGTGTCGATACATTGTACACAGTTGTGAAACCATGTCTATATACAATTTACATACACAGTTTCTACAAAAAAAAACTGTGTCAGATCTACAAAAGGCCTAAAAGATAAAACTCGAATTTTCAATGAACAAAATATTTAAAACTTAAATTTGACAACTCGCATAGATGGCGGTCACTAAATCGCACCCGTTGTATACAATCACGAGGGCGGTGATCATAAGCTGAGTCCGGAATGGGCCCGCATTGAGCGAGGCCTTGTTGGACCTTACTGGGCCTAGTCATTATCAGATCAAGGGTTTCGCGTATTTGATCTCAAATTGGCCCGATTTGTAGTCCGAAGCCCGATTTGTTCTTGGCCCATAAGCAGTTTTGTGGAGGCTTTTAGTACATGACCTATCAGCCGCAACTAGCCGTCTAGTATGAGTTAAATCTAAATCAATAGTAGCCCATATCTCATATTCAAAATTAAATCCTCAGAATTTAAGATGAACAATTCTATTTATAAATAAGTGAATGCAAATGCTCAATCGTTGTCCATAATGTAAGATTTTTCTTGTCAGATTTAGATCTCATATTTTTTCTGAATTTTTATTTATGTAATTTTTGTAAAAGCTTGTAAATAATTGAAGATATAAACCCATCTGATTCAGCCCAGTGAGTAGCTGACAAACCCATCTTCTTTTCAGTTTAGATCCGGACCATCCAATCAAAATTCAGGTCAATCCGATCCGAGATAGAATACACGTTTTCCTTTAATATTTGTGCCATAGCAGATCGAACGTTTTTGCAGCTATGTTGAGCAGTTGTTTGTTGGCAATTTGATTGCTTTTTATCCGGATAGGTGGCTCTCTGTATGCCTGACTTTTGTGATTGTGTTGATTCTCTGCTACTGGTACATGTAGTACCAGAACTCTGGAATAAGTAGATAGAAAGGAGTGTGTGATTGGCTAAGTCTATATATGATGCTAATGGGTTGAAACAGAGATTTTACATGTTCGTTAAAATACACCCTCCATTTTGTGCTCCTAACGTGCACCCTTCTCTCATATCTTAATTTTTAAAAGTTCAAATAGTCGATTCGAACCTTCCAACGTGTTCTTCATATATATATCAACAATATGCTTCCGGCCTCTAAAATCTATCGAATCGGCTTCAAATGACAAATCCGAACCATTCGAACTAATCTCCTTAACGAGAGCTTCGTTTCTATATAAAAAAAATTTAAGTTTCAAATTTATTTACTATCAAGTCAAGCGGTCAAAATATAAATGATTTTGTGCACATTTTAATGCGCTAGTTTGCTCCTTTTTTGACCACTTGACTTGATAGTAAATAAATTCGAAATTATTATTTTTTTTTTATATGGAAATGAAGCTCTCGTTAAGGAGAGTGGTTTCAACAGTTCAAATTTGTCATTTGAAGCCGATTCGATAGATTTTAGAGACCGGAAGCATATTGTTGATATACTAGTGGAAGCGCATTAGCCGTACTCTATCTATATATGTATAGAGATTAGCTACTCTACTTGCATAAGCATATGAGGGCATATGCTTATAAGTTATTTTTTCATTTTCAAAATTCAAAAAGTCGATCTGAACCGTTAGATGTGATCTCTATATTGAAATGTGCTTGGAGACCAAATTTTACATTTTTCTGAATTTTTTTACTATTTATTAAGCCAATTTGAAAATCGCTGATCCAACGGTGGCTTCTGATTTTACTGTTTTGTTAAGCCACCGTTGGATCAGCAATTTTCAAAGTGGCTTAATGACTAGTAAAAAAATATCAAAAAAAATGTAAAATTTGGTCTCCAAGCACATTTCAATATAGAGATCACATCTAACAGTTCAGATCGACTTTTTGGATTTTGAAAACAAAAAAATGACTTATAAGCATATACCCTCATATGCATATGTAAGTATAGTAGCCAACCTCTCTATGAGAGTGACTAATGTACATTCGAATGTATATAGGCCGAAATACATACTGTCCAAATTCAACTTTTCAAAATTCAAACGGTCGATCCGAACCGTTCATTTTGTTCTCCATATTAATATGTGCTTGGAGACCAAATTTTACATTTTTCTGAATTTTTTTACTATTTATTAAGATGGGTACCAAAATTCAATGGTATGGATATAGCGTTTAACAAATAAAATTTTATATTTTTTTTGAAGTTAGTATATTAATTAATAGGTACTTGATTGCAACTATAATAATGTAGGACTTTGCAAAGAGGTCAATCTTCAGATAAAAAATAGTACCTAATTAAATTAAATAAGGGGGGTACCGTGTGCCAACTGCACATGTTGTGAAGGTTTGAATAGAATAGCATATAACAAATTAACACATCAAGTACTTAAACCGTTTTATTAGACGGAAATGTGAAATCCTATTTTACTCCAATTATGTAATCATGGCTAAATATTAAAACAGCATAAATTAGTACATTTTTATAAATTCTTGATGACAACAAAAACAAAGTTGAAATATTATAATTTTATACATGTGAATAGATCAAATGATGTAGATCATATTGAACAATTTTATTTTGACTCTTAAGTTTTAAATTTTGAGTTATTAAAAATAGAAGCGAATGATGGATTGAGGCACAAATAAAATGAAGATATTTGAAACCTCCTCATTTATAAATTACTCGTATATTTTATTCAAGTTGAGCATCCACATTGAAATTTCTCTTTTATTTCTAAAAGTACATTAGTATTTCCTACTTTAATTTTTTAGATGTAGCGTAATTTTCGATATATGAATATTTATTTTTTTAAAAGAAATCGCTTTCCAACTATTTATGTTAGCTCTCGTTTTTACTCTTAACTGTTTATACTAATAATTGTTGAAATGGCTATTAAAAATAATTAAAAGTTAATTTATGAGTGTAGAAATTAAAAAAAAAAAAAACTAAAGTTGACTTAATTTCTAATTGATATTTGACGGTTATGTATATATTTTTCCTAGAAAACCCCTTGGCTTTATGTATATATTTTTGTTATATATATATGTAAACGAACATGTAAAATCTCTTGACTTCATACTAAATAAATTTCTTTACGGTTTGAAAAAAAAAAAGCAAAAATAAAATAAAAATTCCTTACGGTTTGGGCAAAAATATAATTTTGTCAAACATCTGGTTATTTATAATAAAATATTAATAAATTTGGGTATTTTTAAAAAACTCGGTATATATATATATATATATATATCCTTTATGATAGAGGAGCACAGCACAGTGATCTTTGTATCAATAGCGTTGTCAGATGATTTAATTGGGCTGTTGATCGTCTTAATCAGCTAATTAATGACATAATAGAATATGCTCTCATTTAATCCAAAATATTGACAAGGACTTTTGGCGTAATCCTCAACCACCTAACGACAAAATCAATCTAGCCAGCTTCAATTCTTTACGACAATTTATATATAGCGAATCAATCAAATATGATTAATGGGCTTGAAATAATTTATAGAAAATCAATCAATTCTTTATGATTAATTTTGTGCTTCACCAACTCCAAAATTTTGTGTTCAATCAATTTGCTGTGGTATATATGTATCATCAACTCCAAAATTTATTAGTTTGACTTGAAACAATGAATTCAAACTATTCAAACCAATATATTATAGGAATGATGCATGCATTTACATGCAAAATTTATAATTTTTCTAATTATTTTAGTACCAAGTCAACTCATAAAAATTAAAAATTCATTCACAGGCATGGCTCGTTGGCCTCAACGGCAGGCATTGTTGTAAAACATGCATACCACTGTCTGTCATGCAAGTTCTGAAACAAAAACAAAAAAAAATTAACTTGAAAAACTTCTATATTTGACCGCTTGACTTCATACTAAATATAAATTCATAACATCATAAATTGTGTATGTAAATACAGTACTTGTGAAGTAGATCGGTTTAAACTATTGAAATTCGTCATTTGAAGTAGATTTGATATGTTTTTCAGTCGATGGTATTTAAGCTGAAATATTATGATGTCATTGTAACCAGACTCAATTGATCTTTGTAATTTCGACTCTAACACATAGATTATATTTAATCATGCTACTAATTCCTCCCCTAATTCAAAGGGCAATCTCTCCCAATCATCTAGCTAGAGAAGAAATTAGAAAACCTAGAAAGAGTATAGCCTAACGCCACATATCCCACCACATAAAATCATATTTGGATTGTACTTTAACTATATTATCTGTACTTGAGTTGTTATATTATCTATATTAACTGTACATGAGCTGTTAGATAATCCTCATATATATATGGTCGAGAATAACATTGATCACTATTTTCTTTAGTATTTCAAAACCATACACGAAACCTCTCAGCAAGATATGTATATCACCTCTATAGTAACAATAAATTGAAGGACTAATCCGCAATTAAGGACTCTTTTAAGTAGGATTGTACAACACGTTGGATCGAAATAAATTAGTTAACTTAATTCCAACTAGAGGTGCAAATGGATCAAATAGTGGTAAAATCATATCTCTACTCACTTTTATTTTCTGAATACATATACGGATCAGATATTAAATGGATACGGATACGAATTATATATGAAACGGATATGGATAGGATATACGTTTTTCTACAATAGTGAATAACATAATTCTTTTTTTATAATATATATCTACTATTCAGATACGGATAATTAAAATTTAAAATCATATATACATATGTATCTGTATTTGTATCCGCACGGATATTCAAATATCGGATATACATATTTAGTTTTTAGATACGGATCCGGATACGGTCAGATAATATCCGATCTGTTTGCACCCCTACTTCCAATACTGTCCTCTAAAATTCGTTCCCGACGCATTCTGAACCAATATTGTTCTTTTTTTTTTAAGGCTTCGTCGATACTTCTATCGAATCCTTTCATGATTCTTCATTATGTGTTTTCTCTTTTATCAAAATTCTTTTTCTCTTCACATTCATATCTTGAAAAAAGTTCTACAATTAATCTGAATTTTTATTTTTAGAAGATCTTTATAGATCAATAAATAATATTTAAAAAATGTAGTTACCCTATAGAAGTCTAGACAATTATATGCTCATTAATTAACATAAACACCTATCACTACTACAAAAAAAACATTAATCACACATGGCACATTAATTGTACACGGTTCGGAGCCATTTTCAATAAAACAGTGTGTAAATTAAGATGGATGCACTGGTGCAAAAATAATCTCAAACCATACACAAACAGTCAATAAAAATGGAAACTTGGTCTGAAAGGTCTCAACATTTATATATGGTTTCTTATGAAATTGTTGAATTAAATGATTTATCAAATGAAAACGAGTCGAATTAT
The DNA here is from genome assembly GCA_964058875.1 of Carex rostrata. Classification (NCBI taxonomy): domain Eukaryota; kingdom Viridiplantae; phylum Streptophyta; class Magnoliopsida; order Poales; family Cyperaceae; genus Carex; species Carex rostrata. The sequence goes on from CAXKVT010000168.1 coordinate 67,410, forward strand.
AGGAAAATTTGTTTTCTAAAAGGAAAAAAAAAAGGCAGGTGGATAAATAGAGATGTAATTTGTTTAAAATGGCTTACAATGCTGGAGAGAGAGGGGTGTGTATATTCACCTCATGTGCAGTTGGCAGTTACCACGGTGCCACCCTTATTTAAGTGCTATTTATGATCTTGATACTGATCGAATTCCTGGCGGCAAAAACTTTGGTTAGGTACTATTTATGATCTATAGATCAACGATCTCTTTGGAAATGTATTTGGCAGTTGTTCGTTCCCGTCTCATAATGGAAAAATTTATTATATATATAAAGAGTGATGCTTTTTTGCTGAGCACAACACTAAGAATTTTTTTTATAAACTATAATTAACTAAATTAAATTTAGCAAAGCAGTATGATTGTCTTTTTTTTTTTACAAAAAACATATAAAGACCGAATTTTCAATTCGGTCTCCCTTTATTTTGAAACAAGGCTTGTTTCCTGGGAGAACAGGTGATGTCCCTGGCAGAAACAGGGTCCGAAACAGAGGAAATACATCACAGAAATACAGAGTATTTGAGAAAAGCCGTAATAGGAGCTGAAACTGGCCGAAACAAGGGCTGAAATAGAGGAAAATGTGGAGACCGAATCCCCAATTCGGTCTCTCCAAAAAGTAAAATTTGGGGACCAAATTGGAGATTCGGGCCTTATAATTTTTGTAAAAAAAAGTAATCATACTATTTTGCTAAAATAAATTTAATTAATTATGGTTTGTAAAAAAAAATTCCAACACTAACGTGCTGTCCAATAGTTGAATAGTGTTCATAAAGTAAAGGAAATAATAAAATAAAAAAAGTCAGGAATCCGGATCTATTCGGATATCCAGTTAATCTAAAAAGTCGGATCCGGATAATTATGTGCATTTGGATTCGTATCCGGTTCTATATTCAAAACCAAGGTTGCAAACGAATCAAACCGAATCGAATTTATTCTAGTTTGAGTTTGGTTTGAATTAATTTCAAATCGATTTTTTTGCGAACTCAATTTTGAATTTTTTACAAATTTTGTTATGATAAGGAAGAGTAATCATAGTCGCCGAAAGCGAGAGGTGAAAGTCGTATAGAGTTTTAAAACTGAGAGCGATGATTACAACTTACAAGTTATAAAGTTAAGTCATCAGTGAACACAAGTCATCAGCGGAAATCAACGATTCACGTTACTTTGAATTTCGAACTAAAATAGTTCATGAACCTATTTTGAACGAACCATGTTCAGTTTGAATTTGGTTTGAATTAATTTCGAACTATTTTGAATTAATTTTTTACGAACTTTTTCGAATCAAAATCGAATCGAATCACGAACTACTAATTTTTTGTGCAGCCCTATTCAAAACTGTATCCGCATCTCCAATACATATATGATGAGATCTTTATCAACTATTTATCAGGCATTTAACTTCTATTTATCTTTCAAGTTTGAAATTAATTCATCGGGTTTTTATTCTTGTGTTGAATTTAGGGCTGAAAACGGAGCCGGATTATCCGACGGGATATCCGCTCCGAATCCGGAAATTATCCGAATCCGGATTAACGGATCCAGATAATTCCGGATACGGATTCGGATAATTTTTAAAAAGTTGCAATAGTATCCGAATACGGATACGGATTCAGATAGAAATGCATAAACGAATCGGATATCCACATGTATCCGAATAAGTTTTTTAAAGATTAAAAATATTTAAACATATTCAAAATCTGAATCCATAACCCATTAACTGAGTCAAATCCGAATCCAAGACCCATTTACTGAGTCCCGCACTCGTCCAGTTAAGAACTCTAGTTCCCAGCTTCTTATATAAGGAATCCAGCGGATTGAACATTTTCTTTTAAAGTTGTGGGACAAATGAATATAAACCGGAAACAAATGTCGCTGGACTGGGCTATTGCTTAGCGCCTTAGCCCAAATAAACAAATGAAGAGGCGCTGGACTGGGTTTAAATCTGAACTGCCGAAACTTTAAAATATATTAATATAAACTTAAATAAACTGAAACTTCTAATCTACTTTACAACAATTATATTTTTTTGTTTTAGTTTGTTTTTTTTCCATAGATTTAAATTATAAACTTAAATAAATTAATATATATTATTTATTTTCATATTTGAATTTTGTTAATTAGTATTTGTATCTAAAGTTCAATTATCCGATCATTATTCGTTTTATATCTGTATTCGAATCCGTATCAGTGGACTATCCGTTCCATATCCGTATCCGTTTAAGGCGGATTTGGTTTTGAATTTTGATATCTGTTTACTATCCGTATCCGTATTCGTATCCGCTTATTATCCGACGGATGCGGATATAGTATCAGCATTATCCGCTCCGTTTTCACCCCTAGTTGAATTGTATTGAACTAGTACTTTATATTATAAATTATATATGTCTTTTTTTTTTTTTTAAAAAAACAAACAATTTTTTTGCCAAAAAAATCTGAGTCAACTTGCGAGCTTTTGAAGTTTAGAAAGGTAAATGTAATATAATGAATTTTAGAGGGGAAAAACTTAATTTCGAAGTTATTGAGGTATACATGAAATTCCCGTATTAGAACCGAATTCGTATCCTCTGAGATATCTCAAACTTTGCGTGACTTTATGGAAAATCCCATCCGTTTAAATACGTTCTGCACGAATCTAAAAGCACACATAATACTGACCCCCTCCATCACCCCCGAATAGGCACCGGACACGTCGGTCACGCAAAAGTTGAGATATCTCAGAGGATACGCACTCATTAGAATCTGCCTCAGGAGAGATGGAAGTGGAAGCGGCACCGACGGAGGAGCAAGAAGAGAGAGAGGATGAGGAGGAAGAGGAAGAGGAAGAGGGGGAGGAGAGATGCGAATTAAAGTTTGGGGACGGAACCGATCCGATAGACCTGGTCCAGGGGGCCCATGACGGGGTCGAGCTGTACCACCGCTTCGAGCGGTTTGAGTACGAGGCTCTTGCCGAGCGCGAGCGCAAGCGCAAGGCTCTTCAAGACCAGCATCATGTGCCTTCAAAAAAGCCAAGGCAAGATGAATTTCTTGGGGCAACCATGGAAGAGATTGATGAAATGATGAACTTTGGTTCTCGTAGAAGACGGTCCCGCAGTTCGGTATGATATTATTATTTTTTCTCTTTGTTTTTGTATATAAATGTTAGAGGTTGAAATCCAAGATAGAATAAGTATTTAAGAACCAAAATTGTCAAATGCTTTATAATACTGAATTTCTTTTTATACATTTTCTAACTGTTGCAATGTTGTTTGTTGGGTTATCGATCAGCGTGGGAAGAAGGGTAGAAGGAAGGGTTCAAGAAAAAAGTTAAAGCCTGAAATAAGTCGAAAAATTGGCGATGCTACTCTTTACTATGCATCGGGAAAGTATAAAGAGGTTTGGATTTCAAGCATTCTTTTAATACAATATCGATACTAATTCTTTTTTTTACAGGGGCTGTAGTAGAGTAATTGTTGTAATTAGTCAAATTGCGGTTACTTGTCCTTGATTGATAGGGAGTATAATCAATTCCATGTGTTGGTAATCAAAAGCTCTTTTGTTTTAACCGGGTATCTTACCATATGGAAGATAAACCTTAACCCCTCTCTCTGGGATAAAGAGGGGAAACGACTAATAGGAGGGTGTTTTTGGTGCCCCATCTTGACCACAATTCCATTTTACATTAATAATTCAAAATTTAATTTTTCAAACAATAAATGTGAACTGTTTATAAATCCGCCTAAGCCTGTCCCAAGCCAAGAAAAAGGAGTGTTGTGATAGGCATGGCGAGCCAATGTAAAATACAGGCTTTTTATGGAAGCCTACCCCAATTTGTGTGGGACTAAAGGCTTTGTTCTTGTTGTTGTAAATGTGAACTGTTGATCTGTTTTATTTTAAAGTAATGCATCATGTCAAAATTCTAGAATTTTGAATTCTTGTTGTACAAGATTACAAGTTGGAAAAACTACGGTGGAAATTAATTACAATTAACCATTGAATTTTTTGGTTTCTTGATATTTTACAAAGAGAAGTCAAGTTTTTGTGATCTCTGAGATGAATGCATTATTTTGGAAATAAAACAATATTTATGATTCACATTATGTATTACAGCTTGTTATATGCACATTATCTATTACAGCTTTCATTTCAAGGTGCATATGACCTAGGAATTTCAAGTTTCTGTTATATTGTACTTGTCTTTAATAGTCAACCAATAATGTTGGAAATAAAGTTAAAGGTTTATCTTATTAATATATGCCAATTCAGGCTAAACATCTATTACATGAAGTGGTAAGGCTAGCACCAAATGTCTCAGATGCGTACTATCTACTTGGGCTGATACATGACTCCCTGGGTGACCGTAAGAAGGCCTTGGACTTCCACATGATGGCAGCCATCTTCTCCCGTAAGGATGCCTCTCTCTGGAAAAAACTCGTTGCCTGGTATATTGAGATGGGAGATGTGGCACGGGTGAAATACTGTCTTTCCAAGGCAATAATTGCTGACCCTGATGATGTTGGATTGAAGTTTGATGGGGCGTTGCTGTATTTCAAGGCTGGGGAGTTTCTGAAGGCTGCTGAGCTTTATGAGCAGATACTCAGGGTGAGTCCTGAAAATGTAGAGGCCCGTAAAATGGCAGCAAAGGTAACTATTGATGGATTCATTCATTTTTCACTTTTGCATTTAATAGGCAAAATCTTATTGTTCATGCAGCAAGCACTGTGCTGGTCTTTTAGATATTTGCAAAATCACCTACTGTTTGGCAAGCGTAGTTGGATGGGAAGATATACATGTTTGACAACTTTTTCAAATTTTTAAATCCATATTAAACGTAAATGAATGAATGAATGAAAAAAAAAAAAAAAAAAAAAAAAAAAAACTGATGTTGGTGTAGGATCCCAAGTTCATAGGCTAGTCATTAAGAGATCTGTTTAATGTAGACAGTATCATGGGGATGCTATATTTTGCCTGACTTAACATTGGTTTTAACTCTTGGTAAGTATTGGTGGTGCTATTTGGAAATAATAATGTTGGAAATGCTGAGTTCAATATGCAAAAAGGGAAAAGAAAGCATCAATTTGCTTTGTTGCCATAAATCTCTCTCTTCCGCTATCCTCCATATCTTGACTATCTTTGGACTAATGCAGATGTACAGAAAATGCGGCAGAACTGAGAAAGGAATCCAAATTCTCGAGGATTACGTCAATGCTGACAAGCAGAAATCTGATCTGAGTGTGATTGACCTCCTAATAACCTTGTACATGTCAAATAATGCACACACTAAGGCACTTCAAGAGATTGAGAAATATCTTGCTCCTCTCGAATCAAAGAAGCTTCCATTTCATCTAGAAGCGAAGGGTACTATGTGCCGTGCTCATCTTGGTGATATGGGTCATGCTGAGGTTATTTTTAGCATAGTTTATTTTGTTTAATAATATAGTCAAAACGAAAATGCCATGAACATGAGGAACAGCACTTGTAGACTAGTCAAATTAAAAGGGAACCATTTATATTTTTGCTGGAAACATAAAAATTACAGTGCCTAGTTGTATCCCCATGGAAAACAAAATATTAAACATATTACTGTCGTTTTAAAGCCTGGAAGATATCAATTACGCACTAATAAGAAGGAACAAAGAAGAAAAGAACCAATAAATATGGTTATGCACCTGACATCATTTCTCACCATATACTTCGCTTTTAATTTCTTAGGTTTTCCTACAGCATGTACCATTGGAGGCTACTAAAGAAACCATAGACATGGTAGCTGAAGTAGCTGATTCATTCTCTGAAATGGGAAAGTATGATTGTGCCCTCAAGTTTTACTTCAAATTGGAATGCATTACTGATGATCCTGATGTAAGATTGTATACTACATTTTTGCTTCCAATTTATATTCTAATCCAGACTAGGGATATTATGATAGTACCCAGGATACCTACCAGTACATGCTGAGACAGGAAGGAACAGCCACTTTTTGTTATTTATGATATTGCCATAACTGTAGAATGAAAAGAAAAAAGCCAAAAGATATTAATAATCACAGTTGTCACTTTAAGAATGTACTATTTTCAGTACTCTTGCTATTATTTTTTTAGTAAAAATAAATATCTGCAGGGTGACTTGTATAAGAAAATTGCCCAGTGTTACATATCTTTGAAGGAAAGAAGTAAAGCCATTCCTTTCTTTTATAAAGGTTTTCCTCTTTGCAATTTATTTTTCTTTTTTCTTCCCATCTTAATTGAGAAGTGCAATAGGTCCAAGTTCTTTCAAATGTTTTGTATCTCCTTGAGAAATTTGGATGTAATACAAAAGAGTAGTTAGTGAATATAATATAACCTTATTCAAATGATTAACTTTGTTGTCTATATACCTATACTTAAATCCAATGTACACCTAATACCTACAACGGTTTTGCAAACAGCCTCGATCATAATTCTTAAAAGCTAAAGCTCGTAATGTTATTCTTTCTCTCCCTTTTATTGACTTTGAGAGTATCCAATAGTTTTTTTAATCTTCTTCTTTTTTTCTTTTTTTCTTTTTTCCTTTCTTTTTTTTTCTCTACTTTGTTTGATATGTATTTCCTGCCATTTTTCCAGCATTGAATAAAATGGAGGAAAATGTTGAAATTCGGCTGACTCTAGCCTCCTTCCTCCTAGAAGAAAGGAAGGAAGATGAAACAGTTCTTTTGCTTTCACCCCCTTCGAACTCAGAGAATTTAAATTCACAATCAAAATCTTGGTGGCTTAACGGTCAAATAAAGATACAGCTTGCAAGAATCTACCATAGCAAAGGAATGTTGGAAAGCTTCGCAAACACAATATTTTCTTCAGTTCGAGATACACTTATCATTGAATCAATCAATCAGAAGGTACGAATTTTGTCTGAACCTTTTGTTAACAAACCTTGGAATGAAGTCTGTACCATGGAATAATGAGTAATGCTCAAACCTTTTCATTAAGTCATACTATTGTTTAATCTAATGCAATTGTACTACATACTGAGTAGAATGACCAAACTTCACAGCTTGGTACAGTACATTGATATATTTCAAGGGACTGGAGGTGTTCAATAGACTTCATCATATTTTTGAAGTGCAAAGCAAAGGCACTAAAGATAATTATGAGTAGAGATGTACTTTTTAGTTTCCAATAAAGTTTGGTATATGATTGCAATAACATTTCTAGGAGTTTTTTTTTTTTTTTTTATTCCAAATTTGCTGAATGCTCAAGTTCAATTAAGCCCATATGCAATTTAAAGCTGTCAACAAGTTTCAGAATAATCCAAAAAAGCGTGAATATGCTAACCTGTTTGCAATGGTCTTATATATTATTAAGATGCTATGACGCTGATGTCCACTTTATTGCTTCACTAATGGTTCCATGGTTTCAGGTGCGACCAAAGAAAGAGCTGTCTGAGGATGTCTTAATTGAAAGAGCAAAGGTGTTACATGATCAAGGACCTGACAGTGTTTTTTGTGGAATCAGACCTCTTGCTACTCATCCTGAGTTGTGAGTACTTTTTCCTTTTGTATGTTACTTTTTCTTTTTTCAGATTTTAGGAGAGTACCATTTTTTCTGTAAGTTTGCATCTGAAGAGCAAAGTTGTTAGCTTAACAAGAACCTGACAGTGTTCGGTTCTTTTATTTTCACTAGAGCTTTCTAAAAGAGCTATTAGTTGTTTTGGATTGAACTTACTAGGTAATTTTTCTCATTTTCATAACAAAATCTCTGTAGAAATCTAAACAAATGAAATTTTATTTCCTCTTCAAGCTTTCAGACTTACAACTTGTGTTCTTTTATATACAAGTTATTTATAAAAAAAAAAAATGAAAGATTAGACTATTTCCTATTTTCATGAGAAATAATAGTTTCTTCTTTTTTGCTAGTGTAGGGCTAAGGCTACTAGAGCGAAGAAGAAACTACAGAAAAAAGCAGATTTAAAAGAACAAACAAAGGTAGCTGCTATAGCATCTGGTTTGGAGTGGCATAGCGATGATTCTAACGAAGAAGAGCCCCAGGTAAGGGCTCCCTTCTCAAATTTTGACACATAATTAACTGTTACAGTTTCTCATTTTAAGTACTTAACGATTAGAATATTTTGCAAAGCATTTCTGTTAGTTTGTTTTCTGGTGTTATTAGATTGCGTTTAAATTGGATATATTTTGGCAGTAATACATTTTTTATTTTTTAATTATATATACAAAAAGAACTTCAATGCTGACAATCAGGTTGAATGGAAAATAAATATTCTTTTTAATATTTGAGATTCTGGTCCCCCAACTCAAATGAGCCCCTCTCCCCTAAGCACAAACTTGACTAAACTCAAGCTAATTAAGCTGGCATAACCTTTGATTTTAAGCAAGTTGACCAAGTTAATAAAAGGCTAACATCGAATCATTCTTTTCAATTTGCTTGGTAACTTTTGCTTTATTTCATGCATAATATATGCAACTAACCCAGAAAAGAATTGGGTCTAAATTTACAAATCAGTTGATATTGGATGTAGCTTTATTTAAAAAAGAAAAAATTACATCTCAGTTCAGACCTTGAATTGAAAAAACAAGAATTGGTTTGCCTATGTAATACTGGTAGCTGTTACAATGGGTATATTATATGTCAAGCAATGAATGTTTGTATTCCTACTATTCAGTTTGCATTTGTCTTACCTATTTTTCTTTGCATTTTAGAGAAGAGAAAAGCAAGAGCCTCCATTGCCAGGATTCCTTCAGAAACAAGAGAACCATCAACTGTTAGTGGATGTATGTGTGTTTCTATATGAGCTTTATGATGTAATTTGTGAAATCAAGGATTACTTTTCTCTAGGATATGAAAAAATATTAGTTTCGCAACCTACTTGTATCAGCATTGGTTACATGGAAATGTCTGTGTTTTAACTTGAACATTATTTGGTTCAGTTCGTACCTCATAATGGTGCCCTTTGTTAACAGTTGAAAAGATACCTTGTCGCTTGTAATCAAATTTTTAATATTTTCCTTTTTAAGCGTGTTGCAGAATGTAGATAATGTTTGAGAATAACTTTTGCATTTTTTAAATGTTTCAATGCAAAAGCTTTGCAAGGCATTGGCATCCTTGCATAGATACTGGGAGGCATTGGAGATCATTAACAAAACCCTGAAAGTGGCACATGATGATATCATCTCAAATCAAAGGAAGGAGGAGCTTAGATCTTTGGGTGCACGTAAGTCTATTTTTATCGTCTCATATCAAATGTGTCCCTGTAAATCTATTTTACCCTTCCTAAATTGAGAAGAGGGCTGCAACTCAACTTCTTAAGTCGATGAAATATTTATGGGTGCTTATAAAGCAGAGGGAATTTCAGATGTTCATCACCTCTAATTTTGTTTCAGAAGCTACCAAAGTATTTCCTTCATACTTGTTCTTGTATTTTGGGAAAAAAGTTACCAAAAAGGCACTTGGACAGCTTTTGGAAAAATGTGGAAGTGAAGCCCATAGATGATGTCTTGTTATGAACATTAATCTGCCTAACATTTCCTGTATTTTGTTGCCAGAGGACTTGTTAACTTTTGTTTTGTCGGGGTTACAAAATGAAGCTGCAATTTGCAACAAAAGTGTTGGTAACCTCAAAATTGTAATATTCTTCCCCCTTTTTTTTTTTGCAACTCTGTGCACAGAAATAGCATATGGTATGACTGATCCAAAGCATGGTTTTGACTATGTCAAGTACATAGTGCAACAACAACCCTATAGGAATGCCGCTTGGAACGGCTACTACAAAGTTATTTCAAGGTGACGATTTAAACACCCTTTTTTGTTTTATATAATAATCGTAATAATTATTGTAAAAATAAAAAAGAGTAATAACATGAAACAATTGTAGTAATTTCACACTACATAGTTCGTATAGCCCCACAAATTGTGAAAACTATGCATTTTACCTCTCTTTCCCACTTAGTCCAAATTGTGAAAACGAGTTGTGGACCTGGTGGTGGATATGCTGGCAGGGTTCTATTAATCTGATATCTTCTTTTCTTTGCTTTTATTTTTCTATTTGTCAGATTAGAGGACCGATATTCAAGGCACAATAAGTTCATACGGAATATGAGGAATACAAGGAATGATTGCATACAACCTATTATAATAAGTGGTCACCAATTTAATTCTCTTAGCCAGCATCAAGTGGCCACTGCTGACTACTTGGAGGCATATAAAATTCAACCTGATAACCCACTTGTTAACCTTTGTGTCGGTAATTATATAAGCTTTAATTATTATTTTACTAAAAAGAGTATTTCAGAATGTTGATTTTTTCTTGTTGTTGCAACATTATAGGTACATCTTTAATTAACTTAGCTCTTGGTTTTCGGCTTAAGAATAAGCATCATTGCATTCTCCAAGGATTTTCCTTCCTTTACAAGTATTTACGTCTTTGTGATAACAGCCAGGTATCGTGTTAACCTAGAAATTTTTACAGTGACAGTTACATTTGTTGTTACTTGTATCATTTTGGTCCTTTGGAGATGTTGTTGGCAGCAAATTTCTCCTGCTGCTATACCATCTTCGTTAGCGCATGAAAAAAATTGTAATTCTGGCAATGTCTTCTCTTACAGGAAGCGTTTTACAACATAGCTAGGGCATACCAGCATGTTGGATTGGTCACACTTGCTGCTTCCTACTATGAAAAGGTTTTGGCAATGAAGGAAAAAGATGAACCAGTCCCTAAGCTTCCTTATGAAAAACCAGTGCCAGATCAGCAAGTTGCCAAGTCAAATTATTGTGACCTACGCCGAGAGGCAGCCTATAATTTACATTTGATATACAAAAAGAGTGGTGCAGTAGATCTTGCCAGACAAATATTGAAAAATCACTGTACTGTTTAGAGATAATTTATCTTTAGTTCTATTAACTAGTGTGCCAGTGTCTACTAGAAAGTTTAACCTGGTCTTGGTTGGTGCTTGTGATGAACAAAGGTGCGATCCTAAAAAGCGTTCATCTTCTTCGTCTTCTTCAAAGTCTTTATTTCCAAACAAGTTGGGGTAGGCTAGAAATGCATTCCAACTAGATTCAGAAATATAGGAACTTCTCAGGAGGTCACCCATTCTAGTAGTACTCATTTCTAATTCGTGAGGGTTTTATTTCCATAAATGCTGTTTTTTTACTAGCTTGTCAAGCCTATTACGAACCCTTCTCCTTTTTTTCTGACTTGGAACGGGTTGTGTAGAAACAACACGAAACTACACAGGCAGAGTTATCCTAAAAAGCGTTAACATGCATAATTTAAGCTGAGGTTAGTTGTTTCTTAGTATGAGTATAGGAGACACCATCCTAGATGGAGGTTATATATTTTATATTTAAGAGGATTAGCTGTTCAGGCATGGCATTGTTGCTCCAATGGGTTCTTTTGTTATACCATATGCTTCTTATCGTTTATTTTGACATCTCATTGCTTATCCACCACAGACGCTCTCAGATGAGAAAAAATTGCTCAGACCAAAGGGGTCATGCCTGTAGCTGCCCAAAAAGAAAAAAATAATAATTAGGATTCAATTATTATATCCTCAGAAGTTTATGTTTCAATTTGTAAGAGCATCTACATTCTTGGTATTATTAGAGTTTCTAATTTGATGTAACAGTTTTTAATCTAGTTTCAGAAATGTGGAAGAGTTTCTTATTTAGAAACTATACAGTAAAGTTTCTTATGTTTATAAACTATGTTGGTCAAATAATTGGTTCAAATTGTTTCTCATTTTTAATTTGTTACTGATATGACTTAATAAAAATTATAAAGTTAATTTCAGAAATGTAAGAGTTAGAAATATTAGAGATCTTAATTTCTAAAAAGTAGTAATATTTAGAAACTTACTTGAGTTGCTGAGATATAGATGCTCTAAAGTTTTATCAAAGATCAACTAGTTTTATAAATGTTAATATTGAACAGCTTCTTTTTGTTTTTGATAAAAGAATAGCTCACTTGTAAACTGATGGTTCTTTTTTTTTCCAAAATAAAAAAAACTAAATATTGTTCCAACTTTGTGGGGGAAGTACCTTCTACGTTTTCTATTTTTACACGATTATGGTTTTACGGTGATGTTCCAGCATGATCTTAATTTTTACATACATTAAGTAATTTTTTTTAAGGATACCGCCAAAGATGTATTGAATATTGATATATATATAAACATACATCAAGTATTTACCTACATAATATTTATTTTAAGTTAAATGCAAATAGTTATATACATGAGACTACAATAGACATAAAATACATGATACGTATCCTCTGCATTAACTCAATTTGGAGAGACCGGACCGTGGTCCCGGTCTTGAAGAAGGGAAATATTGAGACCGGACCGTGCTTCCGGTCTTGCACATTGTGAATCTTCTGTGGCGAAGTACGCACTAATGAATAAAAATGAATAAAAATAGGTGAGACCGGAGGGGTGTAAAAATGAATAAAAATAGGTGAGACCGGAGGGGTGTACCGGTCTTGAGGAAAGAAAATTGTTGAGACCGGAGGAGCCTCCCGGTCTTTATGGTTTTTAAAAAAAAAAAAGCAATCATGCTGGATTCGTAAAAATTATTTTCTTAATTATGGTTTATCAAAAAAATTCGATGTTATAGGTTCCATAAAACATTGATAAAAAGTTTATTGTTGGTTGGAAATATCCAATGTTTTTATATTTTTATTAATTTTATTTGCTTTAAATAAATTTATTCTGGTATAATTTAATAACATTTTTTTCACTTGTATTTAATATTCATATTTGAAATGTTTGACACCCAATTTTACTCAAAAAAAAATATTCATATTTGAAACTAAATTTTCACATAACAAATTTTGGTAATCATATGTTAAAATCTTTGCCCAACAGATGAACTATCCACAAAATATCAGATGCAGCATTGAGCAAATAAAAGAAGTTACTAACTATTAGCAATTAATTACATTTGTTTGATAAATATCAAATTATTAGAGTTCCGATAAAAGAAGTTACTTTGGACTTAAATACCATAATCCATACTTTCATTATCAATATTCTATCAAAAGAAAATCTCTATTTATTGCCAGTTAGAGAGAGATGGAGACATTAAAAAAAAAAATCAGAAAAATCAAACAGTGAGCTCATTCTTTGAAATTATAACACCATCACTGTCAGCATAAAGCCACTCCCCTGGAAAAATCAAGGTACCACCCATTGAAACTGGTATGTTCTTCTCCCCTATGCCTCTCTTATTGGATTTGAGAGGGTTAGACCCGATAGCACGCACACCTATGTCAGTAATGTTGATCTCATCGACATCTCTGACACAGCCGTTAACTATAATGCCGGCCCAGCTCATGTTATGTGCCAGCTGGGCGAGGTTGCCACCTAGTAAAGCACACCTCTGACTGCCCCCACCATCTATCACTAGTACTCTCCCTGAAATCCAGAATAAGAGGTAAACATCGGAATTGATCAACATTGCAAATTTGCAATGATACATCTTAAGAGCTTCTTCTGTATATTAGGGTTTGTGTTTGTGTCAGATAAACATAATATAATGATTAAAACTGGTTTGGGTTTGAAATTTGAGTCCATGGCATAGATGTGAAAAAAGGGCAAACTAAGCTTTTGTGTTCTGGTTACGGCTATTTCATTTTGTAGGCTATCATTTGGGGGTAAAACTGTTTTGGAGTTGTAATTTCGTTTTGTTGGGTATTAAATTTTTTGATTGGTTCAACTGTTAAATATGTAGAGACGAAAGCTGTTTTATGTTCTAGTATCAAGCGTTACCTTAGGGGGCTCAGTACTGTATAGTTTAGCAATGGTTTAGGCAGGGGCAGACCCGGTAATGCCCACAACTAGATTTTGAAAAATAATTTTGACCCGAGTATTTTTGGGTTATTGCCTTGATCACCCCTTAGACCAAATTCATTTTCTTCCCTTCCCGGTGCAACTTATTTTCTTACCTACCCCTGACCCAGTTTCCGGCTTCGCCCCTAGGCTTAGGTTTTGATAAAGTTAGGGTACTAAAGAGAAATCAGACATTGTCAGTAGTTTTCTTTCTTATTCTTAACTTGATTTTTGCAAAGTCAGGTCTTTAGTCAGATACCGATGGTTATGACTAAAAATGGATTAGTTCTGACATACAGTACCACCAAGTACAAAGTCAGAGATACGGATACCAGTATATACTCGACTCTACTGATAAATCACAATCTAATAAGACAGCAATTGGTTGGTTCTTCAAAGTATCACCAAATTTGAAGAATCATGTTGACAATTTACCTTCTCCTTTTGTTTCTAAAACTTCCCTGACAATCACATTATCCTCAAAAACTTTCAGAGTGACAACTGGTCCCGAAAAAATGTGACTGTGCCCGTAAATTTTGAATATCGGCTCAAGGACTCTCACTTCTCCACTTTTAACCAAGCGCTGGTTGGTGTCGCACAGCTCGGCAGTTGCAGTAGATGTCATGTTAATTGATCAAATCAAAACCTATAAAAAGAACAAAATTGGAAAACAATTGTTTAATTCAAAACCAAATTTGTTAAGTATTGAGATTAGATATGGCATGGGAAAAATTACAGGGTTTACAGGGGTATATGGGAAAGTTTTACTTTCAAAAGGCTTGGAAGGCATACAGATTTTCAAAGAAAAAGAAAAAGAAAAAAAACAAAACCTTTACTACTCTAGCAGTGCCTTTCTTTTAAAAAAACTCAAATGTTAATAATACCAAATATGAAATATGGATTAGCAAAGAACAAATCTTTGGTGTGGAGATTGTTCTTTGATAAGAAATTGCAACAGCCCGACTCTGTAGAAAAGAAATTCCACTTACTGACAGCACAGAAATTCCGAATTCCAGCACTAATTTAAGAGAAATCTGAGATCGTACCTTGAGAAGTTAAAAAGGGGGAGAAGAAGAGAGAAGCAAACAAAGAAGGGACATGGATTGGGGAACCGATTGAATCCTATATAAAGCACTTTTATTGAATGAATGCCTTTCGTCGACTTTCGTGCCTTGTATGGAACAAAGTGTTATTTTCTGGCACTAACGGTTGCGACCTCATCCTCTCCCCTGCGGTCACTTATCTATCTCTGTAAATTTCTAGCTAAATTTTAGTTTTTTAGTTTTTTAGTTTTTTATTATGTGTGTTTCTCAGAATTTTAGAACGGATCGATTCTGATTTCTGAGATAACAACTATATCGATTATATATATATATATTTTTTTTTGACGTTTACCATCACGGGTCCGGATAGTCTAAAGTAACTCAAATTTTGTGTTTGGATCCACACCGTTCAATCAGAATGTGGAATCCACGGAACCTCTTTAATATTCGTGCCAAAGCAGATCGCACGGTTTCAATTCAAACTCAAAATTTGAGTTACTTTATAGGATATGAAGTTTTCCTGGACCCTGTGTATGTTGATACAAGAACAGATTAGGCCCGGATTTCAGTCATTCGGTTCTATCGACTTATGAATAGACCAGGTCCAGAATACAAATTTCTGAATAACTGTCGTATCGTGTCGTGTGCCGTGTTCGGCAGAATGTTGGCCCACTCAGGATTGTTTTGGTGGGGTAGGGTAGTGGCTTTAGCTTCATGCAGCGCATAGACTGTAGAATCAAAACTGCGTTACATATAATTCGTGCGCTGCATGAAGTAAAATATGCTCTGTAAAAATATTTACTCGGGGGGTAGGCTCACAGCTTTTACTACAGATATCCTGTGGCACTCCCTCGTGGAAATAAATCTGCTGTTATTTGAAAGGAATAACATCAACATCTTATTAGGATTTCAATCGTTGATCTTTGTTAAGATTCGCGTCTGCAAAAATTTGAACGGTTAGAATCGGAATAACAAGTTCGTGTTATTCCTTTAATAACAGCAGATTTATTTCCTTCCCTTGCGTACCCTGTTTCCCCGATATGGTTTCATTTATGGTTTAAATCTAAAGGTCCAAAATCGGAATAACAAGAACTGTGCTGGATTTAATCTAAAGGTCCAAACAATTCAAAATTTCAATATGGTTTCATTTAATTGGTTTAAATTTCGTTTCTTTCATAAATTCAAATCGAAAGTTCGTAAATTTTTGTAATTATATTCGTACATATAATTCATATATTTATTTCTCAATTTAAGATTCTAATAATTCGATTTTCTTTTATATAATTATATATATTCAATTAATTCTCTAAAAAACGAGTTTTATAAATTCTATATTTTATTTGTACGAATAATTTCGTATAATTATACTTTTAATTAGAATTCAATTATTTATTTATTAATACAAATCAAATTTTAAATTTCTTTTCTAAATGATTCAATGGAATTGTAACGAATTTTTGATTTATAACTAATTATGTATTTCGAAATTTTAGATTCGTTTTAATCGGTCAGATAATTTCTGAACGATCGTTAAATTAAAAAATTTAGATTAAAAAGGGCCGGACCGCGGATTTATTTCGCTTTTCCGAATTTTTATTCGGAGACGCGGATTTATTCTGCTCTTCCGAATTTTTATTCGGGAAAGCAGATTTATTCTGCTCTTTCGAATTTTTATTCGGGGACGCGGATTTATTCTGCTTTTCCTAATTTTTATTCGGGGACGCCGATTTTTTCCGCGTTTTGGAAATTTTTAAAATTTTCATCAGACCTTGGTTATTTTTATTAAAATATTTTTAAAAATGAATAAAAATAAAAATGTCGGCCGGTTTCCCAACGAATATGCATCCTCTGAGTCTGAGATATCTCATATTTTGCGTGACTTTTTGGAAAATGTTAACCGTTCCAATACGTCCTGCGCGAATCTCAAAGCTAAAATAATACTGGCCCCCTACGTCACCCCCGAATAGGCACCGGACACGCCGGTCACGCAAAATACGAGATATCTCAGAGAATACGTACTCGTTCCCGACAATCGGGTATAAATCTTCGTAGATTAATTTGCATCGAACGAACCCGATAACATTCTTTAATTTCAGGTTTCGTCTCTCGCTCTCTCGATCGCAAGCATGCGATCCCGATAACATTCTTTAATTTCAGGTTTCGTCTCTCGCTCTCTCGATCGCAAGCATGCGATCATCACTCCTCACAAGAGATCGACTATCCTATCTCCAGCTAAGATTGGTTCTCTCCCGTTGCTTCTCTACTGGAGAGAAACGGGGATCCGTTTGGAGCTTTGGAGACAACAGCAATGGCGCTCTCGGGCTCCCTGCCCTCTCCACCGATGCCTACGAGCCCACCAAGGTCTACTGTCTACACTTCCACACTTTCTTCACTTCTATTTTGTAATTTACAAAATGGTCCCGCTAGAAAAGAAATTTCTGATAAGAATAATCGCAATTTACATATAGGTCCCTGAACTTCCTTCTAATATCATACAAGTGGCGGCGGGGCATTATCACTCGCTTGCTGTAACTGCAGATGGTGAAGTCTGGGCGTGGGGCCGCAATGAGGAGGGCCAGCTTGGCAGATGCATTGATTCACCGAGGTTACAACTCCTCTTTCCCCTTAATTTTTCAAGTATGGTTTCCTGTATAAAACATAAAGTATAATAGTGTGTAGACCAGTTTTTTTTAAACCCAGTATGTTAGTGAAACTGTAAAAAATAGGGGTAGTTTGGGATAAAAAAATTGACAGAGCTGTCTTAGCTTCATGCAGCGCAGAAGTTATATATTTTTCAATTTATCTCTATTACCTTGCGCTGCGTGAAGCAAAAGTAGCTCTGTCAATATGTTTACCCGTAGTTTGTCCTTTCTTCTTATAGAGTGAGAAAGTGGAGATATTTCCTCATTATATAGAGGTATATGATACATTTGGAACTCCAAAGTTGATTTGATGAAAGATAATCTAAGCTGGCCTTTTCTTTTTACTTTTTAAATATTTGTAGAAATAGTTGGAGTAAACCCGAGAGAGTGAGAGGCTTGGATGGCGTTGAGATCCGTGCAGTCTCAGCATCTGGTGTTACTTCTTCAGCTATTGGAAATGATGGTTCATTGTGGGTGTGGGGTCGGTCAAAGCGTGGTCAACTCGGCCTTGGCAGAGATGTAATTGAAGCAAAGGAACCTTCTAGGGTCAAGCCCCTTATAGGCTGTGATATAGTCAAGGTATGTTCAAGTTTGTGCTAATCAATACTCTTATCCTGATTACTACAAAAGGGTAAAATGGTACTAAAATTATAGGATTGCAATAGTTTACATGTACCATACTTGTAGACCAGACTAATCTCTTTTTTGCATCTAGCCTGTTCAGTATGTGTAATTGCTAGACTAGGATCCTAGTTAGAGAACCCACTGGCTTGTTTAAATCTGAGCCTGATCAGACTGAATTTTTTTTTGTAAGTCAACTAGCCTGACTTGACCTAAATAGGACCAGAATTTTGGAACAAAGTGCAACTCAAATGACCCATATCTAGTAAAACTTGACATGATTAGAGAACCTGAGATGATGCTCTAGAACTTATCTCTTTGCTCTGAAATATATAAACTACATATCCAAGAAAGCCCAGCATTGCCTAACCTGATCCAATCTGACAAGGCCTGACCCAACTGATGCCAGAACCCATGCTAAAATGACCCAATATGCCATTTTCCACCTGCAGTAATATTCTTCCGTCTTTTATCCATTTTTTGAACTAAAAAAGCACCAACAATTGAAGTTGTATATTCTTTTAATTCCTAAATAATACATTTGACCATACAAAAAAAAAAACTTTAGTTTCATGGATATGGTATAACGATGATTGGATATAGGTATCTTTAGGGTGGGGTCATGCATTAGTGGTGACAAGAGAAGGAAAGCTCTTCGGTTGGGGCTACTCAGATGAAGGGAGATTGGGTCAAATGGCATCCATTTTTCACTCAACCCCCTCTATATCTGAAAATCTTGCAGGGTTGTCAGATGTTGAGAGAAAGACGCCTATGTTTGAATTGGTAAAGGAATTAGTTGAAGAGAGAATTAAGCGAGAAGATAATATGCCCATAATTTGGGAGCCTTGCCTTGTTAAGGAAACGAGCGATGTTACAGTTTCTGATGTGTCATGTGGTCTTGACCATTCTCTAGTTCTATGTGGTGAGGCCTCTCTCTCCATCTGTGTAGTGAATGAATTGCAGTTTGCCCTTGCATAATAAATGAATAACACTATTTTTTTTTTCAACTTGTTTTGTGTTGTATTAGGTGATGGCACACTATTAAGCGGAGGGGAAAACACATATGGCCAATTGGGCCGCAAAACTGGAGAACCAAGTCTCCTCCCGGTTGATGACATCAGCAGCTTTAACCCAGTCTCTCTGGCATCTGGCCTTGGCCACTCTTTAGCACTATGCCACAGTTCTACCACCGAAAAGAACACTAGTTATAAAACTGTCGTTCTCTCATGGGGTTGGAATATAGGATCTCAGTTAGGTCGCAGTGGCAACAATGAAGTCCCAGGTTTAGTTGAGGGTTTGGAAGGCGAACACATTTTGTCGGTCTCAGCTGGACGTGTCCATTCCCTTGCTGTAACTGCAGAAGAGAAGCTGTTCATATGGGGTTCTGGTCGAAATGGACGACTGGGATTGGGGCACTCAATGGATGAACCGGAGCCTGTTCTAAATGAGAGTTTAGAGGGGTTTAGGGTTTTACAAGCTGTTGCTGGGTTTGACCACAATTTGCTTCTTGTTGCAGACTAGTTTGATTAGGCTTGGGATCTTTTTCCCATGTCACACTGGCATTTACCAGACTATTAGTGGTTGTGATTATCTTTCTGGTAAAAGTGTCTTGTCTCATGTTGTTAATTTTTGGTTATATATTTAACACTTGCACAAATTTTTTTTGAGAAGTAGAAGTGGACTGAGGTTTTCTTTCTATGCGGCATGTTTCATAATTATAGGAGCCAGTGTAAAAAATTATCAATTCATATTAAACATTTGCATGATATTATGTCAAGACTACAACACCAGTGAATGCAATTGTCAACGAGTTAAAGTCAGCATATTTTCATATATCCGTATTACTGATTTTCATTTTCATGAATCTGTAGGCTGTTGTTACCTACAATACAAAAGTATGGATTGTGATGAACTTGTACCGTCAGGTGGCGCAAGTGAACAGGTTGGAGTGTTCCGATTTTGGTGAGCTCTGATATTGGGTCAATTCGGTGTTAGACCTAGGTTGTTTAGGATTACATGTCCTGATAACAAATTAATTTCTAGTAGTGGGCGATCCTTTTTTCTAGTTGAAACTGAGTCAAAAGTCATTGAGCATGGTGATGTGTGGTGCTCTATGGTTGCACTCGGGTTTAGTTTTAACCGCAAAAGCATCAGCTCGGGTAATGGATAAGTTCGGATTATGGTCTTGTCAGGTTATTGGTGTGGATTTTTTGGGTTTATTGTCATGTACTACAAAGAAAATTAAGTTGGGTTTCAGCTGAACTGTTTTTGTATGGGAAACAGGCATTAGCCGACCTGACGGGCTTCATCGTATTGTTATGTGTATGCCAAAAATATTTGGCTGAACAAAATTTATGTGTATGCCAAAAGATACAGTTAATTTGAAAAAGTTATGCATTGGACTTTCTTTCAGAGGAGAAAAAATTGTAATGAAAAATTGATTTAATAGCATATATTAACACAAGTAGAAGTCTGCAAATAAAGTTACATGTCTCCTGAGAATTGCTTCCTGCAAATCATATGATACAAACAATACAAGCCTCCACAAAGTGTAATCACATTAACAGTACAAATCGACAAATCAGCAGATACCAGAACTGTAAGCTCTTCGGATTGTCGACTCTAACCTTAGTGGAAGCTGAGTCTTGTCAACACATTGTTGTTGAATGGGTCGGCCAAGTGGTCGAGCAGGTTCTGGTATGGCCCGTCGCCAGTCACAAGAGCTTGAATAAAGAAACCCAAAATTCCCAACATGGCAAGTCTCCCATTCTTCACCTCCTTCAATTTCAACTCGTTCAAGGACTTCTCATCCTTCCCGAAACCTAGTGGGTTAAATAAGGGTCCACCAGGGTATTTCGGGTCACCGGACCCACCCAAGAACTTCTCTAACCCAAGGAAGTATTGTTTCCCCATTGAACCAGGCTTGGCCCAGTCCTGGAACCGTCTGTGCTCAGCAAAACCCATGAGAGCCAATTCCAAAACAAAGAGCGTGTACGGGTCGGCCCAGTAGTTGTATGTGCCAGCAAATGGGATGACACCTGTCTTGAACCAGGGCAAAGCAGTTTCTTCTGGTATTAGACCTGCCTTGCCTAGAATTTCTGGGGCAATGGCGCCAACTACACCGAGCATAGCATACCGACCGTTGATGATTTCACCATATGCTAGCCACTTGGGTTCGATGAAACCTCCAGTGCCCTCTGGGTCAGAAAGGCCCAGTGGGTCGAACCCGTAATCGCCTGGTAGACTGTAAAAATATGAGTAAGCAGTGATGTTAGTGGGTTTTCAGTAGGATACTTGAAAGTTGTATTTCATTAATGATATTTCATGTATGTTACCTTCCATCTAGGTAAGACAGGGACTGCTTCGATGCGAACCATAGCTGCCTGTTTGTGTTTTGCTGCAACAAAAAGACCAGTCTCGCTTTTGTTAGAATTTGTCATGCCCTTTAATCATATCTCTTGATGTACAAATCAAAATCAGATATTTTGTAAAGCATTTCGAATAACCGAATCGATCCTTCTATCAATTGATCAATAAACAAGGAAATTATTGCATCCTAGTTCAACATAACAGTTGGTTCTGATATTTAATTAGAGATCAATTATTAGTTACTATACATTATTGAAACCAAAGAGCAGGAGCAAAACCAGAAAATTAAGATAGGGGCTAATAGTATAATTTTTTAAGGACAAAACTGAAACTTTTAAATTATGTTGAACCTTGACTGGAGGTGTAGCGGTTGCCCTGACAACAAAAGAAGCTCTTCTGGTGGTAGAAATTGACCTAAATGGCCTCCTTCCAAGCAACTGCCTTCCAGCCTCCACTGAAGAAAGAATAGCTTGTGTTGCCATTTCTCACCTTTCTTTCTCTTGATTTTTCTTGGTACTAAATTTTAAAATTAGTGTGTGATTATCACTTGCAAGTACGAAACAAATATGGACTGCAAAGGAAGGAGTGGGCCCCAGGAAATCTAACTCTGGAATGAGGTTGAAGCTTGTGAGATTAACCCTGAATCTGAGGAGCCATTGGAATTGTGACACGTGGAAGGAAGGCTAGATAAGGGAGAGAATTGTTTCATTCTGGCCTTGAGATTTGGGTTGAGTTGGGCCATGTATTTGAAACTTGGCCCTCATTGGTTGAGATTTTTTGGAAATCCTGTGGATAGTAGAGACGATATATTTTGATTAAATGTACAAAATCATGGATAGAGAAGGGGGGGGGGGGGGGGGGGGGGGGGGGGGGCGGGGGGTCCGGATCCCCTAAAGTAATCCAATTTTTTAGCTTAGATTTGGACTGTTCGATTCGAAATCCACATCAATTCGGTCCTACGTAAAGCGCACGGGGCCTCAATAATCTGATAGTTCGATTCGAATATGATGGTCCAGATCTAAACTTAAAAATTAGATTACTTTGAGATCCGAACTCTAGGGGGGGGGGTGAATTGATACTTTTAAATAATTATTCCAAGTAATGTAATCGGGAGCGGTCCAATGGGTATCGGATCAAGTTCGGTTTGATGTTATGTCAGAGTCATGTGATGTGAATTAAGATACACACAACCAACTTAAAGATTTGTTTGGATCAAGTTTGCACGAATCTTGATGTAGATAAATCTTTTTTTTTCCCTTAAGTATTTGTAGATCGTTTTAAAGAAACAAAATTTGAGGAAAATTAAAATATTTTTTTCACCACAAATTCAATTTTATTTTCCAAGATCAAACGTCCAGTAGTATGGTTATACATGTAAAGGACTATTTCTTGCATATAATTGGAGTTAATATAAGCCATCAGATATTTAAATCTATTGTAACTTCTATTTTCTAATTACTTCTTAATGATTCAGAAAACAACCACTCAATCGAAGCTCATAAAACATTCGCCTAAACATTGTCTTTTTTTTTTTTGAAAGTTTGGTAGCGGCTACATTCGCCTAAACATTGTCAATTAATAACCAGGTTCTTACAAATTGATATAGAAAATATTTACAATATGATATTATAATTTCTTTTTCCATATTCTAAAGTGAACATCCCTCTCCTATATATAAAACCTTCCAGAAATCAAAATATTTACATATCAGTACGTTTTGCTTCTTTCCCGTTTTGAGTATCCACTATTCCTATTTAGACTACTCCATTTAGGGGTGTCAATGAGTACGATACGGGGAGGGTGGTACCATTTTCATACCCATACCCACTAAGAATTGACCTTACCCATACCTGTTAAGAATTTGTCTTACCCTACCCTACCCATACCCGTTATGATTAACGGGTAACGAAATAGTAGTGGGCGAATAACGAAAATACTAATATAATGGTTTGGACAGCATATGGTCAATTTTGTCACTTGTTACATTTTTTATTTTAACATTTCATTCCATCTCATTAATTATTAAATATATATATTCATAGTATAACCTTGAGAAAGCTGACATGCAATGCAAAATTCAGACGCTAACACCTGAGCTGACATTAATGGATTACTTATTTGGACCAAACAATACATTATTGCCAGAAAATAAGGTGAGGATTACTTATTTGGACCAAACAATACATTATTGTCAGAAAATAAGGTGAGGATATATTTTCTTTGAAACATGAAATATTTTCATTTGTAGAATTGAGAAAAAGGTAATAACGATGAATAAGGAAGAAAACAAGGAAATGAATTCGTTGATATATATGTCTCCAGCGTTGATATAGGCATACAACAATATGAAAAGAAGAAAAATAAATAAATTGGATTACCCGTTACCCAACAGGTACGAAATAACCTTTACCCGTACCCATACCCGTTTATCTAACGAAAAAAAATCTTTACCCATACCCATACCCAATAAACTAACGAAAAAAAAAATCTTACCCATACCCGTCTTATTGAATACGATACGAGTAGGGTAAACGGGTAAACGGGTGTCATTGACACCCCTAACTCCATTGCATTCGATTTCATCAATCAAGTGTCTGAATCCTCATTTCATAACCATGACTTTAACCAACTCAAATTTTGCTATCAAAATCCATATCGAAGTTGAGCACTTTATACCATGTGTTATGCAAGGAGAATGGTCATCTCTTGGAGATGATAGTATGCGACAAATGCTGGATGGGTACGTGCCACGTTACGTGTATCTCAATCACTAGGGAGGAAGCAATGGATCCTGCATGTAGCATGGGGAATTCATAATGATTTTTGTGATGTGATGAAATAAGAGAAATCATGAGTTCGAAATAAAATTTCTTATTGAAAATTCTGATCTGTACATGAGTATTACATGGCTCTTAATTTATATATATATATATATAGAGGTAGGCTAATAAACAATCGATTGTTCCTAGCCTCCCGTGCAACCAAGTCATTTTTCGATTTTTAAAGTTCAAATGATCGATCCAAGCTGTTAGATGTGATCTCCATATTAAAATGTGCTAGGAGACCAAATTTTACATTTTTTGGAATTTTTTTACTATTTATTAAGCCACTTTGAAAATCGCTGATCCAACGGTGGCTTAACCAAACAGTAAAATCAGAAGCTACCGTTGGATCAGTGATTTTCAAAGTGGCTTAATAAATAGTAAAAAAATTCTAAAAAATGTAAAATTTGGTCTCCTAACACATTTTAATATGGAGATCACATCTAACGGTTTGGATCGATCATTTGGACTTTAAAAATTGAAAAACGACTTGGTTGCACGGGAGGCTAGGAACAATCGATTGTTTATTAGCCTACCTCTATATATATATATATATATGAGATGGGCTATGGTGAGCCATGGAGTAAAATGAGTTGGTGTTTCATGGCATTATATTTTTATTTTGAAAATCCAAACGACTGATCCGAACTGCTCAACACGATTTCCATATTGAAATGTGCTTGGAGACCAAATTTTACATTTTTTTGGAATTTTTTTACTATTTATTAAGCAATTTTGAAAATCGTTGATCCGATGGTCCAGAAATTTTTACTGTTCACATCAAAACAACCATTTTCAAAATTGCTTAATAAATAGTAAAAAAATTCCAAAAAATATAAAATTTGGTCTCCAAGCACATTTCAATATGGAGATCACATCTAACAATTCAGATCGGTCATTTGGACTTTCAAAATTAAAATACGGCGTGGAGTACAAACACGTTTTACTCCATGTCTCACCGTAGCTCATCTATCTATATATATGGTGAGCTTAACTTCAAAACTCATCAAATCAATTTCAAATGACGAATCCGAACCGTTGGAACTCGCCTATCTTACGTGTGATGCGTCTACATGTGAAATTTTTAAACATTCAAATTAGTTTAGTATAAAGTCAATCGGTCAAAATTAGAAGGTTAATAAATTAACTTTAGTGCATTCATTTTTTGAACGTTTTTTGACCACTTGACTTTATACTAAATTAATTCGAATGTTTAAAAATTTCACATGTAGACGCATCACACGTAAGGTAGGCAGATTTCAACGGTTCGGATTTGTCATTTGAAATCGATTTAATGGGTTTTAGAGTTAAGCTCATCAAACACTTTGGTGAGCTTAAGAGCACCCTAGTTCTACTTGTATATATATAGTAAGGCAACACTACTTCGCGAATTAAACAAGCTGTTTTAATTCGCGCTCATATCTCTATTTTCGAAATCTAAATAGCCGATCCAAACTGTTAGATGTTTAATCTATATTAAAATGTGCTTGGAGACCAAATTTGACATTTTTTGAAATTTTTTTACTATTTATCAAGATGGTTTGAAAATCGCTGTTTTTTAATGGTGCAGAATTTTAATAAAAACAACGATTTTCAAACCATCTTGATAAATAGTAAAAAAAATTCAAAAAATGTCAAATTTGGTCTCTAAGCACATTTTAATATCGATTAAACATCTAATGATTTGAATTGGTTATTTGGACTTCAAAACTAGAGATATGAGCGCGAATTAAAACAACCCGTTTAATTCGCAAAGTAGCATAGCTTTACTCACACACACACAGATATATGTATATCATGACAAACATATTTTTTATTTACTCATTATATATGGCCATTACAAGCATCAAAATAATGCATTAAGCATATATTTAAAAAAAATTAAAAACAAGACAATTGACTTAGATAAAAGCAACAAATTAAGCCATCCAGAAAAACATAAGTTTTTTCTTAATAAAAAAACAAAATATTTTTTTCAAAATTTCTTTTCATTTAATTTCAAGAAAATTAAAGAAAAAAATAACAAAAGTAATCTTTAATTTCAATTAATAATTACTAAATTTATGGGAGAATATTCTAAAACGAAATACAAATAAGTATGAAAATTTCTCTTATATGCTAAAAACAAATGCGGACAAAGTTTGAATTTTCTTACTATATATATATTAAGTTGTTTCTTTTCTTTTTTAAAAGATTCTGAAAAAATTGCGAATTAAAGAAGTAGAATAAATTGAAATAAGGAAAATTGATGAGGGTCAAGTTGTCTATTAATTAGATTCTTTAAATTTTGCTGTGCTGATAATAATTATTTTAGTGTCGATATCAGCACCTTTACAAAGATACATGAGCCCTAAATAAAATTCGGAAAGATATAATTATTTTTATTTTTATTGTTGAAACTATAAAGGAAGAGAAGAATGAAACAGGGAAATAAAGAAATAATTTAATTGCAGGAATCAAAGATAGTTATAAAGAGAAATAAGAAAACAAAATTCATTCAATTTTAATTGTGACAAACTATGTAACAGTCTGTGTGGCGAGTATGTTTTTAACTAAATTTAGACTTCTGCACATAGAATAGATGTATTTGATGAAAAGAAGACAAATTATGTAATCGGAGAGTTGATATTCAATTCAAAAATTCATCTTCTAATCTCAGCCATTGACTGATCAGGACAACTACGTGCATAATATAAGAATTGAGATGCTTGGAGACAAAATTTAACATTTTGTGGAAAATTTTTACTATTTTTATAGAATTTTTGAAAATAGTTATTTTTCAGAAAATTATGGACCATAAAAACCAGTGATTTTAAAAAATTCTAAAGAAATAGTAATATTTTTCAAAAAAATGTAAAATTTGGTCTCCAAGCACAATTTAATATGGAGATCAACTTGAATGACTCAGATTGTCGTTTTTGAACTTTGAAATCGCAAATATAGTATGTCTCAAATTCTAAAATTTGGTCTCCAAGTACAATTTTAAAACATTTGCTTTAGATCATGAAACACCTTAGCCCAACTCTTTCTCTCTCTCTCTCTCTCTCTCTCTCTATATATATATATATATGTATGTCTCAAATTCTAAACAAATATAGTATATATATGTTCTTATATTATTCACGAAAAAAACAAAAATTATAAATTGAATTATTTATTGACTATGTAGTTAGCTTGCAGGTTGACTTGAGGAAAATTCGGTAGCTCCTATCATGCTTCTCAAAAAAAGACTTGAGGATAATTCACAGAAAAGAAAAATCTAAAGTGAATGTGATTTTGCACTTGGTTTGCTATTTGAAAGCGGAAAACTTAATTAGTATTATTTGATTCACGATTGACACTAAAATTAGCTCATTTTAAACTTTAATTATGCATTTTATTAAGTATATTTTTTTAATAAACAAGTAATTTCAAATGCTGGCCTATGCATGTGAAGTACTGATCCAGCTTGAAAATTAATTAAGGTTATGTTTAGTTGTGAAGTGGTGGAGTAAACCCTGTACTCCACCTTTAAGTAGTCAAATGAGGATCCACCTCCTCCTATACCCTATCACCTTTCTCCAATGAACTATTCTTCGCTCCGCCGCCGCCGCCTCCCGCTCCCCTCTGGGGGAGTGGGGTGATCCATACCGCCAGGTTCCTTCTCTCTGCCTTCTCAACTCCTATTCGTCTCACTTCTCCACTCTCTTCCATCTTTGTCCACCATCTCTTCTCATCAAGAAACCATAGTCGCCATCAAATCCTACCTCTCCTTGTCCCCATCTCTGCTCCAATCCGTCAAAGAAGAGATATTTGATGATAGTAGCCTTAGTCGTCATTTCTCTCGTTTATCAGCATTTTTTTGTCCTCCTCCACCACTGTTGGAAGAATCACCAGAGCATTAGCGACAATAGCCCTAGTTGCCATCCCTCCCATCTCCTAACATTCTCACCTTTACCGATGTTAAAGGTCATAGTGTCTACCACTAAAGGAGGGGGTTTGTTTATTCTGTTGTTTTAGTTGTTTATTGTGTTGTTAGATGTTAAGATTTAGAAGTTGATATTTAGATCTGAATGTTTTTTTTAAATGCTGATGTAGTTTAATGTGTGCGATGTTCGAGATGTAGAACGATGGATGTAATTTTATATTTTAATAAATAAAAATTATACTTGGCAGCCACTGTCAAGAGTTTCAAAAAAAAGAGTAGCCAAACGAGAAGTAAATTTAAAGGAATAAGATGGAGTAATATTTGACTTAATCCGAATTAAGTTATTCCATCTCTCTAGATGGAGCAACTTACTCCTGTGAGTCTCGCAATTAGAGTAACACCATATTATAATTTTCTCTCTTCATGAGCTTACTCTTCCTAGCTCCAACCAAACATAATTATTTTAATTTATCTTAGCTTGAAGTAAAAAATTTAATCCAAATTAACTTTACTCTACAACCAAACATGACCTTTAAAAATAAATAATTGGTTAAAAGTTATACATGCATATAGATTCTAGTAGATTGTAGTAGATTCCATAGGCTTTCACAAAATTATAAAAAAAAAAATCTTTACTTAGCCTTTAATCTAGATTATAGGTTGATTTTTGCGCTAGAGCCTTTAATATCTATTATTGCACAGACGATCTGACATTAAAAAAATGTTTCTTTACCTTTTAAGATGGTTCAACCTAGCAATTAACTAGGCGAGATATTTCTTTTATAAATTAAGTAAAATGGAGGACAACAGAGATCGAGTAGATTTATAGCAACTAGAGATTAATTGATGCATATGACTTAACCCAAGAGTTGTTGCTAGCTGTCGCAGTTTGGCAGCCAGTTGTCACTAAATAATTGATTCCTCCGTATGTTAATATATATATATATATATATAAAGAGACATATTCATTCGATCATAGAAATTAAAGTAAGAAACCAGAAAACTTAAATCAAACTATCAAATGTCGATCATATCTATAATGAAGGAAACAAAAAGAAATTCCTTGCAAGTACGTACCTTATACACTTTCACCCAACTCCTCCTTTTCGTCCAATTCAAAAATATTGAATCTGCAAAGGACACCATAACTATGCCCGGTTGCCCACAGAACTGTGGTGCAATTTCCATCCCTTACCCTTTCGGCATTGGGCTGAAGTGCTCTCTGTCTCCAAAATTCAATGTCACATGCAAAGGCGAATCTAGATCTACTCCATACCTTGGTACTTTTGAGATTCTGAATATAAGCCTGTTCTTGGGCCAGGCACGTCTAAGGAGCCCCATATCTTCCCAGTGCTACAACAACATCACAAACGAAACCGATTACACTTTTTGGGAGTCTGCTTGGCCGACACTAGGGGGGTTCAGTGGCAAGAATCTAGCAAGAAATGTTGTTGTTGGGACCAAAGCAATGACAGTAATGTATTTTGGTGATTCATCTTTCAATTTTAGTGAGAACGAGACAGATAAGCTTGGGGAAACGCCTTTCACATTTAACCACGAGAAAAATAAGTTTGTGGTCATTGGTTGTGATACATTAGCATATGTCACTACTTTTAAGGGTACTGATCTCGGTGTTTCCAATAAGGGAGGGTGTGTATTGGTGGTTGATCACACAAAAAGCACCACTGATGGGTCATGCTCCGGAATTGGATGCTGCCAGACAGCTATCCCCAGTGGAGCGTTTGGCATGGGAGTCTGGTTTGATGAGAGGTACAGATACTCTGGGCTTGAATGTAGTCATTGCAGCTTTGCTATGTTGGTTGAGGAAGCTGAGTTCAAGTTCAAAACCACTTACCTCACCACCGATGAGTTGTCTGACACTACTCTACCGATGGTGATTAACTGGGCCATAGGAAATAATAATTCATGCGGCTATGCATGCAGAAGCCTTAACAGCCATTGCTTGCCTGCCACTGCCCGTAGTCTGGAATATCTCTGCCACTGCAGCCGTGGATATGAAGGCAATCCTTACCTTACAGGAGGCTGTCAAGGTCTTTCTCTTTCTCTTTCTCTTTCTCTTTCTCTCTCACTCTCTCCTACTCTTGCTCTCTTTGTTTTAATTATTTATAGGCATCTTAGATATTATGGTAAATTTATGCAGATATCGACGAATGCGCCAACCAAAATGCATGCTCAAAGAGTCAAAAGTGCCACAATTTTGAAGGTGGATTTCGGTGCTCTTGTCCTTTCGGTTGGCGTAGTAATCATAAAAATCCAAGAGAATGCAATCTCAATATCGCACTAGTTATAGGTATGTTATAACTTTTTCAGGATAAATAACTTTCATCAAGTTTTGAATGTTGTTACAACTTGCAACATCGCACCCATAGAAGTAGAGAGCAAGGATTGGTTTTCACTTTAAATTAAAAATGGGTACAGCTCGCTGAAAATAAAAATATTGCCCACTTAGTTTGAGGTGGCAAAAATCTGATCACAATACATAAAACCATCCTGTCCACTAGAAATTCAAAACTTAATCGTATATCTATCCAATTTTCTTGAGAAGTCACTCAGCGAAAGTCTTAATTAAAAAATTCGGCCTCAAATTAACTTTCCAAGTATCAAATAGCCATGCCCTAAACCAAATTAGAAACACCAAAGTCTTAGCATGATCTCTCCATGGTGCCTGTTTAGAGTCGTAAATTTCACAGTTATTTGGCATAGTGTAGCATTTGGAGACTGATAACTCTATGGGCCACTTGATCCTGCTATTTAGAACACGGGTTCTTAATTACTGTTTTGTTCCAAATACTAATGATCCAAATGACATATCGTTATCTATATCACCAAAAAAAAATATAACCACGTCAACAAAAAAGTTTACGTTAACAACAGATCATTAACATGATCAGATCATTATTTCTTTTTCTTTTTTGGATTGAGTGACCTAATTACAATAAAATAGAAGTTCAGTTACTGGTACGACCAACATACCTTGCACAATAGTTATCTTCGTAGGTCACGCTAGGTTGCACTAAACATAAAACAATCGACAAAATAGGCATTTTTTTAATAAAATAAAATGATGGATAATAACTTGCTACATTTTTATTCTAACATGCTTTGTTTATGTACGCAGGTATGACAATCATGCTGGGGTTTGTAATTGCCTTTGGCATCACTTTATTATATGTTGTTATAGCCAAGCATATCAAACTGTTCGAAAAGAACAAAAAGGAAAAATTAAAACATAAGTTCTTTGTTCAAAATCAGGGGTTGCTTCTCCAACAACTAATTAAAGCATCCCCTGAAGATACAACACAAAGAATGAGAATCCTTGGATTAGATGAGCTGGAGACAGCAACAAACAATTTCAATAGTGCACTCATTATTGGCCGGGGAGGTCATGGGGAAGTTTTCAAAGGTATTTTATCAGATCAACATGTTGTGGCCATAAAAAGGTCCAAAATAGTTGATCAGGCCGAAATCCACCAGTTCATAAATGAAGTGGTCCTTCTCTCTCAATTCAACCATAGGAATATTGTGAAACTCTATGGTTGTTGCCTAGAGACTGAAGTTCCATTGCTCGTTTATGAGTTCATTTCAAATGGAACTCTTTCTAATCATCTCCATGTAGAGGGAAACTGTTCCTTGACATGGACGCATCGGCTGAGAATTGCTCTTGAGGCTGCAAGAGCAATTTCGTACCTGCACTCATCGGCCTGTATATCGGTTTTTCATAGAGACGTAAAATCATCAAATATTTTATTGGATGATTATTTAACAGCGAAAGTGTCAGATTTTGGGGCCTCAAGATCTGTACAAATAGATCAAACGGGCGTGACTACATCTGTCCAAGGTACATTCGGGTATTTAGACCCCGAGTACTTTAGAACTGGCTGGTTAACCCCTAAAAGTGATGTCTACAGCTTTGGTGTCATTCTAGCTGAATTGCTAACAAGACAAAAAGCATTAGTCTCCTCTAGGGTGTTTGAAGGGGGCAGTCTCGTTGAATATTTTAGTTCTGCTATGAAAGAGAGCCGTCTCTTTGAGATTTTGGATCCTCAAATTGTGAACGAGGGCCAGCGAACAGAACTCGAAGCCGTTGCCAAACTTGCAGAAATGTGCCTTAGAATGGGAGGAGAAGAAAGGCCTACGATGAAGGAAGTGGAGGTACAGCTTGGGGTCATGTGGCGGCCTAACCAACAGCCAAAACAATATCCATGGAGGTCTGAAAGTTTGGAGGATAGGCAACTTATGTTATTTGAGGAAGGTACAACGTCCATCCAATGTAGTTTTGAACAAGAGCTACAGTCATAATGAGCTCTTTTTGTTGTACTAATTCATGTGAGTAATTATCAAATTTTAGTTGTTTCTATTATATTTGATAATGATGCATGCATGCATGTGTGTGTTGGGATTTTTAGGTTATTTGAATTCTCTGATTCATGTACTGTGCCCTTTTTTTTATTTTTTTTATGCAGTGCATGCATGTTTTGATTAATTCTAGCCTGTTGATTTAATTGATGCCTAGCTATCAACTAACAATTAGACATGTCATGCATGAGTTGATATTTGATTCCTTTAACTTGATACTTAGCTAGTGTACGTGATCTTAATATTAATCAACACCAGATTCTATTATTCTAATTATGTTGATATTTGATCGAATTAATCGATCATCAGTTGAAACTCTTTATGGATAAATAATTGTGAAACCCGTGATCCTCTGTGGCGCATCTAACTATATATATATACA
Organism: Carex rostrata; assembly: GCA_964058875.1. Taxonomy (NCBI): domain Eukaryota; kingdom Viridiplantae; phylum Streptophyta; class Magnoliopsida; order Poales; family Cyperaceae; genus Carex; species Carex rostrata. The sequence continues at coordinate 100,395 of CAXKVT010000168.1, forward strand.
GTACGCGCGTAATCAGGAAGCTCAAAACATATGAATCAACTAATTAATTAGCTCAAGGCTCATGAGACCTCATCATACAATTTCAATGACTTTGCAAATATATTATTATTTTTTGGTATTCTCATAAATATATGTTGTGTGACCTCTCAATAGCATCGATCAGATCAACACCTTATGGAATGAAAGCCAGTATACTTGCATGTCATTTAATTTTCAAAATATTGACTCTATCTCTATCTATCTATCTATAGAGAGAGAGAGAGAGAGTATGGCTAACGCGCTTCCTCTAGTATATCAACAATATGCTTCCGGTCTCTAAAATCTAGCGAATCGGCTTCAAATGACAAATCTAAACTGTTCAAACCAATGTCCTTAACGAGAGCTTTGTTTCCATATAAAAAAATTTAAGTTAATTTCGAATTTATTTACTATCAAGTCAAGCGGTCAAAAGATGAAGGATTTTATGCTCATTTTAACGGAAGCATATTGTTAATATACTAGAGGAAGTGCATTAGCCGTACTATATATATATATATATATATAGAGATGGGCTATGGTGCATTGCAATGCATGAACCCCCTTATGCATTGCACTAGAAATCATGGATTTAAAGTCCAAACGACCGATCCGAACCGTTCATCTTGTTCTTCATATTAATATGTGCTTGGGGACCAAATTTTACATTTTTTGGAATTTTTTTACTATTTATTAAACAATTTTGAAAGTCACTGATCTGATGGTCCAGAAATTTTTTACTGTTTTTACTGTTCACAGCAAAACAGCAATTTTCAAAAATGCTTAATAAATAGTAAAAAAAATTCCAAAAAATGTAAAATTTGGTCTCCAAGCACATTTCAATATGGATTAAACATCTAACGGTTCGGATAGTTCGTTTGGACTTTAAATCCGTGATTATAGTGCAATGCATAAGGAGATTCATGCATTGCAATGCACCATAGCCCATCTCTCTCTCTCTCTCTCTCTATATATATATATATATATATACACATAGAGAGAGAGGGGGGGGGGGAGGTTGGCTAATATCAAATCGATTGTTCCTGAGGTCCCGTGCAACTAAGTTGATTTTTAATTTTCAAAGTCCAAAAAGTCAATCAAAACTGTTAAATGTGATCTCTATATTAAAATGTGCTTGGAGACCAAATTTTAATTTTTTTTTACTATTTAATAAGCCACTTTGAAAATCGCTGATCCAACAGTGCCTTCTGATATTACTGTTTTGTTAAGCCACCTTTAGATCAACGATTTTCAAAGTGGCATAATAAATTGTAAACACTACTACAAAAATGGTCATTGTACACTGCACATTCTACACGGATTTGATAATTTTACCTAAAAACTGTGGAGAAATTCTAATTTTTTGGAAGCCCGAAATATGTGTGGGATCTCTACACGGATGTTTACTAAAGAATCAGTGTAGAAAGCCGTGAGAGAGCTACACGGACGTTTATTAGGAAATGTACACGGATTATTATTTAAATAACAGTGTAGAAAGCCTTGAGAGAGCTACACGGATATTTAATTAAAGAACCGTGAAGAAAGGTCGGCATTGTACACGGATGTTTGTTTAAATTAAAGTGTAGAAAGCTTGTGAGAGCTACACGGCCGTTTCATAAAAAGCCGTGTAGAAAGGTGTCAATTATACACGGTTTTTTGTTTAATTAATAGTGTGGAAAGCTTTTAGAGAGCTACACGGACGTTTAATAAAAAAAGCCGTGTAGAAAGGTTATTTTAGGGTTTTGGTTATTAAAGGGCGCACCTTTTCCATCACCAAGTTGGTTATATAAAAGGCCTTCTCCTTCCAGCGCCGATTTGATCAATTCTCTCTCTCTCTATAATCTGATCATTTCAGAGGCGGATGAAGATCATGTTGTAATAAAGAAAGAGCTAATCGAATAAAGAGTCGGATGAAGATTTTCAAGAAAAAAGGAAGAGGTGAGATGAAGGACCTTCAGAGCCAGACGAAGAGCCGGATGAAGAGTCGAATGAAGAGTAGGACGACTCTTCATCCGACTCTGAAGGTTCTTCATCCATCTCTTCCATTTTTTTTGAAGGTCCATCCAACTTTTTATTTTTAGCTAGCTCTTTATTTATTACAACATGTATCTTCATCCTCCAAAAGAAAAGAACCCTACTGGATAATTTCAGAGCCGGCCGGATGAAGAGTCGGATGAAGAGTTGGAGACCTTCAAACCGTATGAAGAGGTGGATGACGAAGGACCATCAGAACCGGATGAAGAGTCGAATGAAGAGTTGGACGGTCCTTCGTTTGGCTCTTTATTTGACTCTTTATCTGGCTCTGACGGTCCTATTGATCAATTTGTACTCTTCCTCTCGCAGTTAACAATTGGGTGGAAATTTAGGTTTATTAATTATTTCGGATCGCAAATCTATAGAGATGAGCTACTGTTTTTGGAGCTCATAAGATGACCGGTCCGATATAATTGATAACCTACATCTCGAATTCTCATGCGAATTACTTCATTTCCCCAATTAATTGGTCTGATTTGTGCGCTAAAGTGTTTTTGGAGGATAATTTCAGAGCCGGATGAAGAGTCGGATGAAGGACCAGAGCCGGATGCGGAGTCGATGAAGAGTCGGACGAGATCGTCCGACACTTCATCCGACTCTCCATCTGATTCTGAGGGTCCTTCATATATCCACCTCTTCCAGTCCTTAATATATTTTTTTAGTTTATATGGATTTAACTTTTGTAATTAATGCTCAATAAGAATTTGTAATTTTTGTATAAATTAGTGTTATTAAATTTTTTGTTCAAATTGCTATATATGTTTTGGAATTCTGGATTTTAAATGTCTTCCTCTGTTTTGAAAATTGTTTGTTTTGCTATCTGAAAAACATTAAAAAAAAAATACAATGCTACACGGACGTTTAATAAAGAGCCGCGTAGAAAGGTAGATAAAAAAAGGTTTTTTATTTTAATTAATAGTTAAAAAACAATTCTACACGGCTGTTTATATAAAAGTCCGTGTAGCTCTCTCGACTTTCTACACACATTTGGATTAAATGTCCGTGTAGAAAGGTTTAGGGTTACAAAAAGCTTCTTCCAGCTAGCGTCGTTTTGATCAATTAATACTCTCTCTCTCTCTCTCTCTCTCTCTCTCTCTCTGTATTGCATTGATCTGATTTCTGCGCACAAGGATCGAGACCGGAGCTGAGATCTTTGAAGTTAATTTGCATTTCTCCTCTCTATCCTGCTAGGTTAGTCTTCCTCTTTTCTGTCGCTAATTTTCTGGTACTTATTATTGCTTAATTATTTAGGTCAATTATTTATTAATGCATGCATGCTTGATCTGTTTAGGTAATGTAAATAATTAGTGTATTGTGGTCCAATAACCGACTTATTGATGCTTTTAGGTCCATGCCCGTTCAAAATTAATCCAATAGGGATTAATTTTGGATAGTCCCCCGTTTGGGACTGCTCTTTGAATATTGTGTCTCATTTAGGATGTGAACACATATTAGCGGGATTTAATTAGTGTTTGAGAAAAACTCGATAGCATTTCTCCTTATTGCTCCTATGAGTATGTGGTTTTACGCATACTTGGGGAGTTAAGGGGAAATGCTGCCGAATTTTTCTCAAGAACTAATTAATGTGTTCACATATGAGGCATAATATTCAAGGAGTGGGTTAGGATTGTAAATCAGCCCCTTTGTAAGCCAAGAAATTGTTCGACCACCATGATTAATTGGAATCATTCATTTAATTTAATTTACAGATGGATCGGAGTTGGATGTACGAATTGCGACGTGATAGTGCAGAATATTTGGCTCGCGTTGATGAGTTCATAAAATGTGCTGAGAGTTATAGAGTGAAGACAAAGGATAACGACATATTGTGTCCTTGTAGAGATTGTAGCAATTTTAAAAGATTTGGGGATTTGGAAGAAATTAGAGCTCATTTGATTTGTCGGGGATTTCAGAAAAGATATACATGTTGGTTTATGCATGGTGAGAAAATTGGGGAATGTAGTGCTACCAATAAAAATTTTGTTTTGGAAGACAATGATGATATTAATGTAGAAGTTGTTGATAATTTTGAGTTTCATTTCAACGATGATTTTGAGAATGTCGAAAATTTTAATAATGTTCTTGAACTTGATTGCAACGAGGGTGTTTGTGAGATTATTGATGAAAATGTAGAATACGATTTTACTGAAAATCTAGAGGACATGTTACGTGATGTGGAAGATGAAATTAGTGATAAAAATTATAAAAAATTTCAGTATATGTCTAATGAATCTAAAAAGCCATTATATCCCGGGTGTACCAAATTTTCGAAACTGTCAGCTGTGTTGAAATTGTTGAACTTAAAAGCAGACAATGGTTAGAGCGACAAGAGTTTCACGTCCTTATTAGAGCTTTCACGAGAAATGCTCCCAGATAACAACGAGTTACCCTGTACAATATATCAGGCGAACAAGTTGATCTGTCCAATGGGCTTGAAGGTCGAAAAAATACATGCATGTCCAAATGACTGTGTATTGTACAGTGGAGAGTACGAGGCCATGCATGTTTGTCCTAAATGCGGTGTTTCACGGTACAAACGTAAGAACCAGGACACTGACGATGGTAACGATGAAGGAAACAAGGGTCGGGCTCCGGTTAAGTCGGTGTGGTATTTTCTGATAATACCGAGATTCAAACGGTTATTTGCAAATCCCAAAGATGCAAAATTATTGCGTTGGCATGAAGAAGAGCGCAAAAGGGACGGTAAACTAAGACACCCGGCTGATTCTCCTTAGTGGAGAAACATTGATACAGATTTCACAGAATTTGGTGGCGAATCAAGAAACCTTAGGTTAGGGGTGAGCACAGACAGAATGAGTCCGTTTGGAAGCATGAGCAGTCGGCACAGTACTTGGCCAGTTCTTATATGCATCTACAATCTTCCTCCTTGGTTGTGCATGAAACGCAGGTATATAATGATGTAATTACTAATCCAAGGACCCAGACAACCCGGAAATGACATAGATGTATATCTGGCACCATTAATTGAGGACCTCCAAAAATTGTGGAGGGATGGCGTCCGGGTGTGGAATGCGTACGGCAAAGAGCAATTTAAACTGCGGGCCATGGTATTTTGTACCATAAATGATTTCCCCGCGTACGAAAATTTATCGGGCTATAGTACTAAAGGAGCAAAACATGCCCTATCTGTGAAGATGACACGCAGGTGCTGAGGTTGAAAAATTATAAAAAGAATGTTTTCATGGGGCACCGCAGGTTTCTTCCTATTAATCACCCATACCGTAAGAAGAAGAAAGAATTCAACGGGAACACTAAGCTTGGAGTGGCACATCGTCCGTTAGATGGGAATGGTGTCTTCATGCGGGTTAAAAACCTTAAAGTTGTTTTCGGAAAATGTGTCAAAGCAGCACCGAAAAATATTTGAAAAAAGAAGTCCATATTTTAGGAGCTACCGTACTGAGAATATTTAGAAGTGAGACACTACCTAGATGTCATGCATATTGAAAAAAATGTTTGCGACAGTCTGATTGGCACATTACTGAATATTCCGGGGAAGACGAAAGACGGTATCAATGTTTGAAAAGACATGGTAGAAATGAAAATACGACCCAAGCTTGCACCGCAGGATAAAGGGAGGCAAAAGGCGTACCTTCCCCCTGCAATGTGCACAATGTCGAAGACCGAGAAAACAAGCTTCTGTAAATGCCTTCATAGTATTAAAGTCCCATCAGAGTATTCTTTGAATATTAAGAAGCTTGTGTCAATGAAGGACATGAAATTGATTGGTCCGAAATCCCACGACTGTCATGTTTTAATGACACATATGATTCCTGTTGCAATTCGGGGAATTTTACCAAAGCCCGTTCGGCAAACCATCACGAAGCTTTGTTTTTTCTTCAATGCAATTAATTCCAAAGTGATAGACCCGCTAAAATTGGACGCTTTGCAAAAGGAGGTCGTCGTCACTCTTTGCCATCTTGAGATGTATTTTCTGCCATCTTTTTTCGATGTTATGGTTCACCTTGTTGTTCACCTTGTGAGGGAAATTAAGATTTGTGGTCCCGTATTTCTGCGCTATATGTATCCATTCGAGAGATTCATGGGTATTTTGAAAAGTTACGTAAGGAACCGGCATCGACCCGAAGGTAGCAATCGTTGAAGGATATTCCACGGAAGAGGTGATTGAGTTTTGCACCAACTACATGACCGGTGTGGGTCCCATTGGTGTTCCAAAATCTTGATACGAGGGAAGGCTCCAAGGAGTAGGGACTATTGGGTTGAAAGCCATAGTTGCTGATAGAGATGAACTGTTAAAGGCACATTTTATTGTACTACAGCACATGACAGATGTCACTCCCTATATAGATGAGCACATGGCAATCATTCGACAACAGAACTACACGAGAAGTCAGAAGTGGATTACTGACGAGCATAACCGTTGTTTCGTAGGATGGCTGAAAGAAAGAATGAAGTCACACTCCGAAATGTCGCCCGTAAGTGAAACAGTTAGATTGCTGGGCCAAGGACCCCAAATGGTTGTTAGAACATTCCAAGGATACGAGATTAACGGATATACATTTTACACTAAATTACAAAGTGATAAGAGCACCATGCAAAATAGTGGGGTGACGTTGGTGGCGACGTCTTAAGAATTCAGTAGATCAGGGGATGTCCGGCCTGTAATGGCATCAAAGTCATATTACGGTGTTATTAAAGAAATTTGGGAGCTCGTTTACAATGCTCACCTCAGCATTCCCTTGTTTCGGTGTCAATGGGTCGAAGAGCGTGGTGTTAAAGTTGATAACGACGGGTTCACACTCGTTGATTTTAACAAAGTCGGGTATGTTGATGATCCGTTCATACTCGCCAAGCAAGCAACCTAAGTCTTTTATGTCACTGACCCGAGTGATACTAGGTGGAGCATCGTCTTACCTGGAAAAAGAAGGATTGTTGGGATAGAAAACGTAACCGACGAAGAAGAGTACGACCAGTTCGATGAGATACCTCCATTTTGTGCCGATGTGCAAGCTGAGATAGCAACAATTACTGAAGAACAAGACGAAGCAAATTACATGAGATCTGACCACAGTGAAGGACTATGGGAAGATGTTCAAATAGTGGAAAAAGAGAGAAAAAGGAAAAAAAAAATCCAATGTATAATATTTATTCCTTTTAATCGTGAAAACTTTGATATTTCTTGTCTATAAAAAAACAACGTATAATATTTATTTCTTTTATAATATTTCAGAGATGAAGTGCCGAACGTAGAGTCAGACCATAAGATCACTTAAGGTTAGTTCTATAATCTATCTCTGGATATTAATTTGTTTCTCATTTTAGTTTTTTTTTATCGATCTCAATTTTTTTTTATATCAGCCAGAAGATCCATCTATGTATTAATGACTCGAATAGAAAAGCAGAGTTTATTTCCAGTACTGATGAGAGCTTTGGATGACTGTTGATACGGGCTATGTGAGGTAGCAGGCCGTATGTTATAATAGGGCTGAACTGGGCTCGTCTTGCTAGAAGTCCCAGGCCGAAAGATGATCAACTCGGAGAAATCAAGGGATGATCTCGGGTCCCAAATTCCGGAAGTTGATAGATTACTTCGGAGATGAGGGAACGAACCTCGGAGATATCGTACTCTTTCCTATCTGATATCTCGGAGTGTGTGTGTATGTGTGTGTAAGAGAGTGAGTGTGTCTCTCTTGGTTCGCCCTTTCCTTGTGGAAGGGAGGGTCTTATATAGTATGCCCTACATACCGCCTTTCCCTTACCAGAGTAAGGCAGAACGTGGGTTAGTTGTAAAGTGGTGTGATCAAGGCCACGTTCAATCGTGTGATCGTGGCTTATACGGGGAGTGACAAGGTTGGTAACCGACGTGGTTGCCAGTTATGGGCAGTTATTAACCTAGGGGTGATTTTGGGCTTTATGTTCCGGGATGTATGCTGTCTTGGCCGTAGCTGGGCCGGCTTATTATGGGCTTCAATCATGGACTTTGCATTATATTTCGGGTTGGCCTCTCAGAACGAGGTCCTAATCCCGGCTTTGTCATGGTCCAGATTGAAGCTACATGGGCCGTGGAACATGGCCCTATCATTAGCCCCCGAAGTCAAAAGATATCTCGTACAGATGCTTTTGACTTGGAAGTCATTCATGATTAATAATAATAAAAAAAAAGGTATCCCGGGATAAACAAATTACTTTTCCCTGCGTGCATTAACGATTAAAAAGTATCCCGGGATAAAAAAAGTTATACTCGGGGGATGCCATGCTTCTTTACATTCCAAGCATGTAAACATCTGTTGCTGCTTGCCCAACTGTTTGTACGTCGGACAGAAATTTGCCTTACCTCGGGACAAAATGGTGTTGTCCGAACTTTCTCCGGGGTAGATGCTCATGTTGTGTTTTCTGAATTTAGTGGCATATATCCAAAGATATTCTGAATATATATATTAGTACGAACGCGGTAAATGTATTATTTTACATGTATTGTTTTACATGTATTTAGTGCGTGAATTACGAGCAAAACGCGAAATATATGTGGGATGGGTTTTTTTTTTTTTTTTTTTTTTTAGACGTAAAGTTATGTAAAGCAAAAGATTTCATTGAATAACTGAAACATCGTACATATTCATATTAGCCCACAACAAAAGTAAATAGGTAAACCTATTAGCCTACAACAAAAGTAAATATGATTACGCCCCGCATACATTTCGGTTTCCATGTTCGGCAAAGAGGCGAGTGTGATGTCGCTTTTGCACGTTGACAAAAATCACACCCGACGAGATGGTCCTAACAGGGGAAGGATGCATGTAAACATACTATTCCTCCAGGAATCAAACTCGTGGAGGAGCTGGACATTGCCAAAGGAAATGTCCTGGTTTGTGGGGGTCCTCCCTAGCAATCCATCGCAAACATGAGGTATGGGCCTTTTTTCCATAGTGCCAACAAGACGGTAGGCGGGTTCCGACGTCTAACTTCCTGCATACCTCGCAAGTAGTCATGGAAACACCATACACATCTCGCGGACCGGTGTGCAGGAGGTCTTCGTCATCTGAGCTACTTTGCTCGAGCTCGGCCCAGTCGATGTCGTCCTTCTTGGGGGATTGTGCCAATTTTATCCCCATCTCAATGAGGTCACATAGGGTGAGCTTCTCGTTATCGATAACCCACTCTAAAGTCTCAGGGTCCCAATATTGGAATAACCTCTGTTTAATTGCCGGGGTTATTCGGGCCCTAAGTCCGTTGGGAGATAAAGTGGAAGAGGTGGTATGGGGAAGCCGCGAGGTAGAACCCTCGGGCTTTGTCCCAAGTAATTTGCATTTAAGGGCTAGGGTTGAGTGGGGAAGAGACCCCACTGCTCTATTTATAGAGACAGCTCCAGAAAGAGCAAATTGAGCTAAAACGTTACAACGTTTTCTAAAAACGTTACAACGTTTTCTAAAAACGTTACAACGTTTTCTAAAAACGTTACAACGTTTTATCTTATAATGCAATTTTAGGTTTTCAATTTTCTGACAGCTCAGCTAATCGATTCAAAACGTTACAACGGTTGTAAGACGTTACATAACGTTTTGTTTTGTAAAATCTTGATCAAAAATAGGAATTGTTTGAAGGCTGAATTTAATTAAAACGTTACATAACGTTTTAAAACGTTACAGAAAACGTTATAATTTTTTAAAACGTTACAGCACAATTTCTAAAACGTTACAGAAAACGTTGTAACGTTTTAAAACGTTACAGCATAATTTCTAAAACGTTACAGAAAACGTTGTAACTTTTTAAAACGTTACAACATATTTTTTTGATTTTTTGTCTTTGATCAAGTTGTTTCACAGCGTTTTCTTAAGGTATAATCGTTATAACGTTTTACAAACGTTACTAACGTTTTTATCCTGTTGAAACAACATCAAAAACACTTTACCAAGTTTAGATTTTACAATTTACATTCTTGATAAGTCTTCATGATTTCTTCAGTTCAAGTATTCCATATTGCAATTCCATTTGACTTAAACCTGCATAATTCTAAAATAGAAGAAATCGTAAAATTCAATAGTTGTATGTTTTTGCAAATTAGTCAAATAGACTAAAAAGATTATTGCTAGAACAACATGTTCTTGATATGCTTTCAGAATGCGGGTTGTTTGGATGCAAACCCGTTGACTCACCGATGGTCTCTGAAACCAAGCTCATGCCTGATGACGGAGCACTCCTACATGATCCTGAGAGATATCGAAGATTGGTCGGGAAGCTAAATTATCTAACAGTTACTCGACATGACATAATTCATGTCTGCCCCGCACACTACACACTGGGATGCAGCTATTCGGATCCTTAGATACCTCAAGGGATCTCCAGGTAAAGGACTCGTATATTCTGATCAGGGACATAGTAGGATCGCAACATTCATTAATGCCGATTAGGCAGGTTGTCCTACTAGTCGAAGGTCCACTACTGGATATTGTGTCTTCTTTGGTGGTAACCTTATATCCTGGAAGAGTAAGAAGCAGACAGTTATATCTTGATCCAGTGTGGAGTCAGAATACCGCGCAATGGCAAACACATCTTGTGAGCTAGTTTGGACGAAGCGTTTACTTAGCGTGCTAGGTGTTTGCCATGATGGTTTGATGAGGCTACACTGTGACAATCAAGCTGCCATGCATATCGCCAAGAATCAGGTCTTCCATGAGAGGACCAAACACATTGAGGTGGATTGTCATCTGATTCGAGATCTTGTCATAGGAACATCCTCTTGTCCCCCATGTATTCAACTCACCGACATTCTAACTAAGCCTCTTCGCAAAGCCCCAATTAATACTATATGCAACAAGTTGTGCATGTTAGACATATACACTCCAACTTGAGGAGGAGTGTTAAAGATAGAAAGTCAGAGGCCTATTAGCTATACAGATTTAGGATTAGCTGTGTGAATATTTGTAGTTATTACTTTCCTAATTTTATCGTTTGTCTTTGATTATATATGTATGTAACGTTGATTAGATGAATATACAAAAATTATAACCTTTCCAAAACTTTTAGATTGTAACAAAAAAAAATCTTTATTAATGGAAATCTTTATTAATAAAATAATAATAAGCTTATTCGCTATTAATTGAACTCATTTGCTATGATATATGAATTAGTTAATCTGTATTTTGTTACTTTTTTTTAGTTGGATCAAAATCCTTTTTTTTTTTGTTATTTAATGGTTACAAAGTGTTCCCTAAAATTTAAGCAATGAATAATGAGGTCCTAATTATTTTAAAGGGGAAAAAACTACATTAATGAAGCTGCTAACAGTATACGAAATGATTGAGCAATTAGCATAATTTATTCAAGCAGCACCAAATCCTGTATAGACAAAATTCATATGTTAATTAAAAATATTTTAATAAATATATCATATATTATAATTATATTTTTAAAGATACAAATGCAAACAATTTTAGCAAATAAACTTTAAAAATACTTTAAATCTTTTTGTACAGATTGGTACATATTTTTTTTAAAGGAACCCATGAAAACATTGCTATAGCTGTAATTTCCAATTAAAAATAATTGTAAAGTAAATGTAAAAGAGTGGGACGGACAGGAAGATAAGAGAAAAGTGGAGTCCCGAAGGGTATTTTGTTTGTTGATTTGAAAAGTAGGGTATTTTATAAAATTTTCTATTTTCTTTGTTTCATTTCTCTTTTTTCCTCTATAATTTTGACAATAAAAATATAAACAATCATATATTTTCGAATTTTGTTTAGGGCTACTATATTTTTGTGAATAAATGAATAATAGATCTTGTACTGATGGAAACAATCTTATCTTTCCAATCTAGAAAAAAAATGAATAATATCTAGAACTTTCAGTACAGAAATGATCTATAGAGAAATATTCATTGTTAAAATAATTTCCATCAAGAATATATATGTAGCGAAAATTCTTATTTTAATTATTTAATCATATATTTCTCAATTTTATTTTTCTTTATATATTATTTTTCCTCTAAATCGTTTAATGATATATCTTACTTGTGGAGAAAATTAGATATTAAATCACAATTATATTTCGAGAATTTTTTTTTCATATTATATTTGATCCATTTTATTTTTCATTTTATTGTTTCTTTTATTGTTATATATTATTTGGATTTACATTTTTTTTTTCACTTGTGTCTTTTATTTTCATTTAAATATATTTATTATTAATTTTCATTTGTGTCTTTTAATTTTGTGTGAATGTCAAACAAAAAGATCTATTTATATTCTATTCAATCTTATAATATATTTTCATTGCAACACACGATCACGATACTAGCATGTCATGATACATTCATTATCACTGCATGCATGTCTGTAAATCTAACAGCCATGCATTTTCGTCTCTGTCCATTAATTTACAAGTTACAACTGGCATTAATTCTTTTCACCTTTTATTTTTAACAATATCCTTCTTAATTTATATTCTCCAGAGTTCGATGCAGCCAGACACAGACAGAGTCTCTCTGACTTTTTTTTTTTTTTTTTTTTAAATCATGAGTTGGAGATCAAGCCATCCAATATCTGACTTTCTTAATTTCTATTTTTAGGTCAAGTGACTTTCTTTTTATTCTATATATATATATATATATATACTTGCCCCGGCCAATCTCCCTCCAAAGGCACTGCCCCCATCCCCATCTAATATATATATATACATAATGATGGATATGAAGCTGAAAACAATTACAATTGCATTTGGATGCGTCATGATTCTTATTTGCTGGACTGCCGAGGCTGAGTGTGGATGGCCTGCTGGATCGTCCTTCGGGTATGACTACATTATAAAACACACTATTAAAAAAACATTAACTACGATTGAATTGTGCTCCATTATTGAAACTCTTGATCTCAACGAAAAGGGGTGCATCTGCCGGATGTATCATAAATTAGGACCAGGAGTACCAAATTCATTGATGAGACAGTGCAAAGTCAAAGACATCCCAGAAGAATGTATTTGAAAATTAATGCTGCTGCGCTGCATGCATGCATGCATGGTTTCAGCTTAACTAATTCCTTGTATTTAATTTGTTCTTGTTTATATTAACGTACCGTACCTTCTCAATTAATTATTACATGTCTGGTGCCTAAATTAATTATTACAAGCTGACTATCTACAGCTAAAAATGTTACTTCGAAATTCATAAAATGTATATGTATGTTGTATATTTTGTTGAATTATGAATATATGTATGTTAAATTAATGTTAATTGTTTCTATTTCTTGAATGTTGAATGAACATAATTGATTTCTACATGTTGTGATGTTGAAAAAATATTCACGACTCATCGAAAAAATATTCATCATCGTCATGCAAGTATAAATAAAAAAGCTGGACATATCACTCATCCATCTTTTACACGTTTTTAGATGTGATTTTTTTTTCCGTTCAATCTAACCAATATTTCTGACGATTTGTGAGGAATTTTGCAAATCTAAAACCACGAATGTGTCTACACAATTTTAACTTTCAAATGAGATCCATGATGACATACTTTCGAGTTGTCAATTGCACAAGTATTCATATCTTGTCACGCAAGTATTCATACCTAACATATCAAGTATTTATTCATATACATTGAAGTATTCATATCTAAGACATTAAGTATTCATTCGTATACTTCTATTTTTTTTTTCAAAATTTTTTTTTATATCATTCCATGATGTCATCCTTTCGAGCTGTCCGTTGCACAAGTATTCATATCTTATCGAGAAAGTATTCATTCCCGTTGTGCAAGTGTAAATAGTTAATGTATCAAGAATATTACAAGCATATGTGCATACCTCGATTAATTTTACAAGAGCAGTCAAATAATATTGAACATTGCTTTATTGTTTTCTATTTAAATTTTATTTTTTGGAAATAAAAAATAATTGCCACATCTTTCACTGTCGAAACAAAAATAATCTATCAAATTTTACAGATCATGTAATTAAAATGTTACAAACAAAAAATAAAATAAAAACAATATTTAAAAGAAACAAAACATACTTTATTGAAGTAGTCATACATAAGATATTAAGTATTCATACATATACGTTGAAATATTCATATCTAAGATATCAAGTATTCATTTATGCACCTCTATTTTTTTTTTCAAAATTTGTTTTTCTATCATTTCTTAGTACTTCGTACGCACTTCCCTAATTCACCATTAATGAAGCTTTATTCTTTGCAAATAACTTGCTATTTCATGAGGAAGAGAAACATAGACACGAAAGAGATTAATTGCATTCACAGAGACACAATTAGTTAAACTCGATCCATTTAGCACTCATTTTGAGACGGTCGACAGTGATAGATCTGATCCAGCGGAGGCGTGCTTGATTGAAATAGAATATATCAAACATTCATTCTATCCGTATCTGTAAATAATTGTAAGAAGAAATATTAAAAATAATAAGATGAAATTGAGAGAGAACTAAGTTAAATGCATCAGCACCTCTGACTTCATCTGTTTATAAATCATCGCAATTAACCCTAGATCCATAAAATCTGCCCCAAATCAGATGGGAAATGAAATCAGAGAAATGAAGTCAAGCTGGCCCAATTCGTACTGATCAGACGTGAAATGAAATCAGAGAAATGAAGTCAGATCCATAAAATCTGACTCAAGTGACCACGTTGTTCGTAGAAGGATCGTCTATCATTTCTTAAGTTTTGACGAGAAATGGTGTCTGGGCCTCCGCCGCCTTCATGCTCTTATTCAAGGGATGAGATCCATGCCTACAGAATCGACCACGCCAACTTTTTTCAAGGCGGCGACTTCTTGCCTGAGGTGCGCACCTATTCAGAGCGCACGAGAGGTATTGACGAGGAGGTGGCGAGACTAGGGGCGCGCAAGAGAAGACAAGAAGCTTACAATCCAAGTCACGGCGGAGGCACCAGTCGATGACAATGAAATGAGAAGAGGCAGATCAAATTAGGTGCTTTTTTTTTTTCCTTTTTTAGAGAGGGTGGCGGAAGTGGCTGAGGGGGTCACGACTTAGGGTTTTTCCTTTTTAAAATTACAGTTAGTCAGAACATAGTTAGTTAGAAACAGTTAGAGATAGGATTAAAGTGGGGGATGAAATGGGGGATGGTAGACCGGGGATATTATAATTACTCTATTATATAACCATCTATTATATCTCTTTCAATCTCTCCGCTTTCTGCATATCAAATAAATAAAAAAGAAAGAAGAAACCTTTCAGAACCCCAAGCTGCATGCATGCATCCAAACAAGTTATGGAAATATTAAGGTATCCAAATTTGATGTTTAGTTTATTTTTAGTAAGTAGATTTTAAAATTTATGATATTAATTTAATTGATAAGATTTCTGAAAATTTCATATATTTATTTTGTTGTGTTATCGTTAGAGTTCTAAAATTTTATAAACTTGTTCAATTAGTTAAAAGAAACTTTTTAATAAAAGTTTAATTGATTATCGACTAGTTCTTTAGTAATATTATAAATTGAATTAACGTTTGTATATATCTTTAGATTCACCAATGAGTTTCCAGAAACTTTAAGTTACTTCATCAAGATCAATTTTTATATTTTATTTATTAATTTAAGTAAACTATTGGATACTTGATAAGTTCCGATCAGTAGATAAATTGAGTTTCTATTGTCAAAGTTCCTTTCAATTTTACTTATTATTTTATTAGATGAAAAATTTTCACCGATAACTCTAAAGATTTATTCACCGATAACCCTAGAACTATTTTTATTACAAATTAAGAACTATATTCTAAACCTTATATATATATATATATATATATTATCTTTAATCTAAATTTTTTGGTTTATTTATAATAACCTCTTTTTATTTTAAAACCGAAATTAATTTTTTCCATATATATCTATCCTGATATTCAATTGTGATCATATCATTGTATTTATAATCTATTACATCAAATTAATTTTCGGTTATGTTGAGGATCAAATAACATAGGCAAACTATTATTTTTATCATTATGTTTCTTCTTGGAATACTAACCAGAGAAGATATCAAAATGAGATTTTTAAGCCAAAACAGTTGTCAGACTTCTAACTAGCAAAACAACATCTAAAATGAGATTTAATTAAAACAATCAAACTGTTGTACACGCTAATTAGCCTACATAGTATACTAATGGAAAATTCGAAAATTAGGATTAATAATAAGTTAAATATTATTAATTAAAGGTATGTTTATGTTTTAGATTCGAAGTTCAAAGATTTAAACAACGTAAGAGACAATCGAGAATTTACTTCGACATCAGGTACGGGTTTCCTGAACATTGTCAAATTGTTACTTACCATTTTTTTTGCATTTATTTATTTATGGAATTATTCATGTTGAATCGAACGATCCCCTTGGCTTTGTTTAGAATACTAGGATATGATTATTCGTTTGATCAACGGATTTATAGGATGTGCTGTGTTGAGTATGACACGTGTGTGATTAATGAAACGAATATGGAAAGTAATGGATAAGTTAAAGGAAAGGGGCCAATATGCGTTGAACGCATGTTGGAATGTATACATTAGGTCTAGTGTCCGACTGGACCCCTCGTTAACGTGGCGTTGGTTGGACTTCCCGTCACGGGTCAATATCTTGCGGTGATTCGAGTCCCCGTTGAGTGAAACAGTTGAACTAGTGGTGGTTCGAGTCCCCCTAGTGAGACGCCAATATCTGGGGTGGTTCGAGTCCCCTTGGTGAGGCAAAGAAGATCTAGCGGTGGTTCGAGTCCCCGTCTAGTGGGGTTTGAGTCCCCCTGGTGAGGCAGTTAAAAACTAGAAAGATAACTTAAGAAGTGTGTGTGTGTGTGTGTGTGCCTGTGTGTGTGTGTTTTAAATATTCATTAGTAAGATCGCATGCAAGGATAAAGTTTTAATATCATGTTTGTGTTAATAAGTGAATTTGACAAATTCAGGGACTGGAACTAAATCCCGTACTAAGAGACTGTTCGATCTCTTACCCGTTCCACTTTTATGTAGGTTCCAGAAAATCATGAGACCGACATGGAGCACGAATATGAGGGATGCAGATCAGGAAGCCAACGAGTAGAGGGATCAATTATCTTTTTATTTTTTTTTTAGTTAAACTTTAATTCTCTCTTTGAAAGTGGATACATTGACTGGCATGGCAATTATCGGTTTGTTTGTCATGTTTGTCTTGATCTCATGTTGAATGTGTGTTATGTACTCAAATTAATTGTGGTGTTGGAAGACTTATTTGACTTTCAAATATTGCTTGAGTATTTATTATTGATAATGTATGTAATGTGCACACGCCCTACGTATCATTACGTGGCGGGTTGTCTCGGGGTGTGACACACTTCTGGAGCAGGGACTTGATCTGGACTGACCAGATTTTCATAGTTTTCACCTCCGCTACCGTTCCTTCCCTCCGCGTCCCTCCTTCTGGAGCAAGGTCTTAAAAAATCGTTCCTTTCCTCTGTATGTTACCAACTAACTCCTTTTCCGTGAACACTCTCCTTTGCCGCGATCTCTGTCCGTGACTTTGGACTGCTGCGAGTCTAGGGGTAAAGTAGTGACTCAACCAACCGACCGAAGAAGAAAGTTCTTCTTCAATCAAGCTTTTTTTGCTCGTCTACGCTAAAGTACTTTCTTCTTCAATTTTGTTACTTGTCTTAGCCGAGGTACACTTTTCTTCAATCAAGCTATTTTTGCTCTACGATATTAACTATTGTTGTTGCCTCCAAACCACGGTAGCAACAGTAGCTTGTTGCTTGCGAAGGTAGAAGGTTTTAATTCAAGTGAGGTATTTTACAAACAATTTGCTCAGTACTGCAAAAGCCCATTGTTGGCTCTTATTTGTAAAAGAAGCAACAATTGTACCTAAATCCGGATTTAATTGATTCAAACTTTGTATTTGATAGGAAAAAGAAATCGATTGATGAAGAAAGAAGTGTAGGGAAATACAAGTTAGAACAATTGGTCCATCAGTTGGTGAATAGATACCAGTATCTTACCAGTTGACATACACTGGGGCCACTGGTTTATTTCACAATCTTTCCAGAGTATTTGTGTAGCCTCAGGAATCGTTGTTATATATTTTTCTTTAAACTAAAAAAATGAGATAATGTTATGTGATTCAAATATTTGCTCGATTTTAGAGGTAAATAAAGAGATCACAATGATTCATTATAGCTGAAGTTTGCATTTTTTTATACAATTACAAGTTGAGTTTACTTTATTCATACAATTACAATTTTGACTCCTGCATAATAGTGAAAAAAATGAACAATAAAAAAAGTGAAAAAAGGTTGGTTTTGCTTTTATTATTTTGGTTTTAATTAACTCAGTCAGTGTTTTACAATAACTTCACAAAGTAATACAAATTGCTTTCTATTGTGGTTATTCTAAACAAGAATTGACATTACATCCTTTTTATTTTGTTTCTTTAAGTCAGCTATTTCGAGATGATAGTGAGAGAATCATGACCATGGGGAAAGCTGTGGGCTTAAAGACTGCTCTGGTAACTTGTCTTTCTTGTTACAAATATTACGTCTTAATCATATAAATTTTGTATGATCGTTTTATTGTTAAGTCTACAGTTCTATTATGGTTTTTGCCAGTACATGGGGTGGAGTGTTGGAGATCGTATCAGTACCTGATGAGGAGCACATCGCTGCAGATGCCGGCTAGAGAGGAATTAGTGAGAGGGTAGGAGGTTCGTTTGGCATCCAATTTCTCCAACTCATATTGTACTAACATTCTGGATAACCATTCATCCAACAAATCATTATATGGTTACTACAAACTGTGGTTTGTAATATTGCAAGTGTTGTATCTTCATCTAAATTTTAGTTAAATAAAATACAGAAGGGGTCAATCCAACATCTGTTAACCAAATGTACTTCACTGTCTCATACGTTTTAAATGAATTGCGAATAGGGGTTGTTGCTGATATGATATGCTTGACAGTAAGAAAACCATTTTTAATTGTTGTATGTAGAGAAATTCATAGCAATTTTGTCATCCGTGTCCTAATTAAGCCTCCTCTCTACCAAGGTATTGCAAAAATTTTTACAAGTTGTTCCTCAATTCTTAGGTAATTTCAACTGACTTATGTACCTTTGTAGGAAGCTATAGCATTTGCAAGAACTGCTGCTGGCATGAAAGATAATTTTTTTTTATTTTTTTTTAAACTTAATAGTGACTATCAAAGTTGGCATAAAAGATTATAAGTTAGATGGACACACTGATTGAATTCAAGATCCTAATATAACTAAACTATAACTTTTGTATAATTTTATGTACATATTTTTATATCTTCCTCTATATATTTTTTCACTATGTTGTTCTTCCTATGTACTTGCTTATTCAAAATTTCTATATGCTTCTCCATCAGCCTCAACAACAGGTGCCAAAGCAATGTGAGGCTCACTGCTAGTGTTTTATAATTTGCAAATACAAACAGTCCAATCATCTCATGTGTTAATTAAAGCCGTTTATAATTTGCAAATATAAATAGCCCAACTATCCTCAAAGCAAAAGAAAGATGAATCCTCGCAGCCCAATCTCCTCACAACAACAGTCTAGTATCCCAGCCGCAACTACCCAGCGCCTCAGCCTAGCCTCCATTTAGTCCCACATGACTTAAATATAATAAGGCAACAAGTAGAGAGATTATAAAAGACCTCCGAGTGGGTTATTGATTCGGGTTTTGAACCTTTCTAATGTGTTTTGAATATTTTTAAATTTTTTTAAAGCATGGATTCAATATGCGGTTTGAATAGTTATTTTTTAACACTGGTTTTTGAGTGTGGATCGCATATGCAGTCTGAATAATTATTTTTTATGCAATTGTTTACCGTATATGCACCACATAGAACTGCATTTTATCACACTGCTCCTATTCATACACGACACATTAACAATAACACAATTATATGTTATCACATTCCAATATTGATTATAAATTTTATTTGACAAAATGCGATGACCAATAATAGAGAAATGGATCCCTATTAGTACTAGTCGGTGCATATGTGGTGAACAACTCAATTAATTGTTAAAAATTATTTTTTCTTGTTTTAGAGGAAGCGTCCCTAACAGGGACCTATTTTATAAAGAGGATTGATGTTACTATTCAGAAGAAAATCACAAATTTGTTTACAAGTAAATCGATCTATCCATACACCGACCGAAAGCTTAAGAAACCCAAAAATAAATACTAGATATTCCGTCTTAAAAACCAACCTATAGGGAGCAAAATGCAGAGGTTGCTTTTAATTTGCATAATGCCATTTAAGAACACTATGATTGACAACTTTTTTTCATCATCCGATATGATCAGTATATTAAAAGACTACTATTAGATATTAATAAATTAAGGACTAATAAGAACTTCTTTGCACACGGAGAGTTTTAAAGGCATATATGATATATGTTATTCCCAAGCAAAAGGATGGTACCTTTCCGAAACTGAACAATTTTCGCCATGCACCTATGCCCACAAATTTACATGCCAGTACTCAACCTAATATTAGTCTATCACTACATAAAACAATATAATTATTAATATGCATCCTCTACAAAATTAGTTATGCTTTATGGAATTAATGCTTTACTGTTGATTGGTTCGCCACTAGCATTTGTCAGTACTAGAGTAATCTATATGATCAAAGTCTGCCACTAAGAATGGAGAAGCATTTACCTTTGCAAATTGGGGATATAATTCCTTATGGATCCTGCACCAATATTGTCACCAGAGTTTCTTGTGAAGGGGCCAAGAATTAAATTTGGTGCATTATATGCTTTAGTGAGCAGGGGTAGGTCAGAGGAGGGGTCGACATCGCTTCAACGGGGTTAATAATAATAATAATAATTAATATTTTTGTCTTCCAAATTAACATGTTGTGTTTAAAATCTACCAAGATGGAAAGCAGAGGAAGTCAGAGTAACAGAAAATTGTGTTTACCATGATCAACAGTTTTGTGCAGTTTACATTGCTTTTTTGCACTTCTAGACTCTTAAAAAGTAATTCATGCCTGAAATTGTCATTAAGCAAGGACAAATATACATTCTAGTTACCAGTTTCTTGAAAAAAATATTTGCATTTAGTGAGATCTCCTAATTATTTTAGCTTGATGTATATATGAAGAAATTTTACTTAATGTCATAAATTCGGAAAATAACAAAAACAGGCATATGTAGTAGTATCATACAAGTTTGCTAAAAATTCATTAATTAAAATATCTCTAAATCTTATTCCTTCAAAAAATTTGAAGCTTGGAAAACGGTATGATTGTTCAGAAATTAGCATTAGATTAATTTCTAGTTTTTTTTTGTCCACTCTGCACTGAATTTTTTTTATTCTTTTATTTTTGTGTTTTTCTGTTGGGTTTCTCTAGTACATCTAAGGAAAACGATAAATATGCTAACTTTTCCGAGAAAAAAAAAGATGAACACTTAGTAAGGAAAAAAATCATTTAAAAATTATTTCTATTAATAGTTTAGTTAGACATTATTTTTCAAATATTTGAGATAAGATTGAAAAATTAATAATATATTCATTCCAGGACACAAACATCACACAAGAGAAGGGCAAGACCTGATCCAAGTATACTCTCTCTAACATTATCCGGCCCAAATTGCTTATTGGGCCTGGCCCGTTAAAATATTTATACCTGATTGTAATATTGAATTAGCTAGTTATTATATTTTGAGTTTATCACAAATAAAATCCTGGCAATTGATGTTTATATTTATTTTACAAAATATAGGAATATCTAATTAGTGACGAATATCTCACTTTTGTAAAAAAAAAAAATCAGTGAGGAATATCTCACTTTTGTCAAAAAATAAAATATATATATAGAGAGAGACGAGCTACGGTGAGCCATGGAGTAAAATGCGTTGATACTCCATGACACTATATTTTTATTTTGAAAATTCAAATGACCGATCCGAACCACTCAACACGATCTCCATATTGAAATGTGCTTGGAGACCAAATTTTACATTTTTTGGAATTGTTTTACTATTTATTAAGCAATTTTGAAAATCGCTGATCCGATGGTCTAGAAAATTTTACTGTTTTTACTGTTCACAGCAAAACAGCAATTTTCAAACATGCTTAATAAATAGTAAAAAAATTCAAAAAAATGTAAAATTTGGTCTCCAAGCACATTTCAATATAGATTAAACATCTAACGGTTCGGATTGGTCGTTTATATTTTTAAAATGAAAATATAGCGTGGAGTACAAACACGTTTTACTGTGAACAGTAGCTCATCTATCTCTCTCTATATAGACACACACACCCCTTATCTACTGAATAAAAATATATTAAATATATCTTGATCATAAAGGTACGCATGTAGTTTGGAATTTATTCATACTTAAAATTTCGCTTATACCATATGAACAAAAGGTTGAACAAGCATACAATCGCTTACAAAACTATTTATATTAAAAATGATTTTCATCCATATGATGTCAATAACTTTGATAAGTTAACGCCTGAATTAATTCTAACCGTCCGATTTGATAATATGGTTTAACTACGCTAATATGATATTTTTCGTTTGTAAAGGATTTTTTTTTTACATTATTTGCTTCATATTTAAAAAAAAAAAAAACAACAACAAAGAGAAAAAAAAATGTTGCAAAACGAAAAGGGGCTAAACATAAACAAAGCACCAAATAAATTTGACTCCAATGCATCATTCTAAATTTTAAATATATCTTTTTTATAATTTTAAGGTACATAGTCTGAATTTATTCTAACCGTCCGATTTCCTAACATGGTTTAACTAAGCTAATATGATATTTTTATCTTTGTGAAGGATCTATTTTTTTTTTATTATTTGCTTCATATTAAAAAAAAAGAGAAAAAAATTTGCAAATAAAAAAATAACTGTCTAAAAATGAACAAATCACCAAATAAATTTGCCTCAAATGCATCCTAGCTTGTACTTTTAAATAATTAATAAACGACAAATTTAGCCAGTAAATGTCTTTAATATGTAAAGGTATGGCACTTCTGACATAAGAAAATATCATGAATTGATAACGATATGCAATAATTCGCATTTAGTTGGAACCATTATTAGGCCATAATGCATGAAAGAGGGTGTCATTATTTGCTCATAGTGTGTTTTATCTACAAGCAATTCACATTTTGATCACCATCTCCTTTTTCTTCTTATTTCACTTTCCTTAAATGAATAAGTTTATTTAATTTTCTAACATTCAATATTTCCAATATATCATCAAAATACAAATTATCTAATTTGCATAGCTGTGTTGTGCTCACCAGAGAATTTGGCGAGCATAACTCTAAAATCTATCAGATTAACTTCAAACGAGACGAATCAAAACCGTTGAAACTGATCTACTTTATGCGTGATGCATGTACATGTAAAATTTTGAAATTTATGAATTCATTTAGTACAAGTCAAGCGATAAAAATTATATAAAAAAGGAAGATATTAAAATAACTTTTAAAACTTCATTTTTTTACATGTACAAAGTCATATTCTTCACCGCTTGACTTTATACTAAATAAATTTTAAAATTTTAAAATTTTGCATGTACACAAATCACTCGTAAAATTTTAACGATTTGAATTCGTCTCGTTTGAAATTAATATAATAAATTTTAAAATTTTTCTCACCAAATTTTTTATTGAACATGACACACCCTAACTTTACTCTATATGATTCATCATTTATCATTTATTAAAAGCTACAATATTTATTTTACCTTTATTTTTTTTTCCAATGAACAGATAGCCCAATACAAGTTAGGTTGAGCAAGATGTGAACCCTGTCTACCACTGATATATTAACAGTGTAGTGGGTGCCAGTGTAAGAATCTGAAGTTGGCATCATATGACAGCCGACAACTAGTACTGAATCATGCTGGTAGATTCTCTGTGGTGCTAAGCTTAAATCCAATTCCAACAAGGTCCCACTAAATTCATTATTATGTCTCTTAGTACAAATTATTGAAGGAACCTGGACCCATATGGCAATATGGAAATAAATCTGATGCGATCCAAAGTTTGGGAAATTTCTGCTTTTCTGAATCCAACTGTTCAATTTTTCTGTGCACGTATCTTGAAACAACTGATTTTTCTGTGCATGCATCTCAAAACAATTTGACAGCTGAATTCGAAAAAGCAGAGATTGCAGGATACTTTTCACATGTGAACAATTGCAGCAGATCCGGATCCATAGCCCATATATATAGAAGATAAGCAACAACTTGCTTTTTTGAATCCAGCTGTTCAATTTTTCTGTGCACGCATCTCAAAAGCAATTTGACAGCTGAACTTGAAAAAGCAGAGATTGCAGGATACTTTTCACATGTGAACAATTGCAGCAGATCCGGATCCATAGCCGATATCTATAGAAGATAAGCAACAACTTGCTTTTTGGAAATGAAATGATGATATACATGTCAAAAATTTTCTGGTACCGACGCCGCAAGACCACAGAGATGATGATTGGGGTTAGTGATTTTTGACTGTACGTCTTTACTGCAACTGAGGAGAGGAACCAATTATGTGCCATCCAATATGTGTCAAAGATTCCCTTCTTTTTACGGTTTGAGATTTATTCTGAGCCGCTTTGAGATGCGGACTAGTATAGAGGTATTATTATTTGGGCTTTGAGATTCGTGTAAAGTTAAAAGATTATCTTTTATCGTACGGAGAAGGTGTGAATTCCTCTTGTGCAGCTCACTCCTTTCTCTCTCTCAGGCGAATTCCTCTTGTGCAGCTCACTCCTTTCTCTCTCCCTCCTGAGAGAGGCTGCTGTTATTCTGTTGAGAATAACAACAAATTTGCACCCTTTTTGATGAGAATAACACGAATTTAAATTTCATCCTTTTTGGTGAGAATAACAGACTATGAATTTAAATTCTATTCGGTTCCAAAATCTATTAAATTGTCTTCAAACTATATATAAACTTAAATTGTTAAAACCGATCTACTTCATGAGTGATGAGTTTACATGCACAAGTTAAAATTTTTGAATTAATTAAGTATAAAATTAAGCAGTCAAAACATGTTTCAAAAATAATTGCATTAAAATTAATAACTCATAAACCTTCTAATTTTGAGCTTGACTTTATACTAATTAATACTAAAATTTAAAGAAATTACATGTAAATGCATCACTCATAAAGTGGATCGGTTTCAACAATTTAGATTCATTGTTTGAAGTCAATTCGATAGTTTACTCATATTTATGATATGACACTTTTCTAGTTATTGGTTATGTTTGAACGCCTCCACAGCTAGAGATGAAGTTTTGGCAATATATATATATACAGTTCATACGTACCAATCAATGCGTTATCGGTAGTTTTGGTACTGGCTGGTACTGATATAGTGATATTGTCAACACAAGCGACATTATTATTAAGCAAGACGCCAACAAGTACTTTATAATTACATCTTAAAAACAAAAATGAAACACTAATTAAGTGAAAATGAAACACTAAGATGCTTTCATTGGAGAATTCAAATCCAGTGCAATACCTGACTGAGTACAATGAGATCTAAGTAGATCAGTTTTAATCTGACACGAATCTCAAAACAAATCTCCTATATCTAAATAGACATTGTATTACTTTTTGGTCTGGCTGGGAGTATTGTACTCAGTTCATTGAGGGTATTCGGTATCAAATGGGAGCGAGGTTAAATTTTTAATGGAGCTAAGGAGCAATTGTTCGGTAAAATCGAATTAAGAAAAAAGTACCAAGGAAGCAAAACAAATGTGCTAAGGAGGTTTAATCTAAGCGAAATAGTACCTTAAGAATTGGGTCAAGAGAAACTTAAGCCTAGAAATTTGGACAAAAAGAGCAGAAGTTATTCCTCACTGCGGAGAAGTTGTTTGGACAGATTAAGTTTCTAAGAAATTTAAAAGAGGTTAAAGGAGTCTTAAAGAAAGGTTGCCGAAACACCTATAATGGAATCAAATATGTTTTCATCAACTTTTAATTGAAAGAAAGAGTTGGAGGAAGTGTCAATGGGTATTATATGAATCGGATGGAGGCATTTTTTGTATTCGTACTCGATCATTTCAAATTAATCTTATTTGTATTTTGTTTTTATCCGTTAAATATTAACTTTATTCTTACTATATATACTCTTACCCTTTAAGAACTTATAACATTTTTTTTTAATGTGGATATATGATTCTACAAATAACAAAAAATAAAGATGGGGAATTATTCCAACAAAAGTAGCATAAAAATTATCTTCCAGAGAAACCCTTTCTTCTTTTTCTTCTCTTGCAAATTAGCACCATAGTAGGAATTATTGGTGTCGGGATCGGGATCGGTCCCTGCCGATACCGATACGGAATCGGGGTATCGGATCGAGATCGGCTCAGGATTGGTTTTTTTTTTTCTTTATAATTTGCTACGTGAGGATCAGCTCAAGATCGGATCGGGGTCGGCCGATCCGGATCGGTATCGGCCGATTATTCCTACTATGATTAGCACATTAGCTTCCAAGGTTTTATTAATTGCAGAAACCCATATTTCAGTTATTTTTTCTAAATTAGACCAATCCTATATACCTCATTTTATTTGTAGTACTACTGCCTTTATTAAAATCTGACAATAAGGACTAATGACCATACTTGCAAATCTGACCCAAAGAATCTAGTTATCATACTCTAGTGCTCAATTTTAATTATGGGAGGGAACCAACTACAACAATTGTGTGCATTTTTTTTTTTTTGATAAAATGGCCTAAGCCCATTTCATTAAAAAATATGTTAACTTACAACCATAGCAACATATATAGTTCACATACTACTCAGTTTATCTAATATGACCCTAACACAACAAAATCATCATAATTTTTCAACTACGTTATCCAAATCATAACAAGTTCTAAGCCACATATATACATTGGGAGCTGAAGTATGATCTTTTACCAGCAAAAGCTGGCACATAGCATCCTAGTTGTCTTCATGGGACAAGAGTCTTGTCTCCTTCATACAATTAATATATCATATATATGATAATCATCAAGGTGCCAGCTGTCAATGAGGATAACATCCATATCTTCTACTCTTGAACACTGATAACTAATTACGAGGAGACAAAATATGCAATCAAAATTTTGAAGACTACTAATTTTATTTTATTTTTGAATTAGTTGATCAAGTATTAAAAAAAATGTAATTTCAAATTAGAGATAGGAGGGGAAGAAAATAGGTAGTCATTTCACCTCCTCTGCATCTCAAATTAGAGATGATAAAATCTTCAAAGTTTTGGTCAATTTTTATAAATATTTCACCTCTTCTCCCTTTCTCTCCCATCTGTTCACATCCAAAATTAACTGTTCAGGAGCAAGTAAACGATCTCCGATCCGGTCAGGGATTAGTTTCTCTCCCCTCCTCTTTCTCTCGCGTATCTCCTTCTGGAGCAGACCCTTAATATCAAAAGGTCCAATGTCAAAAACAATTCAACGCAATGTCTATGTTACCTACGGGTTTCAAATAAAACAAATTGTTTGATTTTAAAAAAAACATGGCATTTCATAAAAAAAAATCCTTGAATTATTCTTTGCTATCATGTGCAATGCTTTTCTTTTTTTTCATAAAAATAAAATTAGTTATATGAATATTGCTCTTTTCTAAAAAAAAAATCATATATATTAGAATTACAAAAGTTGTAGGATAATTTGATTGTCTTATTGAAATTTAATATATATTTGAAAAAAAAAACAGAAGTTCAAAACAACATGCATATATCTTTCAAATCAATAATCTAGAGGTCTCGTATATAACCAAGCAGGTTCTAAATAACGATTATAAAGCTATAGGTCCAAAAAATCTATAGTGCAGCTATACCGCAACATAGTTAGATATTTAAAATCATTATAAAAGAAAAGCGATGAACAGCGTTATAGCTTTTGGGGTCTGAAAAAATTATAGCGCAATAGAACTCTGTATATAACATTATCCATTTAAGCTTTTTTCATGTGAATGAAGTAAAGAAAAGAATCTATTTTGTACTACCAAACTTTATTATATTACCATTAATTATTAGCAATTCAATTCAAATTAAGTGGGAACGTACAGTGCCTGGCCAAAAACAGCGCGATCATGCGTTCATGTGTTGTAACGCAGTAACGCTCCACAACTCACGAGACCGACCACCTTTATTTGATCTTCCATTTGAACAACCCTCCACAACTCCAGATTATTCTCTTCTAGTAAGACACTCATGATTACGACATTCCAACACCTAGGGTTCCGTATCCGTATCAAGTGCATGCATATCGAATACAATCCCGATATGTGTTCGACTAATGTATCAATTTATATCTTATACATTTCCAATACTTAACCGATACATCGCTATAATTTTCAATAATACACCACATATACATGTACACAATGTGAAATCCGCGTGACTTAGGTGGACCTTGAGCTGCACAAACATCCAAAAAATTGCCCATTTTGCTAGCAGCTTGAATTGTTAGTTGAGAATCGAATCATCTTTTTTATTAAAATATGTAAGTATGATATAATATAAGTGTTAAATTAATAATATATATAATATATGTATTGTATTAAATTTTTGAAAATTGCCATATCACACCGTATCTAGCAACATAGCTGCTTACAATAATAAAATAAAAAAAAAAACCCGGGTCCTGGAACTGCAATCAAATTTTGGTGAGTCAGGATCTTGTGTGGTACAAACGGTACGTACTACCATATAAAAAGGAAAGGGATAAAAGAGGAGGAAAGCATTAAAATTGAAAGTGATTTCACCTCCTCCACACCTTTAAATTGAAAGTGACAAAATCATTAAAATTTTGCATAAATTTTAGATTTTAGATATTTGAAAATTGCCGATGTGAATAAAGTGTCAAGAGTTTGTAAAAATACACCTGTATATGTATAAAATATGAACATTAATTATTCAACTTATTGGTTTGTATAAAATCAAAATCGAAAATGATAATTTTTTATGTACATATATATATATATAGGCTGTGGCTAATTTGCTGCCGGCAGCATTTCTGCCGGCGGTGCTGCCACTGTTTTTTCTATTTTTTGATGTTCAAACGACAAATCTAAACCGTTAGATGTTTAATCTATATTATAATCTACTTGGAGACCAAATTTTACATTTTTTGGAATTTTTTTACTATATATTAAGATGGTTTGAAAACCGCTGATTTCAATGCTGCAGAAATTTACTGAAATCAGAAGTTTTCAAACCAGCTTAATATATAGTAAAAAAATTCAAAAAAATGTAAAATTTGGTCTCCAAGTAGATTATAATATAGATTAAACATCTAACGGTTTGTATTTGTTGTTTGGACATCACACGGCTAAATATAGCCCCGGCAGCACCTCTGCCGAAATGCTGCCAGCAGCAATTTAGACAGACCTATATATATATATATATATAGAAGAAATAATATATAAATCACATCAAGCGGTTTTATTTTAACATATAAATTTAAATTTTTTTTGTTTTAAAAATATAATAATGAAGACATAATGAAGACACAGTAAATAAAATAAATAATGAAGACATAATGAAGACACAGTAAATAAAATAAATAAAGACAATTGAACTCTCAATAATAAATTCTACTTCTGCTCATAATGATCATGGTTACACTTGAGTCTGTTAATATGTGCCACGAAAAATTCAACATCAATCTAAGGCAATAAAATTAATGTTGTTCAATACGCAATAACAACAAAAATCGCATCGGCAAATGTAAATCATCTCAGCCGCAATTAGCAACATATCATTGAGTCCATATCATTTAGGGTGGAGGTTGTGTGCAAAGGGCTTTGAATAAAACCTCATCAAAAATCAGTTGTTAACCGTCCGATTTATGTTTAAATTTGCTCGGACGATTTAGATTTATTGAGTTATTTAAAGTTATTAAGTTTTAATTTTGTTGGCACAAATTTTAAAGCAAATCAGACGGTAATTACCAGTCTTGGATGAAATTCTGTCCAAAACCCTTTGGACAAAATCACATTCCTACCATTTATGAGCCAAAAGAACACGTAGTTCCAATTCCAAAACCTACATGTGCACCATCCTTTCCTTTCCTTTCTCTTCCTCCTTTCTCTCTTTTTAAACTTTTCATCTCCATCATACCATTTCTCCATCTTTTCCCTCACATGTGTTACTGCACTGTACTGAAATTTCTCGCCATGGATACACTGCGCACATCATTCAAACTAAAACTGTACGACCACCAGCAGCAGAACCTTCCCACCCTCCCTGAGCACAATCAACATGAGGTAGTCATGAAGATAGATGGCAACAGCCAGAATCCCATTGAGACCAACACAGCAGCCAACACCTCTTCTCCGAACTCCCGAGTGTGGAGAGAAAGCAGTTATGACTTCTCGCGAGCAGGCCGAGTTGGAAATGGCGGGTTCACCTTTGATGGTAAACCCACTGAGAGAGATGCCACCGGTGTCACAATGTCGCCAGCAGTGGACCTCGAGATGGACTTCTTGAACAAGGGTCCTTCTCTTGGTTCCGAATCAAAGGAGCATCACTTTTCATTGCAAGATACCTTGGAACAGTCGCTTCCCCGCGAATGGAATGATAGGTCTTCCTTCTCATCTGATGAGAAGAATATGAACCGTCATCGTGCCGGCGGTGGTGACGATGAAGTTATCCATTGCACATCCAATTCATCAATCAGCCAATCATCTTCTCTGCTTCGGGCCAAGACCCGGTCTCGTTTAATGGATCCGTCACCACTGAACATCCCATCACCGGTTAAAAACCCCAACCCGGACAGGAGATCGTGCCGGTCACCAGTGCGCAGATCAGAGATGGACGGGAAATCATGCCCCGCTGATGAGGATGATGATGACCTCCTCATGGATTCTGACATGCCCGATGAATTGATGAAAACAAAATTTGACATATGGACCATATTACAATCACTTAGTCTGATACTAATAATTGCAGCATTGGTTTGCAGCCTAGTGATTCCCCAGCTAACGAGAAAAACCTTTCGGAGTCTCCATCTGTGGAAATGGGTTGTGCTAGTCTTGACTCTTGTGTGCGGCCGGCTCGTCTCAGGCTGGTTTGTTCGTGTGGCTGTGTTCCTCATTAAACAAAACTTTGTACTGAGGAAGAAAGTGTTGTACTTTGTTTACGGTGTCAAGAGTGCTGTACAAAATTGTCTTTGGCTCAGCCTTGTTCTCATTTCATGGCACTATTTCTTCGATCCGAAAACCTCCCACAGCCCAGTCTTGCATTATGTTAGCAAGACCCTTCTCTGCCTCCTTGTCGCCACTGTCGTACGCCTTATCAAAACACTGCTGCTCAAAGTATAAATTCTCAGTAATTTAATTCTTTAGGTGTTATTTTGATGAACTTAATTCATGAGTGAAATTAGTAATTTCTGTACACTTGATAGCTACTACTATGTCTTTTTTTTTTAAAAAAAATTAAAAAAAATTAAAAAAAAAATTAGTAATTACCCAATGAATTTTATCTAATCACAAAGAATATAGTTTTGTTGTACATATGTGCCTGCAATACTTGAATACATACCACCTTATTTATCATTATCATTTTTTTTTAGTTTGAGGTAAATGCAACTCTAATTGACTAATTGATCGTTAGAACTTAAAAAGTAATTCATATCTTATATTCTACTGCTAACAAATGCTTTTGTGGTTATTAAATTAGGTACTGTCGGCATCCTTTCATGTCAGCACATACTTCGATCGGATCCAAGAAGCCCTTTTCAACCAATACGTGGTAGAGACGCTTTCTGGGCCACCGGTTTGTGAAGATAACCAGACAATGGTTGAAGTTCAGAGGCTTCATAAGGCCGGTGCAACAATGCCGAGCAATTACCAGTCGATGGAGCTACCTGCTAAGAACAAGTGCCAAAGAGGTAAAGGAATCCACCTCTCAAGGCCATTGTCAGGAAACAAAAGAGAAGAAGGTATCACCATTGACCAGCTCCATAAGATGAACCAGAGTAACATATCTGCATGGAAGATGAAACGATTAATTCGGATTGTGAGGTATGGTGCTTTGACTACACTGGACAAGCGGACCCCGCTAATAGCTGCAGAGACGGAGGAGAATTCCTCGACACATATACTCAACGAGCATGAGGCCAAAATTACTGCCAGGAAGGTTTTTTCAAATGTGGCCAAGCCTGGTGCCAAGTGAGTTTTAAAATTCTTTTAATTACCAAGTTTCTCATACTTCAAATGGTGTCTAGTCATTCAGGTTGGATCAACTGAGTTCTATTATATATATTGGGTCTTGGTGCATCCCAATTCTCAGCTTTTTGAGTTTTTGGTTGGTCGGATTGGCAATTGGGTTAATTGGTATGTAGGGTAAGATACTGTTTGGGGTGGCACATTGATTAGACCCACATTTCAGTGTTAGTACTCAGCAGTTGTTTGGTTCCTTCCTTAACTGACTATTTTCTATATTAAAGTGGCCTAATTTTGGACAAGTTGTTCTAGATGATAGAAACTAAGTGAATTTTTGTATATAACCAAATTTGAAATTTTTGCTTTATTGAAGACCTGTAATTTACTTGAAGATTGAGTTTAAAATGGAGATATAATGGCTTAATTTCAGTAAAATCAAATTTGAAGTCAGTGGTTGAGGCTGGTGTTCACCTAATTATATTTGTATTGTTCCGTTACTTATATATAACATGTGGCATTGCT
This sequence comes from Carex rostrata, assembly GCA_964058875.1. NCBI lineage: Eukaryota > Viridiplantae > Streptophyta > Magnoliopsida > Poales > Cyperaceae > Carex > Carex rostrata. The sequence goes on from CAXKVT010000168.1 coordinate 133,110, forward strand.
AGGTACATTTACTTCGAAGATCTCTTGCGTTTTATGAGGCAAGAAGAGGCAACAAAAACAATGAATCTTTTCGAAGGATCACATGAACACAAACAAATTAGCAAAGAGACACTGAAATACTGGGCGGTAATGGCTTCTGCTAATTTTTTTTTATAATTCTATATCTCTTAGCGGTTACATTTATTTAACACCAATTTTCTTATGTGCACTGCAGGTGAATGCATTTAGAGATCGTAAGGCTCTTGCCTTGACACTTAACGACACTAAAACAGCTGTGAATAAACTTCACCAGATTGTAAATGTGGTTGTTGGAGTAGTTGTCTTTGTTCTCTGGCTTCTGATTTTGGGAATAGCTACAACACAATTCTTTGTTTTCCTTAGCTCCCAGCTTGTACTGGCAGTGTTCATTTTTGGGAACACTTTGAAGACATTATTTGAAGCACTTATTTTTTTGTTTGTGAGGCATCCCTTTGATGTCGGTGACCGATGTGAGATTGAAGAAGTTCAGGTAAAACTAACACATTTTTTTTATTTTGGAGCACATTTTGTGAGACTAACCTTTATATATATCAATGAATTTCCATGGTTATTCTGATATTAGGTTGTTGTTGAGGAGATGAATATCATGTCAACAGTTTTTCTGAGAGATGATAACTTGAAGATCTATTATCCTAACAGCGTTCTTGCCACCAAACCAATAAGCAACTACTACCGAAGCCCGGACATGGGAGATGCCATCGACTTCGCCATTCATGTCAACACGCCATTAGAGAAGATTGCAAAGATGAAGGAGAGAATAATCCAGTTAAGCATTTTTTATTTATTTTACCTTTCATTTTAGTTTGTGAGTAAATCATATTAACCTGAAATTTAAATAGGTTCATGGTGAACAAAAAGGAGCATTGGTATCCGGATCCGATGGTCGTATTGAGAGATGTTGAAGACAGTAATAAATTGACTGTATCTATTTGGATGAGGCACCGAATCAACTACCAAGATATGGGAATGAGGTTTGCGAGGAGAGAGCTAGTGGTAGAAGAGATGATTCGGGTTCTTAGGGAACTTGATATCGAGTACCGCATGATACCTGTTGATGTGAATGTTCGCAATTTGCCCCCTGTAAACTCAGCACGTTTACCTTCCACTTGGTCCCTGTAAAGAGGAGATTCAGGTATTAAAGAATAGTTTTGTTCATGCATGCTCCAAATCTAGACTTTCTGCTGATGATGCTTAGTAAATTTCGTTGTAAATATTAATTTGGGTTTGATGAGCTTAAATTAGTTGAGCTGAGTTGTATTGCGAACCCTTTATCTCTATAGATCGAGCTGTATGATCTTTTTTGGTTTTTGCATTCTTGTCTGGTACATAATTAGATGAGATTATAAAATGTGACAGGATATTTCAGAAAATATATATAGAGGGTGAGGAATTTGGACATGTTCAATGGCGCCATCATAGGTGCACATCCCCTTGCTTTGTCTTGGAGTTTCATAAGGCTCTAATTTATTCCGTGAGACGCCCATCTTGCCTACACATATATATCACGTCAAATTAATACTGATTGGAAGGTAAAAGTTAAGTAAAAGTTATGGGTTTAATTAGTGCGAGAATAGTCCAACGTTACGAAAAGAAAGCTTGTACATTTGTGGCATGCAATTGGAATTAGTAGATACTAGAGAGAAAATAGTTATTTCCGGATTAGTGAGAAAATATTATAATTTGGTGCTATTTGGATTAGTAAAATTATTGTTTGGATTGTAATAGTGAATAATTGTAACGTAACTCTCTTGCGAGTGAGATAATGGATGACTAATGAAGAGGAAAAATAGGCAAGTGGAGTCTCAACGAATTGCCACGATGTGAAGATGACAAAAGGGACGGCAAACTTTGTTAGACATTGTGTTGATGGAAATCCAAGAAAATAACACTTTTTTTTTTGAGAAAAATGAATAAGGATTTCTTGCAACCTCTCATGCGAGCAAGATAGCGAAGGGTTAAGGAAGAGGAAAGATAAGCAAATATGGTCTCGAACGAATTGTCACAATATAGAGATGACATAAGTGATGTAACTTTGTCAGATCAGAATTATGTTGGCGGAAATCTCAAACGAATGAATTAGGGTTGTTCTCAGACAGCTCTCCTCAACGTACTAAAACATACTCTGGCTCATCCAACAATACAGTTCACAATTGCCTGAGATTGCTCGGTACTACTAGAAGAAACAATAATGTAGATTAACTACCATCATGGTGAGAAGATGTACCCCAGTAAGAAGAGGGAAATAACGCTGCTAAAAGCTCCAAGAAAAGTGGTTAAAGAACCTCATTTCCTCCCAAATTGGGTAGGAATTTATCAACACAGCTCTAGAAAAACTAATAATGAAGGATATCTACATGTCATAGTGAGGGCTGAGGGGGAGTGTCGGAATATACACCATGACACGTTGACGTGCGTCACAAAAGATCTGAATAAAATTGGCGAAAAAGGCAGAAGATTGCAGAAAATTTCTCTACCTTTAATTAATATTTAGACAATCTTAAATTAAGAAAATAATGTGGAAAAGGAACTATGTTATTAAGGAAATATGTATATGTTAGAATATATGTATTTAAGACAGGATAAATTAGCAATCAGTTTTATATTTGAGAGCTTCATAGGAGTGATTGTGTTCGTATTCTCTGTTATACAATTCTACTATATTTGTCACCCATTATGGGACTGTTCTTGGAATACTTTGTTTCATTTAGAATGTGAATACGTATCAAAGGATTTTCCTTTAGTATTTTAGGAAAATTTGATAGTATTTTCCTTATTGCTCTTATGGGTATGTAGGTCATACACATACTTGAGGAGTTATGGAAAAATAATGCCAAATGGTTCTTAAATACCAAATTCGCTAATACGTATTCACTACTTAGGCAAAGTATTTAAAAGGTGGGTTAGAATTGTGAGCCGGCTATATGTAAACCCTAAAATCAAAAGCTTGGTGATTTCTAATCATACATTAAATTCAAATTTTATATAATAGATAGAGTCTCGTCATACTTGGATGTATGACATTTCATGTATTGATGTTGCATATGTGGTCCGGTTGGAAGATTTTATGGGAGCTGCTGTAAAGCATAATCAAGGCTACAAAAAGAAAACGCAGTGAAGATGATAGAATTTGGTATCTTTGTTATTAGTTATTAAGATTGTAAGAGCATTTCCAATCTAGCAATTGAAATTAATTGTTAAATAGCGTCTATGAAAATTTTAGTAATTAATCTACTGCATTGGTGCAATTAAATTAAATTATTTTTTATATCCAAATCAACACATCTTTCTTTTTTATTGGAGAGAGAGTACTAAGAAAGATTTTGAGCCAATTAATTAGACAAATGTCATTAAACAAATATTTTCTTATAAAGCAAATTTACTAATTTAGCAATTATAATACATCCCATCAATTATGTTAGCAATTGACACATCAGATTAGCAATCTTAAAATAATTACCAATGTAGATGCTCTAATAATTTTCATAAACACATGGTTGCGAAGGTTAGAGAACATTTGATCCGCAGTGATTTAAAACAAAAATACACACGTAGTGATGACTGTCATGAGGATGTGGATGAAAATATACGTAGTGGTTGTAATAGTGTAGAGTTGGATATTGATAACGATGAACTGAACATTGATAAATGATGAATTGAACAGTGATAACGATGACAATGTGGATGCAATATTGCATGATACGAAGGATAATTTTGTGATAGTAATTATCATAAATTTGAGCAATTGTGGGCTGACTTTGTAAAGCTGTTGTTTCTGGCTGTACTGATTTTACAACACTAGCTCTCAGTTGTGTAAAATAAATTGATAAAATTAAAGTTTCACGTCTTTTCTAGAGCTTTTACACGATATACTCCCTAAGGAAAATGAATTGCCTTTATTTTAGTATATCAAGTGAAAAAAATGATGTGTCAACTGGGTTTGGAAATTAAAATAATACATAAATGTCTGAATGATGTGCATGAATGCGTATGCGAAAGAAAGTGCATCTTTAGTATGCAAAAATAATATAATACATGCATGTCTGAATGAATGATGTACACGAATATGTGCAAAATAATACAATGAGTTCGGAAATTAAAAGAATACATGCATGTCTGAATGATGTACACGAATGCATATGCGAAAGAATGTGCATCAATAATATGCAAAGCACCGCAGTATACAAACGAAGGGTCATAAACGGTAAGATGAAAAAAATGCAACTCTGGCTAAAATTAATGGTGTTGCATTTTATTTACCCATTATACCTAAATTGAAACGGTTATTTACAAATCTCAAATATGTAAAATTGTTGTGTTGGCATGATGAAAAGCGAAAAGTTGACCGTTTGTGATTAATAATAAGTCCGTGTTAGGATATTTGTACAACCATATACGGTTTCTAAGGTTTCTAAACTATTAACCGTACATGTATAGAGGCTACTAGTTATACAGGGTTCATTAATAATAAGCCGTATACAAATATTGGTGATTTTAGTACGCAGTTTGGTTTTAGATGATTGTGAGGGTATGTATGAACCTTTTTTTCGCACAAGCACCTCCTACTATTACACACTATATATTAAAGTGAAAAACTTTCGCATGTGTACTGTATGATATGTCGTGTATGTTTGGTTAACGTTTTTGTAGTAGTGTTTGTTATTTTTTTCATTATTTGTTTCATATTTTCAAAAAAAAAAAAAAAATAGAGAAAAAAAATGTTGCAAATAAAAAAAGAAGAGAAAAATTAAATATTACCAACTAAATTTGCCTAACTTTTGAATAATTAATATACGACAAATTTAGGCAGTAAATGTCTTTAATTTGTGAAGGTGCACTTTCCGACATAAGAAAATATCATGAATTGATAACGATATGCAATAATTCGCATTTAGTTGGAATCCTCATTAGGCAAGAATGCATGAAAGAGTGTGTCAAAAGCTTAATATAATGTTATCTTAATCCTTAGTGGGTTTTATCTTTAAGGCAATGCACATTTTGATCACCATCTTCCTTTTTCTTCTTTCACATTCCTTTTAAATAAGCTTAGTTTATTTAATTTTATAACATTCAAAATCGTACTGAAAAATTTGGAGTATAGTTCATCATTTATCTTTTATTAAAAGCTAAAATATTTAATTTGTCATTCTTTCTTTCTTTTAATTTATCTTTCTTTCTTTCAATAAACAACTTATCTTTTGATACAGCCCATCTTAATTAAGCTTGAGCAAGATCATGACAGTCCACTAAATTCATTATTAGGTCTCTTAGTACAAATTGGAGGGACCCTCATATATATAAGATAAGCAACACATTGCTTATATTAGAAAACAAGGATCTAGTTCTTGTTTAATTTAACTACAAGACATCGAAGGTGACCAGCCACCTTTATTATAGAAAAATAAAGTTTTATTTTAAACTCTATAATTTAATTTTTTTAAACACCCTCAATTAACAACATATAAAAAAAAGAAGCTGCTAGAATCAAACATAATGACCCAGAAATCAACGTAGAATCCTTCATTGCATTATGATCTCATCTCCACCAAATTGTCCAAGTGTTTTAACTAATTTTCTATGAACAAATATTTTTTAAATGAAAAGTGAAGGTTTAGCCTACCAGCTTCTTTTAAACCCTTGTTTATATTGTAAAGTCGAGGTAGCCGCACAATAACACAACACGATACTGAGATGAGCAAGAGAGAGAGAGAAAGAGACATAATAGAACACTAAAATTGTGGAAAACCAGACGGGTGGTGAAAAACCACAAACCCCGCTGGCCTAATATTGTTTATAGAGGAGAAATGAATTACAAGTTTAAGAAAGTTATTCTGTAGGTGATGATTACAAGAGAGAGTCTAGACTCCTTTATATAGCCTAGAATAACTTGGGGGCAAAGAAACCTAATTAATGCAAATATCTATCACAAGATATTTCCTCTACCAAACATTCCTAAACCAAAGAAGAGTGGTAGCCAAGTAGCCTATCACCTTGCTTTGTGATCAAGTAACCTATCACATTACTTGGTGAACAAGTTGTCTTCACACCCAACAATCTCCCACTTGAAGACTAATTGCTAGTATTAACATTACAAAAGTTGTAGGACAAATTGTTTGTCTTATTGACTTGAATATATGGAAAACTGGAAGTTAAAAAATACATTTCTCACAAATCAATAATCTAGAGGTCTCATATATAAAATGTTTTTATGTGAATGAAGTAAAGAAAAACATCAATATGTACGAACAAACTTCCTTATATATATTACCATATACGAACAATATCAAAGTGCGAACATACAGTGCGGCAGTGCCTGGTCCTATTAACAAAAAAACCATCATGCGTTCATGTGTTGTGACGCTGTCTTTAGATTTGACTGTCGAGTAAATCTGATCTTATATTACAACCTTTGATCACCTACCCGAATAACTTATACTATATAATAAGCAAGGTCGCAATTAGCAATATATCATTTATGAGCCAAAAGAGCACGTAGTTCCAAAACCCTACAACTGCACCATTCTCTTTCTCTTCCTCCTTTATCTCTTTCTAAACTTTTCATCTCCTTTCTCGACCTTTTCTCTCTCATATATTTGCTACTACACTGTACTAAAATTTCTCTCCATGGATACACTGAGCACATTGATGAAAAATCAACCGATCCTCCCAGAGCACGTTAAACACGAAGTGGTCGTGAAGATAGATGGCAACAGCCAAAACCCCGTCGAGACCACCTCAGCAGCTACCACATCTTCTACGAACTCCGGAGTGTGGAGAGAAAGCAGTTATGACTTCTCGCAAGAAGGTGGAGTTGGCAATGGCGGCTTCACCTTACTCAAGAGAGACGCCACCGGTGTCACAATGCCACTAACAGTGGGCCTTGAGATGGACTTCTTGAACAAGGTTTCTTCTCTAGGTTCCAAATCAATGAATCATTGCATTTTGTTCCAAGATGCCTTGGAACAGTCCCAGTCGCTTCCCCATGAATCGAATGATAGATCTTCCTCATTTGATGAGAAGAACATGAACCGACGTCGTGCTGGCAGTGGTGACGGTGAAATTATCCATTGCACATCTAATTCATCAATCAGTCGATCATCTTCTCTGCTTCAGGCCAAAATCCGGTCTCGTTTATTGGATCCATCACCACCGAACCCCACATCACCCACTAAAAACCCTGACCTGGACAGGAGATCGGGCTGGCCACCAGTGTCCAGATCAGAGGCGACGGGCGGGAAATCAGGCCCAGATGATGAGGATGATGATGACCCCCTCATGGATTCTGACATACCCGATGAATTGAAGAAAACAAAATTTGACATGTGGACCATCTTACAATCACTTAGTCTGATACTGCTAATTGCAGCATTGGTGTGCAGCTTAGTGATCCCCCGGCTGATGAGGCAAATCGTTTGGAGTCTCTATCTGTGGAAATGGGATATTCTAGTCTTGACTCTTGTATGCGGCCGGCTCGTCTCTGGCTGGTTCATTCGTGTGGTCGTGTTCCTCATTAACCGAAATTTTCTACTGAGGAAGAAAGTGTTGTACTTTGTTTACGGCGTCAAGAGTGCGGTACAAAATTGTGTTTGGCTCAGCCTTGTTCTCATTTCATGGCACTATTTGTTCCATCAGAAAACCTCCCGCAGCCCCGTCTTGCCTTATGTTAGCAAGATCCTTCTCTGCCTCCTTGTTGCCACTATCATACGCTTTATCAAAAGACTGCTTCTCAAAGTATAAATTCTCAGTAATTTAAATTCTTTTGTTGTTATTTTGATCAACTTAATTCATGACTGTCATTAGTAATTCAGTCAAATATCATTTTTAGATACTAAACTACCCGATGAATTTTATCTAATCACAAAGAATGCAGTTTGGTTACATATGTGCCTTTAATACCTGAATACATTCCACCTTATGAATCATTATTTTTTTTAGTTTGAGGAAAATGCAACTCTAATTTATCGTTAGAACTTAGAAAGCAATTCATATCTTATATTCTACTGCTAACAACTGATTTTGTGGTTATTAAATTAGGTACTGTCAGCCTCCTTTCATGTCAGCACATACTTCGATCGGATCCAAGAAGCCCTTTTCAACCAATACGTGGTGGAGACGCTTTCTGGGTCGCAGGTTTTTGAAGATAGCCCGACAATGGTTGAAGTTCAGAGGCTTCAAAAGGCTGGTGCAACAATGCCGAGCAAAATAGGTAAAGGCATCCGCCTCTCAAGGCCATTGTCAGGAAACAATAGAGAAGAAGGTATCACCATTGACCAGCTCCATAAGATGAACCAAAGGAACATATCTGCATGGAACATGAAACGATTAATTCGGATTGTGAGGTATGGGGCTTTGACTACACTGGACAAGCGGACCCCGCTAATAGCCGCAGAGACGGAGGAGAATTCCTCAACACATATACTCAGTGAGCAAGAGGCCAAAATTGCTGCTAGGAAGGTTTTTACTAATGTGGCCAAGCCTGGTGCAAAGTGAGTTTTAAAATTCTTTTAATTACCAAGTTTCTCATACTTCAAAAGGTTCATTCAGGTTGGATTAACATTTGAGTTTTGTTATATTGGGTGTTGGGGCAACCAAATTAATTCTCAGCTTTTTGAGCTATCCACGAAGGTAAAAATACTATTTGCCGACGGTATCTTCGCAGATACTGCCATTGGTAATTAATATCGATACGGTGTATCCTCGGCAATAGTCACTTTTTACCCTTGATGATAGTGGCATATTATTGTAGTGGAGTATACTGTTATTCGGAATGGCAATTGGGTCAATTGGTCAATTTCTTCTTTTACTGGCATTGGTTAGTTTGTACTTTGTAGGCTAAGATACTGTTTGGGGTGACACATTGACTAGACCCGCATTTCTCTGTTACTACTCAGCAGTTGTTTTTTCTTTCCTGAATCACTGACTACGGAGCTATAACCAAATTTGAAATTTATACTTTATTGAAGACCTATAATTTTAGTTGAACTTTGAGTTTCAAATGGAGATATGATTGCTTCATTTCAGTAAAAAACAAATTTGAAGTCAATGGTTGAGGCTGGTGTTGACCAAGTTATATAGACTACAAGAATGGTAATACCCATATGCTCAGAAATAGCATTTTTCTGTCGGTGTACCCTTGCGGATATTGTCTCATTCTTGTAGTACTGATATATATACTTTTTCTTTACTAATTGTTAGCATGTGGGAATGATAGGTACATTTACTTCCAAGATCTCTTGCGTTTTATGAGGCAGGAAGAAGCAATAAAAACAATGAATCATTTCGAAGGAGCACATGATAACAAACGAATTAGCAATGGGGAACTGAAATACTGGGCGGTAATGGCTTCTGCTAAAACAAATTATCAATCGATCTCTCTTAATTAGCGATTACATTTATTTAACACCAATTTGTTTGTACGCACTGCAGGTAAATGCATTTAGAGAGCGCAAGGCTCTTGCCCTGACACTTAACGACACAAAAACAGCTGTGAATAAACTTCACCAGATTGTAAATGTAGTAGTCGGACTAATTGTCTTTGTTCTTTGGCTTCTGATTTTGGGAATAGCTACACAGCAATTCTTTGTTTTCCTTACCTCCCAGCTTGTACTGGCAGTGTTTATTTTTGGGAACACTTTGAAGACATTATTTGAAGCACTTATCTTTTTGTTTGTGATGCATCCCTTTGATGTCGGTGACCGATGTGAGATTGAAGAAGTTCAGGCAAAAAGACTATTTTTTGGCAACTTTTTCTCAACTTGTTATTGTTACTTTTTATATATTATTATTTATTGCTTGTCTTGGCTGTTTCTCTCTAGAAGGAATTAGAAAATGAACACGTTCTGTTAAAACTTAAAACTAAGACATTTTGTTATTCTGATATCAGGTTGTTGTTGAGGAGATGAATATCATGTCAACAGTCTTTTTGAGATATGATAACTTGAAGATCTACTATCCTAACAGCATTCTTGCGACCAAACCAATAAGAAACTTCTACCGAAGCCCCGACATGGGAGACTCCATCGACTTCGCCATTCACGTCGCCACGCCATTAGAGAAGATTGCTAAGATGAAGGAGAAAATAATCCAGTTAAGCATTTTTTTAATTTTACCTTTCATTTTAGTTTGTGTGATGCTTGAGTGGGGTAAATCATATTAACCTGGAATTTAAATAGGTTCATGGTGAACAAAAAGGAGCATTGGTATCCGGACCCAATGGTCGTATTGAGAGATGTCGAAGACAGTAATAAATTGACTGTATCAATTTGGATGCGGCAAAGAATCAACTACCAAGACATGGGAATGAGGTTTGAGAGGAGAGAACTAGTAGTGCAAGAGATGATTCGGGTTCTTAGGGAACTTGAAATCGAGTATCGCACAATACCTGTTGATGTGAATGTTCGCAATTTGCCCCCTGTAAACTCAGCCCGGTTACCTTCCACTTGGTCATCTGTTAACTAATAATTATATCATTAACTAAAGAGGAGGTTCACGTATTAAGAATAGTTTTGTTCATAAATAAATCTAGGCTTGCTGCTGATGATCGATGCTTAGTAATTGTCGTTGTAATTTTTAATTGAGATAAAATTAAATATTTGGGTCTGAGCTTAAAATAGTTTAGCTGAGTTGTATTGCGTGACCCTTGATCTCTATAGAGCTCTATGATCTCTTTTGCATTGTTGTCTGCATAATTAGATTAGATTCTGAGATGTGACATGTTATTTCAGAAAATATATATAGAGGGTGAGGAATTTGGACATGTTCGTGACATCATATATAGGTGCACATCCCTTTCCTTGTCTTGGAGTATCACAATGCTCTTTGTTCCATGAGACGCCCATGTTGCACTACTATAAAAACGTTAACCATACATGAAATTTCAAATAGTAGTGCATCCTCGCATTTAGTATCACAATACTGTTTATTTGTAATGCGAGGATGTGCTCACGCGAAAATAAGCTCAACCATACACATATACTAAAGGTACCTATATTCGTAAACTGTTTATTATTAAAACATGGGTACGGTTATACTACTTCATACATGGTTTTTTCTTAAGAAAAGAACTGTGTATGCTTTTGCTCAATTTCCAAACACTGTTTATTAGTAGAACTGTAGAAGTCGTGTACGATTCATTCGCACCATTTAATCAAAACTCTTGTTAGTAATTAATTTCTTATGTAGAAATCACCCCTGAACTATCTTTTCAAATTTGCTCCATTTAAGTCCAGCTCCCTCCCTTTGTCTCTTCATTTTTTTTCCCTTTGATTGTTGTAGGTCGAGTCTTCCTCCCTCATCTTCATATCACCCTCGTGTGCAATCTTGATTTTCTTGTTGAAGTTTAACACGATGGAACCTTGAACTATGTTGAGCTAGCTATAGACTCAATTACTCCAATCAGATGAAAATCAATATTCAATGACTCGATTACTCGATTACTATGAAAAGGGAAATCCATATTCTTCTTTTTTAAATGGGAATTAAATCAATATTCAATAACTAGCAAGTTTGGATATATATTGTCTATTTTGTTGTACTGATGAACAAAGCAAGTTCATATATTGTCCATTTTTCTAATCATTTCTCTTTCCCTTTTCTTCCCTCTGACGGTGGGAGGTCGAGATTTCCCTCATCTTCATTTCCACTCTCATGGAACTATGATGAATGTTAGGGTCTGATTTTACTCTAAAAGAAGCCGTGTTTTGACTTAGGAAATGACCAAAAGTAGTAATTAGTTAGTCGTTTTCATATGTTTTCAATTACTTTTGTTTTGTTTTTTTAGTAATTTTGGTAGATTTGGAAGAAAGTAGTGATTTCATGCCAAAAACGGAGCAAAAACACCAAATTTCGATGAAGGGAAGTTGAAAATGTGTTAAGTACACAGCCCATATGACATTTTCCACACCATACGGTGTCGCGTGCGACATCAGTATTATGTCGCATGGATAACCATTGTTTTTTCCGGAAGCCCCTATCAGCCACATTTTGACATTTGCATGCACTACAACAAAGTAGACATTTTTTGCGAGGGAAAAAACGCTTTTATGACGGTCGTCCGTCGCAAAAGAAAATAGCTGAATAATGAGAGTAGTCCGTCGCAAAAAATCATTTTTTTATCCTCACGAAAAGTGTCTCATTCTTGTTGTGATGATTTCCACACTCGACTACTCTTTTGGACCAATCAGAAGTCATAGCACTACCTCGACTACGTCCACTAAGCTAACACCTGGAAAGCCTATAAATAGTTCATTTATCAGACTATTATGTATATTGCAATAAATTATTACTCTTTACAGAGAGCCCATTAGGGGTCGAGTTAAGAGAGAAATCTGCTAAGGGGGCAGAAAGCGATCCATAGGAGATCAAAGGAGACAGAAATTGACATCACAATTGAATCATTAAAATGAAACAAATGAAAATGACTAAATATTTTTTTATTGTATTTAGTTTTTTTTTTAAAGTCCAAAGAGCTTAGAATAAGCTTATTTTGGTATAAATGAGGTATGGCCTTGCTATCTTAAAGCAGAGTGACAGAGTAAATTTTACAAGTACGATGACATAAACTCTTGATTAATTATTTCATTTGTTCAAATCACTTTTGAGTCTCTGATCAAAGCAATCAAGCAGAAGTTTTATGTTCCTTAATTTCCAGAGGTGTTAAAAGGCTTTTCGGTCCACAAAAATCGAGTCGAGATCGGAGTAGTTCTGTATGGTGTTCCCAAATATATACAACCCATTTCTTTTCTAGGAGTTGCATATTTTAAATAAATTAAATTCGAAATAACTGCAGCCGAAAAAATGTTTATTCATGTATATATTGTTATGCAGAGAAGCTATATATGTCTATTTAATTATGCTTAAGATGCGCCTTGTAAATTGACATTGATCTGCTTCTCGGCCTCTGCTTCCATCTTCCTCTCCTCATTGCATTTTAATTTGCAGCAGCTTTCTCCATTGGATCCCTAGCTAGTCTTCATCTTGTCCACCTAATTACATGCAAATGTAACAAGTGTAAAACAATGGTTCATTTTGTTCCTCCTAGTTAGCTCGAAGTTCATTTTAATATCCCTTTTTCTTATGCATTTGACCTTAATTTGTAGTTTTCATTTGGCTACACACTTGCATTATAATTTAGAACCAAAAATCGGAGTGCGTTTATGATGCATTTCTTTGTAACTACACTTAGAATGCATATTGTTTTGAAAGAAAGAAAGAAAAAGACATTATCTAATCAACTAGCTCTTTGACTTGTTAAAATAATAGAAATGAGAAATCACATACATAAAAGAAAAAGAACCTTTTCATCAACAGAGGCCTTGGTTTTCTCCATGCCAGATTTGGCTGCAGCATTCGTGGTTTTCTCCTTGACAGTATACATTAATCTAAATGAGAGAGAAATCACCTTATTATCTGAAAGGAGTTCTCTGATGAAAAAATAAAAAATAAAACTAGAAATTGGGTTGGTCAATACAGAATTGGTTCCAATTTCCACAAAAGAAAAACATGATTTCTTTCTACACGTTTGACCTGCCAATTTAAGAGTCTACTCAGATGGCTAAATACCATTTAATTAAATCAATGAATATAATTTATGATCTAAGCTATTTGTTCTAGAGCTGATGATGTCAGCTATTTGTCCTGGAGCTGATTTATAACACAAGGCATAGTAATTTATAACAGTTCACTAGATTTCAAAGAAAGAGTACATCAATTCCACTAGTGCCACTACTACAGAAACATTTATTGAGTACACACACTTAAAAAATGAGGTTAAACACAATTTTGCAACTGTGTTCATAAGCATCATGTATGAAGAGTCGATAACTTGTACACGGTTATGAAACCGTGTATGTTTTTTCCCAAAAACAGTGTCGATTTTTTTTGCCAAACACTAATCCTGAATGGATTTTTTATTATTAAAAATTATGTACAAGTCATATTTAAAAAAAAAAAACTAACAAAACCCTAGATCTAAATTCAAATTAAACGTTACATTTACCAATATACCAAAACACCAAACTAAATTTAAAAAAACTATGTATTTAAACAAAAAAATTACAAAAAACACTACATTTACCAATATACCAAAACACTAAACTAAATTTTAAAAAAAACTATGAATTTAAACAAAACACATACCAAAAACACTACATTTACTAATATAAATAATATTTACAATTAATTACACAAATTGTTACATGAACAACATTCTAACCGAAAAAAATGAAAATACACTAAAAAAAAACAATAGATCTGAGACTATACATTTACATGAACAATGCCTAAGAAAAAATAAAGTATAGGAGTACAAAATCAAAAATTAGAAAGAAAAAAACTTAATTGGTAACTTCAACTCAAGTTTTGAGGCTATTTCTTTGCTTGACCATGTCACCCATCTAACATTTCAATAGTATTCATCTTTAAACAATTGCTTTTTCAAAGGTATTGATATGCAAAATGTAATTTTTAAGAAGTTTTCAACTTACCCGAAATGTGTTGCACCAGTTGGTTCCACTGGCAGCAAACAACCAATATGAAACTAAGCAAGTACAGTACAAATTATTTGGTATTTGTTTTCCAATTAGTCCCTGTATGTTGCCTTAAACCCAAGAAAAATACCCAAAAAACCAATCAAAATGCCAGGTACCAAACTGGTACCAGCTGTACAACCTTGTTTTACCAGAATGGCATTGAATAGAAAAGAAGAGGTATATGTAGTACATACCTGGGTGACAAGAGTATACAAAGGAAGTGTACTATAGCTGCATAGCACTTGGATGAGCACACTGTCAATTCAAATAACAGTTACAACTTGCAAATGAATAAATAAAACATAGGATTATTAAAGAGGGGAAAAGGAAGTATATACAAGAAGAGATCAGAGATCACACCCCATAACAAGTCTCGGGATGAAATATTGAATGCTCTCCATGATGCACGAGTCGAAGCCATATGTGGTCTGCATGCAAGCCAGTTTTTTACATTTCAACAATATAAAACTTATAAAATCAAGCATCTTCAATTGTTCTATTTACTATTCTTATTTCCTTTATGGGCTTCCGTCAGTGATTTTGCACACATGAATGTAAAGGAATAAGAAGGACTAGATTGTAAATAATTAAACAATGTACCAAAATCCAGAAGAAAAAAGCAATCTCAAAGGAGTTTTGAAAGATAATAAAATGGATCAGGTACAACACGATCGCTGGCTCGCCAAACCAGAAATGGTCATCTGACGGTCTGACGTGTGGGTCAGCCGGTATTCCTCTCTCATTGGAATTTCCTTCAGCTGCTTCTTGTGCTATTTTGGTTATGATGTGTTCTAGCTTTGCACCGACGATTACAAGAAGCTGCAGTTAATTCCAGCATTACTAGTTAGTGGTCTCAACTATTCCCAAAATAAAAACCCATTTTTGTTAAATGATTGTCAATCCCCAACATCTTTTAGGTACTTGAAATTAAATTCATATCACCTAAAGTAACTCAAATTTTGAGTTTAGATCTGGACCGTCAGATCTGTTTTGGCACGAATATTAAAGGAGCCCCGTGCATTCCACTACGGATCGGATTGGCCTAGATTCTGATCGGAAGGTCCGGATCTAAGCTCACAATTTGAGTTCTTCATAGGATCCGGACTCCTTGAAATTGGAAGCTAACTATTAACTTAACATTAGGCACATTTTTTAAAATTTTGTTTGCAACTCTGCTAAGACTTTTCTTCATTAAGCACAAACAAACATGTAATTTTTATCCACAAATGTGGTTTACAACTTGAGATAAACTAAAATTTGGTACCAACTTAGTAATGTTTAGATTGACTTAATAAAAAACCTAAAGAAAAAGAGTTTTGAGCATCGGACATAAGAGATGTTGGGGGTAACTTGTAAGTACAGACAAAAGAGTGTTATTATTTACAATTGCCTTCACCAAAGCAGATATATTTAACCACTTATAAGCATAGAACATTTTTTTATTGTTATGAACTCCCATTTAAATGGTACTAGATTATGTACACAGGAAGCACCTTCAACAAGTATTATTTTTTTTTACTTACAATGAGAGGTAAAAAAGATAACCAGAAGTAAGTGTGCCATCCTGCATTGCATTAGAAGTCTTGTTAAAACTAGTCAAAATAAAAATATAAATATAAAAAATAAATGAAATGTTTTTCACATTTCCGTACCATCTACATTAAGCAAAAGGAAGATGACCACAAACAGCCATAGATACCAGCTGTCAAATATAGAGACTAAGTTTTAAGAAACAAATATAATACATTTTGCATTTACATGTCTTTGGTAGGCTACTACTATAAAGTCAGAAATAGACTATCGCAAACAGGTACAAAAATTAAGTATGCCATATCAGACTGTAATCAGTTGATATATGCTGGTACAAGGAAATGTTTGCTTTGGTTGGAATTAGGTTAAAGAAAAAATAGACCCCCAATCAAGCACATAATGGAGTCAGAAAAATGCAAATTAAAAATACAAGGACAAATATAAGTAAAAAGAGTCATGTATATGCTATAACACTCTTATATTGGAGGGTTATAAAGTGATACCTGATGCCAACAACTTTCTTGAAATCATCCTCGAGAGTTCTCATCATGTACTTGTGGAAATCAAATTTTGGATTTGATCTACAATGCTTCTATAAATACAAAGAATAAAATTACCTTTTTACCCTTAATATTTAGAATGAGTTTGAATTGCAAAAATACAATGTCATGGGACTCCGTACCGATATAAAACCAGCTCTAAGTGCTCTGTAATCTGACTTACTCACAGAAGAATAAAACTGCTTCACGAATGCAATCTGTTAAATTTAAAAATCAAGCACATAGGAACAGTATGAACAGTAACATAATAATACCAAGAATGATCTTCGGAGTCTATATAAGACTTCAATATTGTACATATAATGCATGTTTGGTTCAGGACTAAGTGATGGAGACCCCTTAAGCTGTCAAACGAAAAGTAAATTTGAAGGGGTAGGTTGAAGACCTGGAGTTACTCTGAGTAAGGTGGGGTAACTTACTCCACATTTCCTTCTCCTGTGGATCACACTGTCAGACTAACATTCATCTTTCAATTTTCTCTCTTCACAGTTACTCCAAAGTTATTCCACCAAACATGATTAACTTAATCCACTTCAACTTGGAGTAAGGAATTTAATCCAAAGTAACTTTACTCCACAACCAAACATACACTATAGTATCCAGCATTGAACACATGAGATAGAGAACAGAAACAAGAGTAAAATTAGACTGGTACCGTCCAGCTAACTACAGCAGCTCGTCTCCAAAAGTGGCCAGCACGATCTATAACAAACTTCTTATGATGATCAGCTGTTTATTGAAAGAAGTGACAGCAGACAAAAAAAGAATAGCACTCATTAGGCCTCTATTCCTTCAAATAAACAGAATGATTTTTAATCAATAAAATGCAGATATATGAGTTATCAACTAATTAGCAGTTTAAAACTTTTAAAGGTCAATATGCAAATAGAAAAAAAAAAAAAAAAAAAAAAGGACTACGATTTTCATTCTCATTTCGGATTGCTATCTCCCAATGCTTCCATCTTCTGATCTGTAAAAGAAAGAAAAAGAAAAAAAAAAATGATATTACTCAAAGAACACATTAAGATATTCAATATTCAAAGTGCAAGTCTTCTTTATTTTTCACTCAATCTTTTCTTTTTGCTAACAAAATCAAGTAAAAAAACATTTATTGCAATAACAGAACCATGATATCTGTACAATTAGGTCAAGGAACAGTTCCTTCTGAATATTGAAATTAGGCCCCTCATCATACAACATTGTTGCAATTTTGTTAGCCACAACTTATATTATAATGTTTCCTTCTTTGATTGCCTGAATGAATTATAATGCAAGTAACTAGTGTTTTAATGGTTGGAAATAATTGAAGAACTTATGTGAGATGAAAAGTAACAATCGTTAGTTATAAACAGGGGCGGATCTATGTATAACCCAGGGCATGATTTCACAAATTTGAATCATGTATATTAAAATAAAGTTGAATTTTTATTTTTGTTAAGTTTTTATATAGTTCAGCTCCTCTCATGAAATGCTAAATGTGTGTTTGTAGCCTAGTGATTAGAATTCCATTTAGGCCCTGTTCAGCAGCCCTATTGGGAATAGGAATCAAAAATTTTGAACTGAAAATTACTGTTCACGTGGGAAAAAAAATTCAGTTTCTTTTCCTGCGTGAACAGTAACTTACGTTTTGCTGCCGAACAGGGCCTTAGTGGTTGTGGAGACATGGGTTCAAATTCTAGTGAGCACACATTATGTATTTTCACATATTATACAATTTGCGTTTCACCCCCCCCCCTTCCCCCCTATATCTAAAAGGAAAGGACCGTACTATGTTGGATATAAAGAGGTTGAAAATGTAATGTTACCTTAGCGCCACCTAGAACCATGGTCGTGGCACAGAAAACAACATGTACAATGGCTAATACAAAAATGAATATGTGCAGCTCATGCAATGCCTCCAAAGATAACAACGGCACCTCTCCCTGAAATATAAAATTTAATAAGAGAGAGAGATTGCCAATTTTGTTCTTGCAGTACAACAACTGTTGAGGATCTGACCGAAATAATATGGGGTTTAGTAACAACCCCTAAAACTGAACATATTTTTTTCTCCTCTCAATAATTTATCAATAAGACCATATTTTGTACCTCTTTTGCACAAGTTTCATTGCCAGCTTCATTTGAAGTTTTGGTTAATGTTTCCTCCTTGCATGGCAACATACGAGAAGATACCATTTTGGATACGCAAATGTTAGTAATTAAACCTTGAGAGACCGTCAATAGAAGGGAGATAAACCCTAGAAGCATCAATTCTGCACACAAAAGGACAACCAAATGAGACTCAATTTAATCTCAACTGTTACATTCAGTGTACGATCAAACTTAGACTGACATGATCAAAGTGCAATCAGCTTAAATTTAATACAATCACAAAAACTTATTATATAATCGTTGTTTATAAGGCACGGATACATATACTGACCTTCTTTGATTTTCTGCAAGGCAGAAGAAAGTGCTTTTTGCCCCTTGTGCCTGAGAAACTGCAATCAATTGTTAAGGAAACACATTTAAAAAAAATGATTAACTAATTTACTAATCATGGGGTAAAATATAAGCATGAAATTCAAGCTATTTCACAAAATTTACTCCCATAGCACAAATTTTGGTCCTTAATGCACCAATTTAGTACCTTACTGCTTACATTATGAACCAGTACTTAAATTCACTGAAACCCACATCCAAAGCTTGCTCAATCCAAAATTAGGCATTCCATGAGTCTAAAACCTACAACCTCACTCTTCTCCTTTTCTTCCTTGATTCCTTCCATTTTGTCAGGTAAAGATTTTAATAGAGCAGTTTTCGCTTCATGCAGCGCACGGACTATAGAATTGAAATAGTGCTGCATATGGTTTGTATACTGCATGAAAACAAAACTGCTCTGTAAAATCTTCACCCAATTTTTCAGAGAACTTGTGGGGAAACACTGATGTGCCAGTGGTTTGTCCATAACTCTTCCATTCGTTACTATTGTTTATGTTTCTCATATATTCTAAATTTGCTAACACCAATTAAATCTTCATTTCTGTACTTAATTTTTGGGGGTATTTCATGTATACCCCTCAAAAACTTCAAAATTACATATTCCCCCTCTAAAATTCAGAATATCATATTTTTCTCTCTAAAACCGACCAACCAGAATATACTGAATTATACTTAATTATAATAAAGGTTAAAATAGGTACTTCAGAAATTTAAAATGAGTTTTAATAGAAAGTTAACAAAATGGGTAAATTTGTGAGTTTTTGAAATTTAGAAGGTTCAATATGATATTACGAATTTTAGAGGGGGGAATCGTAATTTTGAAGTTTTTGAGGGGTATACATGAAATACCCCCTTCATATATAAAATATAGTTAAATTTCTTCTGAGGAGGGGGCCACTGAAAAAGACCGACCTTGCCGAGATAATGGAGGAAGCGCTCCACGGCAAGAGAAATGGCGACGATCACCGTACATACGCTCGCCACCACCCACGTCGGCGTGTGTTCCAGCGACCCTTCATCGGCCATTGCTGCTACTCGACCAAAGGAAAAAGAGAAGAAGAGACGAAGAGCAATTTGCCTTTCGCTGTTGCCTCATTTCGAATCGAGGATTGGGTAATAAAGCGGCAGTTACTGTTGCCAGGTTGTGGTAACAAGGAACGCATCGATCGCTCTACCAGAGAAGGAGGCAAAGGCAAGATGGTAAAGACTGGTAATGGCAGGAATAAAGGTTCACTTCAAATGAACTGTCGCTCTTTGCTTGATGGGGAAAGATTCGAGTTCAAATCATCTAAGGTAACAGTATATTTTTGTTTAGATCTAGACCGTTAGATCAGAATCCTCACGAATGTTAAAGGGACCTTTGTTTACCACCTCAGGCCGATTGTTCCGAATTTTAATCGGACGGTCCGAATCTAAAAAGAAAAATATTCTGTTACCTCAGAGGATTTGGGATAAAGTTATTCTTTCATCCCCTCGGACCTCCTGACAAATTCGTATCACCTATGGTAACAGAAATATATCTGTTTGGATCTCAACCGTCTAATCAGAATCTTCACGACTATTAAAATAGCCCCGTGCGTTTCACTTCGGACAGGATTGGCCTGAATTCCGATCGGACGGCCGTGATCCAAATAGAATTTTTTGGTTACTTCAGAGTATATGGATTCCCTTCTGACCCGGGGACCCCAATCGCAGGGTTTATTTGGGCCGGGCTTTGTTCTTTCCAGTGAATATGGGCTTGGATCATACTAGTGTTTGTTTAATCATGATCAGTGTTGTAAATAACATTATGCGGTCGTCGGACGGACAGCGTACCGTCAAGCGATTAATCGGGAATAATTGAGAATAATCAGAAATAATCGGCCGATTAGTCAGAAAAATTCATAATGGTTTGGTCACCGTCAACAACTAATCAGCCTAAACGGATATTTTTTACAACACTGATCATGATTGAACAATGAAACTGTAATATTAAAAAATAGAGGCAACGGTACTTCCGTTACTTTGTAACATGTAGAAGTCTGTACTATAAATTTATATTTTTATTTTAAAATTTATATAATTGATTCGCACCATTTAATATAATTTTTATATGAAAATATATCGGGAGATCAAATTTATATGGTTTTAGAATTTCTATAGATATATAAAATATCTCTTGATCTAATAATTCTGGATGGACCATTGGAAAGTGGTGATTTTCTACCTATTCAAAAAAATAGTAAATTTTTTTATAAAATATAAAATTTAGTATGTAATTAGGTACATTTTCATATAAAAATCATGTTCAACAGTTCAAATTGACTGTTTAGATTTTGAAAATAGAGATATAAATCCCTAACACAGACCAATATGCACATTGCATGCAAATTAACATAACCTCACTCTGGAAAGCAAAATCTTCGTAATTAAGAAACAGTAACATTAAAACAAAGCCTACATAATGAACTGTAACATTATATTAATTATCTTTTATTAAACAGGTTACAGAAACTTATTTTCCCAAATTTTATTCAATTTCAAACATCATAACTGTAAATATATTATATATTATTTGGTGCCACACATAAGACACCCTTGAAAGCTATTACACACTACTTATGCCAATATAATCATATAATTAATATCGTTTTATTAATCATAATATGCTGATAGTTTCCGAAATTTTTAAATATACCATTTTATAAAAAATGTTAAACCAAAACACCAGTTCTGGCTGTTTTTTACAAAAATCGCATGGCCGCTTCTGAGGGAAGCGGCCACCAGGAGCTGGGCCGCTTCTGAGCGAAGCGGCCAATATATTGGGCCGGATTGAGGCCCAGCGGGGTGGCCGCTTTGGGGGGTAGCGGCCAGGGCCGCTTCCTGGGGTAGAGGGCACCCTGAATACATAAAAAAGACAGACAGATTCATTTGACATTTGACGGAGAGAGATTCATTTGACGCACAGAGATCATATGCCACTAGTGCCGCTTCAGCTGTAAGTATTTTATTTTCTTTCTTTTTAAAAAAAAATTTAGTATTTATAATTAATTTAATTAATTTTTAAATTTAGGTTTTCTTATACTCATACCAAATGGCTGTTATGGTATCTATTTACACTGGTGATGAGATTTTAACAGGCCCTAATGGGGTTTATTACAGTATCGGGCCTGTTTCTGTGATACCTGTAATCTCGGGTACTGATTTGTTGGTTCTGAAATCGATTATTTCTCAGAACCTCGGATTGAATCAGGATCGATATGACCTTGATATTCAGGCCAAAATTAGCATGCCCACTGGTTCAGGCCAAACTTGGTTCCAACTTTTTCCTGTTCAGAATGATGGAGTCTGGCAGGTACTGTACAACCAGACAATTAGTTTTTCTGGGGGTGGATACAAGATAATTGAACTCTTTGTGGAGATTAACCGAGTCCAGCGTCCTAACCCCCTTGCAAGGTTAATCCGGGGTGCTATTCGGGCTAATGCCTCAACCTCCTCAAGTCCAGTGTCCCAACCCCCTTTCCAGATTGACATGCCTGAAAGTAGTAATG
Organism: Carex rostrata; assembly: GCA_964058875.1. NCBI lineage: Eukaryota > Viridiplantae > Streptophyta > Magnoliopsida > Poales > Cyperaceae > Carex > Carex rostrata. Next base: position 155,775 of record CAXKVT010000168.1, read on the forward strand.
CCCCAGTTCAGGAGGGCCGACGGTCTACTAGTCGGCCCTCCCGTCGGTCCCGAATCCCTTTGCCGATTGACATGCCTGAGAGTAGTCAAGCCCCAGTTCAGAGGGACCGACCGTCTAATAGTCAGCACTCCCATCGATCCCGAGCCCAGCCTTGTGATCCGGAGGAAATTGAGGAGACGGTGGATCCGGAAATACAAGAGGCAGAGGAAAATTGGGGGGATGTTGATCCTGATTGCATGAGCGATCACAGTGACACAGCAGATACGAGGCCTGTGCTCGGGCAGACAAAAAAATTCAAGGTTGATAAAGGGTTTCGGATAATGGGTCGGGGGGTTGAGCACCCGATTGCAGCTTTCAATGACCTGTCAGGTTTTCAGGAAGCAAATGTGGGGTTATTTGGTAGACATGCAGAGTTTGAAAATGAATTGTCAGAAGGACAAACCTATGATTCAAAGGAGGAAATAAAAGCTGCAATTTACAAGTTTCACATTCTTTGTAATAAAGAGATTAAGAATACGCACAGTGACAAACAACGGATTAGGTTCAAGTGCAAGGACCCCAGATGTGGTTGGTACATTAATGCAAGGGTCACTGGTTTTGGTACACAATGGAAAGTATCCAAGTGCCCAACAAAACATGTTTGTCATGCGGATGCCACAAGAATAGATCATGCACAGTTGACCGCTGCTATGGTTGCCGATTGCATCTCGGCGCACATGAGAAATGACGTAGATTTAAGTATCACTTCTGTTAGAATAGCTTGTGCACAAACGTACAACGGTCAGGTACCAGCGTACAATAAATTGTGGCGTGGAAGGGAGTTGGCAATTGCCCGCCAATTTGGTAGTTGGGAGGGGTCATATGCACTTATAGTCCCCTTATTGGAGGCAATTAAGCGAAAAAATCCAGGTACATTGTTTGATGTTACCTCATATCCAACTGGTGAGCCTGGACCTTACAGGTACTTTAATAGGGCGGCTTGGGCATTTGGACCATGCATAGAGGCTTTCCAACACCTGAGACCTGTCATCACTGTTGATGCTTGTTTCTTAGCAGGCCGGTACAAAGGTAAAATGTTGATTGCAACCGGGTACGATGCAGAAAATCAGCTCCTCCCGTTGGCTTTTTCATTGGTAGATACAGAGAATTTTGAAGATTGTGCATGGTTCATGCAATGGTTGAGGCGCAATGTAATTCGCTCCAGGTTTGTGTGTGTCATCACTGATAGGGGTAAGGGCATAAAAAAGGTGTTTCGACAGGATGATCTGGGATGGAATGAGGAAGATGAGGATGAGTGCGTTCACCGTCTTTGTGCTACTCACATAGCAGAAAATATGAAAAAGAATCATTGCAATGAAGAAGCAATCAAGTACTTCAGGATATGTGTGGCGAAGAGAAAGATGAGGAGATATGAGCAAGGAATGCAAGCAATGGGAGATGTATGTGATCGGGCTCTGAATTGGTTGGATGGTGTGGGTAAGTATCTAGATCAAGATGATAACGAATGTCCTAAACCATGGAAGATATTCCAGGCGTTGGATGGGGGTTTCCGTTGGGGAATTATGACGACGAACGGGTCCGAGTCGCTCAATAATGTTTTTAGATCTTCTCGTAGGTTGCCGGTAGCAGCAATAATTGAGGACACGTTTTACAAATGTCAGCAATGGTTTGCTCAAAGGAGGGCAAAAGCGCAATTTGAAGCAAGCCAGGGTCAACAGTTCTCATGCCGTGTGCACGAGGTATGTTATTTTCATTAAATTATTTTATTTTTGTAATTTTTATTAATTTCAAGCAATGTATTTTTCCTAGTTGATTAACAAACGGTGCGGGAGGTCACAATCTATGACGACGCTCGGTGGATTTGGCAACTGGAACGAGTTTGAGATAACATCCACACAAGAGAAAGTTAATGCATACATGAAAGACGCTTCTGGCCGGTTTACCAAAGCGAATTATAAATACACGGTGGTAATCATGGATGAGAACACGGTTACATGCACATGCCAGAAGCCGCAATTAAACAGAATACCGTGTTCTCATGTTCTGGCAGTGTGTCGTCTCCGAGGCATTGACCCTGGAAGGTTTGTACATTACTACTACCACATACAAACACTTATCAACACATGGCTGGGTGAATGGCATGTGTATGACAATCAGTCTGATTGGCCGGAAAGTGAAGGCCCGATCCTTGTTCCAAATGACAAAAATATTACCTTGGGTCGAAGGAGAGTTAATAGGATTCCGATGTGGCTTGATTTACTTCATAATAGAAGGAGAGGACATCAGACTCGCCGGGATACACAAGAACAACAAAACAGAGCTGCTCGAGATGCACGAGGTAGTTAACTCATACATTTTTGTTATTCAATTTTCAAGTTGAGAAATAGGAGTAACAATACATTTTTGTTATTAAATTTTCAGGTTGAGAAAGAGGCAAGCAATGTATTTTTATCCGACGGTCAAGTTTAGATTTGTATTAACATGCAGACACCTATTTAGGCAAGCATTACTCGTTTATTGTATTAACATGCAGACACCTATTTAGGCGCACTATTATTGTTTGTTTTGATTTATTTGTGATTTATTTGTTGTTTTATTGTTTGTTTTACAAATCGTTACGTTCGGATTTACTATGACGAAAAATAATGAAAGATAAAAGCAAAATAGTACAATAAATAACAACATAAAAGAAAGATAAGCATCCTGATATAACAAATCATAGTATATGACAACACTAGAGTAAAAAAAATACAAAAGCAAACGGTGCGCCGGCTGGAATGATACTATGAACGGTGCGTTTTTTATGTATTCAGGGTGCCCTCTACCCCAGGAAGCGGCCCTGGCCGCTACCTCCCAAAGCGGCCACCCCGCTGGGCCTCAATCCGGCCCAATATATTGGCCGCTTCGCTCAGAAGCGGCCCAGCTCCTGGTGGCCGCTTCCCTCAGAAGCGGCCATGCGAAATTTGGAAAATCCAGCTGAAAATGGTGTTTTGGTTTAACATTTTTTATAAAATGGTATATTTAAAAATATCGGTGATAGTTTTTCTTGTGTTTCAGCATGCCTCTGGGCTAAAACCAATTTCTCCATTTGGTATATCATATACCACATTAAATGTTTTCTGCTGAACATTTCCAAAAACGCCCAGGTCGCTTGGGTCACTGTTACTGGCAAATGCAAGGCAGCCTTGTGAGTTGGGAATCATATAAATTATTCCATTGGGATCAAGATCTAAAGATACATTATTTAAAAATTGAATGCCGACGGTTGGAATTGTCACGTTGTCGAATCCGGTGAAGTCGTAGCATGTGTCAAACAAGGAAATACCCGGCACCATCTTATACTGTGTCATGTGCTCTCGGAATGCAGATCTAAGAGCTTGGTAGGCGTCTGGAGGCAACCGGGTGATCGTTGTACCAGAATCAATGATTGTCCCGGCATTTGAGAAGACTGTCGAGCAGATGGGAAGGGTATCACCAGCAACGCTTAATCCGGTCATGGTTATATAGTAATATGGCCCAGAGTCAGCCTTTTTGGTAATCGGTGTGCGGTCTGTGTTTGAGATATCTGAATTGCAGCCAAAATTTAAGTAGCCTGTGGAACTTGATAAAGCAGGTAAACAATATGCGAAAACACGATGATATTTTTTGGAAGTTTGTGACACAAAAGATTCACTCGAAGGACCGAGGCCTAACAATCCCGCTATTTTACCGAAAGTCCCATTGTTATTCTGACCGCATCCAAATCGAAATTTTTTAATCACATCAGGCGTAAGAGTCAGTGTGTCTTCTGCATAGTAACCAACTGTGTATGATAGATCACCGTATTGCACACCATACAAACAGGAGGAACCCGAGCAACTGTTATTATTAACAACATTACATGGAGCCGAGTTGCATGTTACATTCATGTAGGTGGAGGATTGAGATGGATCGAAGATCGGGTCATGTTGTGTGTAGCAAAATCGCAGACATGGCTTGCACTGGGTCCATGTGACAGAGCTACCTGTATCAAAGAGAAGAGTCAAAGTTTTACTAGGCGTGCCGATGCCAATTTCTACAATGTAAGCACCGACACCAAATGAGCCTCCAGATTGAGCTGTGATTTGTGATGAGGACAATGGGCCCGAGGTTTTGCCTTTGCCGGAGATAGCAGAGATTTGACGATGAATTGAGTCAACTCGGGATTGATCAATGGAAAGGATTTGCTCGAGAGACAATTTCTCAGCCGGGTGTAAGGTGGAGCAAGGACCGTGTCGATTGACAATTGTCAGTGTTGGTTTCACTGATTTGAACCTTTCCATATCTACAAATAGTATATATTTAAGAATTAATGAAGAACTTATATTAGAAACATGGAATCCATTTAGCTTTAATGATCGAAGTACGTAGAAAATTTAAATTAGAAGTTTCTATCACAGGCGCATCGGGGATATTTTTCAAGCTGGGGCATGAATTGGGTACAAACCCATTAACTATCAGGTTCAAATAGCTTATCAGATTCAAATCTATTAACTAATTGGGTACTAGATAATTTTTTTTTTTAAAAAGTCTTTTACCATAGTCTCTTATCGGATTCAAATAACTTATCGAACTCAAGGGCAAATGATGCTATAACATAAGAGCTGTAGTAATTTTCATTAAGATTGGTTGTTGTAAACAAGTTTATTAATGTATCCCTTGGTAGTCACTACCAAGTTTTCAAAAAAAAAAAAGTCTCTTACATAATAAAAAAAAAAAAAATAGTCTCTTACATAATAAACAACAAAATAACATTCTTTTACATATTAAAAACAACAAAAACGATAGGGAAGCAAATTAATCCGGACCTATTAAATGAAAATTACATTTCAAAATTTATGGGGGTCAGTTTGCAACCCCCTGGTATAGACTGGATCTGGCCATGTCTATCAAGGAACCATTTTTTTTATATTTACAAATAAATTAACTGAGAACATACAATTAGTGTCGCCTTAAAAAACCGACACTAATACTTTAGTATCGGTCGTTTACAAAAACCCGACACTAATAATATTAGTGTCGGCTATTTATATGTAGGCGATACTAATAACTGAGAATTAGTGTCGGCTGTTTATAAAAAGGCGACACTAATACTTAACAATTAGTGTCGGCCATTTATAAACAGCCGACACTAATACATTAGTGTCACCTTTTTATAAACAGCTGACAATAATTCTCAGTTATTAGTGTCGCCTATTTATAAACAGTCGACACTAAAGCTAAAAAAATTTCATTTTAAGTCCCGCGCACCTCTTTCAAACGCACACCTAGGGTTTAAAACATCTCCTTCACTTCGCTTCACGCTTCTCTCCGATCTGATCTTCTCAAACCGAGCCGCTTCTAGGCGAATACCAGAAGATGTAATGCAAATGGTCCTGCGCATGCTTCAGGAAAAGGGGCGTAACTTTTGATCCGTCCGTCGGATCGGGCTGAAATTTTGACAGAAACTCCACAGCCCAAAACCGGATCAGAAACTAATCTATGATTCATTTTGCCATTTTGCGAGCTCAGATTCGCGATCCGAGTCTTCCTTCATGGACTTTTGGTATAGTCTTTATAATTTTAGAGTTTTTAGGGTCTTTTATGTATCTTTTATGTATTTTCTGTTTTAGGGTTTGTATGATATTTTATTTAGGGTCTTTTATGTATTTTTTATGTATTTTCTGTTTTAGGGTTTGTATGATAACAATAAATGAGCAATTTGGATGATATTTTATTTAGTGAGTGTTATTTGTAAATTATGATGAATTATTTGATATCTTTGTTTTATATATAGTTCAGCAAAAATATATGAGCATTCCAGAACAAAAATTTTCATTTTTAGAATTTTCTATGATTTATAGTGAATTTTTGAAATTTATTTTTTTAAAAAAAAAAAACATTAGTGTCGGCTATTTATTAAAAAGACGACACTAATAAGTATTAGTGTCGGCTATTTATTAAATGACCGACACTAATACTTTTGTAAATAGCCGACACTAAAAGTAAGGCATTAGTGTCGGTTTTTTAATAAATAGCCGACACTAAAAGTTAGTATTAGTGTCGGTCATTTAATAAATAGCCGACACTAATGCCTTACTTTTAGTGTCGGCTATTTACAAAGTATTAGTATCAGCCCGATTAGTGTCGCCTAATGTCCGACACTAATACTCATAAACAGCCGACACTAATTTCAAGTTCTCCACTAGTGTTAATTAAGCCTAATAGAGAAATGATTATGCATGAAGGTACCTTTGGGTGGAGAGCAAACATTTTTTGGAGTGAAAGCTTTTACATCAACGACATGAAACTTGAGCAAACCTAATGCGCATGTTGAGAAAGAGAGAAAGAGTAAATATATTTGCAATAAGTTAAAGAGCAAAGTATTAGCCATGAAGAACCACAATGCAGTAGTTAATATTACCATGCTTATATATTTGTAGTCTACATGTATTGACACAATATAATGTCCAACAACTATTCTCGATAAAGAAAGGGATATTATGGCTAGCCGTTGTAAACATGATGAGTTCCAATTGAAATTAATTGTCATTATCATGAATGCATAAAGTGTCTGGAATGTTGTTTACTGCTTTTAAATTTTGCCCAATGGACACGGTCAATGCACTAGTGGAAAAACATGAATCAGGATCGGCCTATCTGGATCGGTTATATGAAACAACCGATACTAATACCTATCTGGATCGGTTTTCTGAACAAAACCGATCCTAAAAACTAGTTAGATCGGGTTTTTTAGTCAACCGATCCTAATTTGTGAACTATCCGGATCGGTTTTTTATAAAACCGATCCTGATACTATCAGGATCGGTTGTTCTAGAAAACCGATCCTAATAGTTAAACTATTAGGATCGGTTGTTCTAAAAAACCGATCCTGATAGTATCAGGATCAGTTGTTCTAAAAAACCGATCCTAATAGTTAAACTATTAGGATCGGTTGTTTAGAACAACTGATCCTGATACAATTTTTTTTTTCAAAATTGGTTCTGCAAAAAAAAAAAAAAAAAAATCAGGGTCGGTTTTTTATAAAGAACCGATCCTGATACTATTAGGATCGGTTTTTTATAAAAAACCGAACCTGATTTTTTTTTTTTTTTTTTTTTTTTTTTTACAGAACCAATTTTGAAAAAAAAAAATTGTATCAGGATCGGTTTTATTGCTAAAAACCGATCCTGATAGTATCTGGATCGGTTTTTAGCAATAAAACCGATCCTGATAGTTTTTTTCTTTTATTTGGAAAATCTTTTCATATGGTTATGTTTAAATAAATATAAAAAATTACATATTAGAAATATAAGTTAATTATTTAATAGAAATTTTATTTAATTTTTAAATTCTACTTAAATAATATTAAGATCCAACGTAAACTATTTACGGCCGTGCGATGTTGCTATATTGTTTTGCTTTGATGAACTAGTAAATGAATCCCGAATTGTATCAAATTTTATAATGGTGAAATTAATATGACATTCTTTCATTTTAACGGTTCCGATCGACCAAATGCTAATGTTCGTATTCGTTCCTTCACAACCCCACACAACAAGGGTTTAAGTCCTATGTATATTATTATATGGCACAAGTCATTGATGCATCATGCATGATTGTATAAAAAAATTCAATAGTCAAAATGACTTCAAAATGAAATATCAATGTCAAATAATTAATTATATTATCACATAAATTTTAATAATATAAATTACATTAATTTTCATTAAAATTACATTAATGAAATGTCAATGTCAAATAGTACCTATCTCCTGTTTAATATTATTTAAGTAGAATTTGAAAATTAAATAAAATTTCTATTAAATAATTAACTTATATTTCTAATATGTAATTTTTTATATTTATTTAAACATAACCATATGAAAAGAGTTTCCAAATAAAAGAAAAAAACTATCTGGATCGGTTTTATTGCTAAAAACCGATCCAGATACTATCAGGATCGGTTTTTAGCAATAAAACCGATCCTGATACAATTCTTTTTTTTCAAAATTGATTCTGTAAAAAAAAAAAAAAAAAAAATCAGGGTCGGTTTTTTATAAAAAACCGATCCTGATTTTTTCTTTTTTTTTTTTTTTTTTTTTTTTTTTTTTACAGAATCAATTTTGAAAAAAAAGAATTGTATCAGGATCGGTTTTTTATAATAAAAAACCGATCCTGATACTATTTTTATACAAAAAAATTAGTATCAGGATCGGTTTTTTTATTATAAAACCGATCCTGATACTATTAGGATCGGTTCTTTATAAACAACCGATCCTAATGATAATTCCTATATAACCAGCTTAGCTAGGGTTCTTCTTATTTTCATTTCGCGCCTCTCATTTTCAATTTAGCATCTCTGTCTCCGTATCTTCCTCTCAAATCCTCAGTACTCTGTCTCTCTCTCTCTGTCTCCGTCTCTCCCTCTCCTCCGTGTCTCTCTCTCTCTTTCTCTCCGTCTCTTCCTCTCAAATCCGAGCCTCTCGCACCTCCGACTCAATTGTGCCAGTTTTTAATTTGTTTTATTGTTTCAAAAATTAATTAATGGTGTTTATATATTGTTTTACAGTTTTGAGGACATCTCTCTCAAGTTACTTAATCATCTGGCCGATCAACTATCATGGTATTAGCTTTATCTAATTTTCTCATTATTATACTTTTAAAACACATTTTTTTGTATTTTTTATTGGAAAATGTTTTTCCATCTAATTGTTACCTTTGTTTTTGTTTTTAGGGTCTTTTTTAAGCTCAAGTGATGTGATTGCAAAAGAAGTAATTATTGATTTTTTTATTGTTGTGCTTTACATTAATTGCATAAATGTGTATATTGTATAAATGTGTGTTAATTGAAGAAATAGCCCAATTAGTCAATTGTATGTTTGTTAATTAATTTTTTTTTGGATTTAAATTTCTTGTTATAACATGTAATGCTTCACAAAACTTTTTATGAAGTACATGAATTTTTTGTAATAGTTTAAGATGTGTATGATAATTAATTTAGAATGTGTATATGATATTTAATTGATTATTGCTTCTTACTGTGCAACAAAAAAAAATTTAGGATGCTGGCCAGCAAAATATATATGGAAGCTGGTCAAATAAATAAAAATATTTTTTTTAGCTTCAATAAAACATCAGGATCGGTTATTTTAAACAACCGATCCAGATTACTACTATTAGGATCGGTTGTTTAAAATAACCGATCCTAATTCTAAAAAAAAAAAAAAAAACTTTTAGGATCGGTTTTTAAATAAAAACCGATCCTAAAAGTTTTTTTTTTTATCAGATCATAATTAAAAAAAAAAAAAAAAAAAAAAAAAAAAAAAAAAAAAAAAACTTTTAGGATCGGTTTTTAAATAAAAACCGATCCTAAAAGTTTTTTTTTTTTGGAATTATGATCTGAAATACAATCAAGATCGGTTTTAATATAAAACCGATCTTGATAGTACGTATCAGGATCGGTTGTTATGTAATTTAAAAAAAAAATTCGAAAATACTATCAAGATCGGTTCTTATATAAAAACCGATCTTGATAGTACGTATCGGGATCGGTTCTTAGTCAAAAACCGATCTAGATAACAACTATTAAGATCGGTTTTATTAAAAAACCGATCCTAATAGTTTCTATTTGGATCGGTTCTTGAAAAATATAAAACCGATCCTGATAGTATCAGTATCGCCTTCATCAGGATCGGTTGGATTCCGATACTGATATGTGTATATAACCGATCCTGATTCCTGTTTTTCCACTAGTGATGCTTTGTTCAACAATTGATTGCCACTTAATGAGTTTATAGAAAAAGAAGGCCACTATTTGAAGATGTGGGGGAATCAATGGAATTTGTTCAACAATTGATTGCCACTTAATTTATAGAAAAAGAAGGCCACTAATTGAAGATGTGGGGGAATCAATGGTTTGTTCAACAATCGATTGCCACTTAATTTATAGAAAAAGAAGGCCACTAATATTTGAAGATGTGGGGGGAATTGATTTTAAATAACGAATTCAATGTGTTAAACCAAGCTATCTTAGGAGTAATACGTTTATACGTAAAATTCATAAATTTTTAATTACTTTAGTATAAATCAAATCAGTTAAAAAAATTATATATAAGTTATCTTAGTACATTCATTTTGATCATTTTTTAAATGCTGAATATACTAAAGAAAATTGAAATTTTACATTACATGCAGAAAAGAAGAAAATATAATGTTTGGATAAGATTATTTTCTTTGTTTGAAGAAAATATAATTTTGGCTCATTTCCGATGCATTAGGAGCAGAATATTGATCAGGCAAATGATTCCTGTCGGATCGAATACAGATTTTGAAATCCTGTAATTCTGACAGTACATAACAGTCACATAAACAGCAAAAATTACGAACTAAAAAATTGTGTGTCAAGCATCTTCATGAGAGATTCTACAAGTCTAGGGCATAGCACTCTTGAAACCTGAACACATGAAAGGCTGGTTCACCTGGTACCAGATCACAACAGAACAGGAAACAACGCCAAGTTGTGCAGGAGTAGATGGATTGAAGTGGAAAGCTTAAGAGGATTACTCGTGCTTGGACTACAACGGAATAAGTTAATTTATTAAGACAAAAAACTGGCATTGTTAAATTTACCAGTGAAGACATGATTGCTAGATGTAGATGCCAAGAAATATACAAAAGAGATGATATACAGATATATACAAAAATATCAGAGAAAGAACTAAAGCTCATGCACACCAAATCTCTAACTGGCAACATTCAAATGAGGAAAAGGAGGAAGAGAAAAACAAGTCAAAATGAGAAGGATGTTAGTGGCTTTTCATCTTGTTTGGATGGAAATTAGTGGGGGTGGTGCTAAGGAGGAAAGCGAAAAAAATTTCATCAAATGAAACTGTGATGGGTAATTTGAGATACTCTTGCGGAAATAAATTTCATGCAGTTATTGGGAAGAATGAATGAGTTGATCAAATATGGGGAAAGATTCGAATTCTTAGTTGTAACAGAATATTTTTCTTACATCGGGACCGTCAGATCAGAATCCGCACGAATATTAATGGTGCCATGGATTCCACCTCAGACAGATATTGGTCCGAATTTTGATCGGACGGTCTGAATCTAAACAGAATAATAATCTATTACCTGAGAGGATAAGGACTCATGATCAGATTTATCTTTGATCCCCCTCCTGACGAGTTCGTATCACCTATGGTAACAGAATTATTTCTCTTTGATTATGGACCGTCTAATCAAAATCTGCACGATTATTAAAGCAGTTCCGTGCATTTCGGTCCGATCCGAATTCCGATCGGACGCCGTGATCCAAACTGAAATATTTTGTTACTAGGCTTTGTTCTTGCCAGTGAATATGGGCTTGGATCATGCTATTTAATCATGATTGAACAATGAAACTGTAATATTAAAAGCAAGAGCGACTGAGCGAGGCCATGGTATACTTAGGTTACATTGTAGCATGTACGTATATAGGTCCTTACTATGAATTTATAGTTTTTTGTTTTAAAGTTTAAATAATTGATTCCAACCATCTAATAATCTTGAGTAGAACTAGGGTGCTCTTAAGCTCACCAAAGTTTAATTTGGTGAGCTTAACTCTAAAACTCATCAAATTGATTTCAAATGACGAATCTGAACTGTTGAAACCCGCCTATCTTACGTGTGATACATCTACATGTGAAATTTTTAAACATTCGAATTAATTTCGTATAAAGTCAAGCGGTCAAAAAACGTTTAAAAAATGAATGCACTAAAATTAATTTATTAACCTTCTAATTTTGACCGCTTGACTTTATACTAAATTAATTCGAATATTTAAAATTTTCATATGTATATGCATCACACGTAAGATAGGCGGGTTTCAACGGTTCGGATTCGTCATTTGAAATCGATTTGATGAGTTTTAGAGTTAAGCTCACCAAAGCACCCTAGTTCTACTCAATAATCTTTATATAAAAATAAAACTAAAGGTTAAATTTATATTTTTTAGATAGATACAAAATCACTTGATCTAATAATTTTGGACCATCCGAAAGTAGTGATTTTCTACCTATTCAAAGAAATAGTTAAAAAAAATTAAAAATATGTATAAATAAAATTATGTAATTAAGTATATTTTCATATGAAAATTATATCAAATAACTATTTAGATCGACTGTTTGAACTTTAAAAATAAAAATATAAATTTGTAGCACAGATCAATATGTACATTGCAAAGTACTAATAGCCTCACTCTTGAAAGCAAAACCTTTATAAGAAAATCTAACATTAAAAGTAAATTAAGCCTATATAAGGAATTGTAACATTATATTTATGTTTCATTATACAGGTTACAAAAACTTCTTTTCCCAAAGTTTATTCAATTTCAAACATCATAACTGTAAATATATATATCTTTGGTGCCACACATAAGACATCCTTGAAAGCTATTACACACTACTTATGCCAATATAATCATATAATGTAGTTTTATTAATCATAATTAATACCCTGATAGTTTTTCTTGTGTTTCAGCATGCCTCTGGGCTAAAACCAATTTCTCCATTTGGTATATCATATACCACATTAAATGTTTTCTGCTGAACATTTCCAAAAATGCCTGTGTCGCTTGGGTCACTGTTACTGGCAAAAGCAAGGCAAACTTGTGAGCTGCTAATCGCATACAATATTCCATTAGGAACAAGATCTATAGATACATTATTTAAAAATTGAACGCCAACGGTTGGAATTGTCACGCTGTCGAATCCGGTGAAGTCATAGCATGTGTCAAACATTGAAATACCTGGCACCATCTTATACTGTGTCATGTGCTCTCTAAATGCAGATCTAAGAGCTTGGTAGGCATCTGGAGGCAACTGGGTGATCGTTGTACCAGAATCAATGATCGTCCCGGCATTTGAGAAGACTGTCGAGCTTATTGGAAGGGTATCACCAGCAACACTTAATCCGGTCATGGTTATATAGTAATATAGCCCAGAATTAGGCTGTTTGGTAATCGGTGTGCGGTTTGTGTTTGAGATATCAGAATTGCTGCCAAAATTTAAGTAGCCTGTGGAACTTGATAAAGCAGGTAAACAATATGCGAAAACACGTTGATATTTGTCAGAAGTTTGTGACACGAAAGATTCACTTGAAGGACCGAGGCCTAACAATCCCGCTACTTCACCGAAAGTCCCATTGTTATTCTGACCGCATCCAAACCGAAAATTTTGAATCACGTCAGGCGTAAGAGTAAGTGTGTCTTCTGCGTAGTAACCAACTGTGTATGATCGATCACCGTATCGCACACCATACAAGCAAGAGGAACCCGAGCAACTGTTATTATTAACAACATTACATGGAGCCGAGTTGCATGTTACATTCATGTAGGTGGAGGATTGAGATGGATCGAAGATCGGGTCTTTTTGTGTGTAGCAAAATCGCAGACATGGCTTGCACTGGGTCCATGTGACAGAGCTACCTGTATCAAAGAGAAGAGTCAAAGTTTTACTAGGCGTGCCGATGCCAATTTCTACAATGTAAGCACCGACACCAAATGAGCCTCCAGATTGAGCTGTGATTTGTGATGATGACAATGGGCCCGAGGTTTTGCCTTTGCCGGAGATAGCAGAGATTTGACGATGAATTGAGTCGACTCGGGATTGATCGATGGAAAGGATTTGCTCAAGAGATTTCTCAACCGAGTGTAATGTGGAGCAAGGACCGTGTCGATTGACAATTGCCAGTGTTGGTTTTACTGATCTGAACCTTTCCATATCTACAAGTAGTAGTATACATGAATCAATGAAGAACTGATGTATTACAAATTTGAAATATGAAGTTTCTATCAAGGAAGCCTAATAGAGAATAGATCAATACATATATACCTTTTGGTGGGGAGCAAACATTTTTTGAAGTGAGAGCATGTACATCAATGACATGGAACTTGAGCAAACCTAATGCATGAGTTGAGAAAGAGAGAAATAATAAAAATATTTGCAATAAGTTAATGAGCAAACTATTAGCCATGGAGAATGCAATTCACTTAATAATTACCTTGCTTTGTATATATTTGTAGTCTACATGTATTGACAAAATGTCTAACAACTAGTGATAAAGAAAGATATATTATGGCTGGCTGGTTGTTGTAACCTATGATCATGCATGCATAGTGTTTCAAATGTTGCTACTAATTTTAAATTTTGGTGATGGAAAGACTTGGACTTGGGAGTCAATATTTTGTTTTGCTCAATGATTGATTGCATGCCCCTTAATTAATTAATTTATTGAAAATTAAAGGAGGAATATTGAAGACGTGGGGGAGATCAGGACAATGGCGGCTAACTAATTCTAATTTTAAAATGAAAATTTTATAGAATTATTTTAGAAATGATGCATTTGCATGCAAAATTAAGAATATTTTGAAATATTTTTGTATAAAATGAATCAGTTAAAAAATTATAATTAAGTAAGTTAAGAATAATAAAAAATGTTTGGATGGTTTTTTTTTATCTTTTGTCTCAAATTAAAATATTTTTTTCATTTTTACCTGAAAAATAATAATTTTATTTTACCATCCGAAGATTAGAAAAAAAAAAAAAAAAACTTCAGTAGACGAAATTACTGAGAACTGGTCTTTAGTTTAGTGGCTAAGAATAACGCTATTTAAGTGGAGAATGCGAGTTTAAGATCTAACTAGAAAATTATTTGTAAATATTTATAGTTGAGAAATCCCAATATTTATTGTCAAAATTAAATTAAATTAGTGAATCCAATTAATAACTGTAGTGATAAAATATTAAGAATTCAAGCATCTAGGGGCCAATGATAAGGAAGTTGTGAGCCTTTCTGCATCACTAAAAAATAACTAAATATAATAGACCCATCATGTATAAAAAAAAACCTTAATTTTATAATTATCTTGAGAAGACTTTCCTTCCTATATATATTCTCAATTTAATTTTCCAAATAAATAGACCATTATTTATTTTATTCAGATAAGTATGCATATATATTGTAAAGTAATTCTGACAATGTTTGAATTAAAGTTTAATTAGTGTTCATTTCAGTTCAGATAAATGCATATTTAGTAAGAGGAGGATCCAATTACATATTTTTTGGTGACACCGAATTACACTCTCTATTTTTTAAGTTTTCAAAGTTCAAATAGTCAATCCAAACCGTTCAACATAATGGATATATTAAGATGTGCTTGCAGATCAAATTTTACATTTTTTTTTACTATTTATTAAGTATTTAACAAAATCGCTATATTCAGACTGTTGAATTTTTGTACCCATCTTAATAAATAGTAAACAAATTTGAAAACAATGTAAAATTTGATCTGCAAGCACATTTTAATATATCCATCTTGAACGGTTTGGATTGACTATTTAGATTTTAAAAATATAGGGTGTAATCTGGTGTCCCAAAAAATAATGGTGTAAGTGCATGGATCCCTCCTCATTTAGTAATTCATATAATGAATCTGAAATTTCAAAATGACTATCAATTATTATTTTAAAGTGAAATACATAACTAAAATACATAATAAAAAATATATTCTAAACTGAGAGAGAAATATCTATTTTCTCTCTGAAAGTAGTTCTCTGATAAAAATAAAATAAATAAAACTAGAGAATAATATAGAATTGGTTCCAACAATTTCCACAAAAGAAATACAGGATTTCTTTCCACACATTTGACCCTGCAAATTTAAAAATCTACTCAGATGGCTAAATTCCATTTTAATTAAATTAATTAATGAAATTTATGATGTCAGCTATTTGTACTAGATATTTGTTCTAGATATTTGTTCTAGAGATAATGATGCCAGCTATTAATTTGTCCTAGAGCTGATCCTACGTGTAATCTGGAGTCACATGAGGAATAGTAATTTTATTTAACTCACTAGATTCAAAGAAAAAAAAATCCTTTAAGGTTTATATTGATATAAACCTTAAAAATCATTCAAAAATCATTCAAAAATCTCTCAAATCGAACTACTTTTGACCAGGACCACCTTTTAAAAAATTGCCTACGAATTTATAACTGACACGTGAAAGTATATATTGATATATAATATATGAAGTACTTATATCGAACATACCAAGTATTTCTAAAAACTGGACATATAATTAACACTTTATGAAGATTTTACATGCTGGAACTAGTTGGGCTTTAATTAGAATCTTCCATAAATGCAATTTAAATACTTTTTACTATGCCCAAAGAAATATCAAGTATTTAATAATAACAGGTCAAGCATTTATTTATACCTATATACTTTTAAGCCTTATACTTAAGTTTTTAATTCTAATACAATAATACATAAGTTTTTAAGTCTAAACAGTTAAGCTTTCAAGTATTTATATCTAGTACATTGAGTTTTTATACATTGCATATTAAGAGGATAAAAACATTGGAGCAAATAAAACGTGAAAATACTTCAATATGAATCTCTTTTGAAAGAGAAAATCAAGTACAAGATGTTTGTAGTTTTAGATTCGCAAAATCCTCATAGATCGTCAGAAATATGAACGAGCTGATTAAACTGAGAAAAATAAATTTCTCCTCTAAAAACATGTAAAAAATGAGTGGGTGACATAATTAAAGAAAGAAAAGAATAAATTTTTTATTTGTGATGTAAATTTTAATACTTATGAATGCAAATGTTGATATATAACATATTAAGTATTTATATTTAATATAGAGTTTGGCTAGTATAACATCAGTGTCATTTCAATCTATATAACACCAACTCTAAAACCTATCAAATCAACTTCAAACGGTGAATCCAAACCGTTCAAACCCATCTACTTCATTAGTTGTGCGTTTACATGCAAAATTTATAACTTTTCGAATTTATTTAGTATCAAGTCAAGCAGTCAAATGTGTGAGTTTTTAAGTTAATTTTAATGCATTAATTTTTCAATATTTTTACTGCTTGATTTGATACTAAAATAACTCAAAAATATAAAATTACATGTAAACGCATCATTCGTAAAGTAAATCGATTTGTACAGTTTGGATTAGTCATTCGAAGTCGATTTGATAGATTTTAGAGTTGGTGTTATATAAGCTGAAGTGACACTAATGTTATACTAGCCAAACTCTTTAATATATTAAATGTACACCGAAAAAAAAAATGAAAGTCCTAAATTCGATAAAAAAAAAAAGTTACGAAAGATCAAAAAGGAAAAAAAAATTGGGTTGGAATTTTTTTGGAGAACAGGTAATTTCTCTATTTGTAATTATAATTATAATTTAAAAGTCTAGAACGAACCATAGATAATCCAAAAACCAGCAACTGGTCGGTAAACAATTACAAAATGAGACAGCGTAGCTATTTTGGGCTAGGTCACATGATTTGGACTTTGTTATATAAACGAGTAAGACTACTGATATATATATATATATATATATAGTCTATTCTATATTCATTATCCGGTTAATTATAAAAAAAATTATATGTAATTTATATATTAATGAACAATGAATAAACATTCTTCAAATGCTTTTGGTTTTTCGAAAATGCATTAATTTTTATTTAATTTTTTAAAATTGGACAGTTGATTATCCTATGTAGTTCTGTTATACTTAGTTAACTATTAAATTAAATAAATAAATTCCAATAAAATTTAAACCTTTGAAACACGTATATATGTGTGAAATGAATCTGTGTTAATGTTTTATTTAGTAAATAATAAAACTAATTATTATATTAGCATTACCCGTTATTTTACCCACTAGTACTGTTTCGTTATTCTACAATCATAATGGGCAAGGGAAGGGTATGGGTAAGGTAATTCATAGTGGATAAGGGTTGGGTATGTGTACAGACAATTTATTACGGGTAGGGATATGAAAAATGCTTCCATCCGATCCTTATCGTACCAGTTGACACCCCTAGCGCTTATGACAAAATTGGGATAATTAAATTTTAAGATTTATTTTGTGTAAAAAAATCGAAATATAAAACTTTGTCCGGTACAATATTTCTGCAAACATGTTGATATCATAGAGCAATGATCCGGAAAATTAAGTAACCTGAAAATAGAATTAACAAGGAAATGTAAAACCGAACACATGAGATATAAGAATTACAAATTTAAAAATGACAATAACAGAACATGTATTAAACCTCAACCCGGACCAAATTACATCCAAAAGCTAAATCTAGCATGCCTATATGCAGCCTTGCTACAACCATAAGAACAATTTGACATTCAAATTTTCATAAATTATTGAAAATAGAACAAGGAAACTAAATAACAAAAAGTGCCCATAAAATAATTTACTTTTTAACACATGAAGGAAATTAATTGTGCACAAAATAATTTAATCAACCAGTACTTAAGTCACTGATAATCAGTACTGGTACTTGCATCAGCATGCATCTGGGCTGAAGCCAATTTCTCCATTCCATACATCATACATCACATTAAATGTTCTCTGTTGGACATTTCCAAAAATGCCCAAGTCGGTCCGTTTTCTATTGCTGGCAAATGCGAGGCAGGCTTGCGAGTTGCCAATCGCATACAATATTCCATTAGGATCAAGATCCAACGATACATCATTTAAAAATTGGATGCCGACAGATGGAATTGTGATAATGTCGAGCCCAGTGAAGTCATAGCATGTGTCGAGTAACGAAAAACTCGGCGCCATCTTGTACTGCTTCATGTGCTTTCTAAATGTAGATCTGAGAGCTTTGTAGGCGTCAGGAGGTAGCCGGGTAATTACAGTACCAGAGTCGATTATTGTACCAGCTTTTGGGAATACCTTTGATTGTATCTTCAATGATTCACCAGCAACACTTAGTCCAGTCATATTTAAAAAATAATAATATTGTCCTGACCTAAGGTTCGCCGGAATCGGGGTGCGTTTAGTGTTTGGTAAGTAGCTGTCGGTACCAAATTTCAGGTTGCCTGTGGAGCTTGACACACCAGGTAAACAATACGAGAAAATGCGGTGATATTTGTCGGAAGTTTGCAACACAAACGAATCATTGGCAGGACCGAGAGCAAGCAATCCTGCAATTTCTCCAAAAAGCCCATCGTTGATATCACCACATCCAAACCGGAATTTTTCTATCACATCAGGGTTAAGTGTCAGTGTGTCTTCGGCATAGTAACCGATTGTGTACGATCCATCACCATATAGTACACCATACAAGCAAGACGAATTTGAACAACCGTAACTGACAGCATTACATGGAATCGAGTTACAAGATACATTTGCAAAGGTAGTGGATTGAGACGGGTCGAAGATCGGATCTTGCTGCATGTAGCATTGTTCACACGGTTTGCACTGGATCCATGTGACCTCACTGCCTGTATCAAAGACAAGAGTCAGAGTTTTACTAGGCGTGCCGAAGCCAACTTGTACAATGTAATTGCCGACACCATATGAGCCACCGTATTGAGCTGGGATTTTTGATGAGGCCAATGGATCCGAGTTATTTGCTTGGCCAGAAAGAGCGGCGACGCGACTCTGAATATAATTAACTCGTGATTGATCATTGGATAGGATTTGTTCGGGGGATATGTTCTGACGAGAGGATAACGTAGAGCAGGGACCGTAGCGATCAACAACTCTCAGTCTGGACTTGCTACCTACAAATTAATGTTGCACATGAATTGATTAAGATTAATAGACATAAAATGATTAATATTTTAATTCTCTTAATTATTCTTTGTAATAATCACTAGGATTAATTAACTAATCAACTATTGAAGTCCAATGTACCATCATGGCTGTGCTAGTTTAGTATCTGAAAAACAAGAAATAACTAATGGATTACTAAAACAAGGACATCTTTATGCTATCCCCCTTTCTCTCTCCATAAATTACTTTTTAATAAGTACATAATAAATACATAACAGCCAAAAAGACTAACTAATGTGGACTTCAAATAATAATTAAATTTAGAAAATGGAAAAAGATATTTCAATTAAACTGAAATTAAATCACACAATAAACAATTTCATTTTCATTCTAACAACTAACTTACAAAAATGTCCTTTCTGAACACAACTCAGAAAACATCAAGGCAATTTAAAGTTCCAAGGAGATAAAATTCTAGGTCAGGAGATTTCCAGAAATGGATATGATTGGGATAATAGAGCACTGGTGTAGATTGAGAGAGAGAGGAGGAAGGGGGATGGATTGACTGTGTGAAGTGCTTTACTATTCTTAAGGAGGTCTAGCTCATCTGGAGGAAACAGAGAACCTCCCCAGAATTAACAGAGTAGTTTTGACTTCATACAGCACAAAAACGATAGAATCAAAACAGTACGGCATATAGTTGGTGCGTTGCATGAAACAAAAACTGCTCTGTTAATTGTACAGATCTTATCCATTTATTCTCGTTCGGACTTGAAACAGAGACACCAACAAGGGAGATTATAATTCTTCAGAAAAGTTGATCTACTGCGCTATTCCGAACTTATAATTACTACTCTTCTAGAAGAATAATGGCACTATTTCGTTATTCCACTTGTCAGAGCGTTGCTAAAGTACAGGTCATATGTGTGACAGTGTGAGGCCTTCGTAATAATAATATATAAAAAATAATTCAGGTCAAGGGTTTTATTAAAAATTACTAGAGATATTTTAAATATTAACGAATTAAGACTGTTGTTGAATTGACAGCTGGACATAGACATTTTGCTATGAGAATATGAAAATAGTATGGATACCTTTTGAAGAGGAGCAAACATCACTTGACATGAGAGAATGTATTTCCACCACATGAAAATTTTGCAAACCAAATGCAGAAATTGAGAAAGAGAGAAATAGCAACAAAGGGAGCAAGCAAGTAGCCATGATAAGCTTGCTAAGATACTATTTTTGTTTTTTTGGGTATATAGTACTATTGGAAGAATACAATGAAGCACTCACCCCACGCATATACTATATACTATGCTTATATTATCTACACATATATTCAAAAAAACTCTAACCAATAGTTTCGTTCAGAACTTCAGATTAAGATAGCTGTTTTGGCTCTTCATAATTATTATGTTAATAATTTATTGGTCCCAACTGGTCCATATAACTCAACTGACATAAAATTCACCATGGATTAACTCAACTGCCACTATATATTTTTTCAGTGGAGGAGACTCAGAATAGCACAGTAGATTAACTTTTCTGAAGAATTATAATCTCCCTTGTTGGTCTCTCTGTTTCAAGTCAGAACGAGAATAAATGGATAAAGATTCTTACAATTAACAGAACAGTTTTTATTTCATGCAGCGGACCAACTATATGCCGTACTGTTTTGATTCTATTGTTTTTGTGCTGCATGAAGTTAAAACTACTCTGTTAAAATCTCAGCTAGGTTCTCTATTTCCTCCAGATGAGCTAGACCTCCTTACGAATAGTAAAGCACTTCACACAGTCAATCCAGGCTATTGTGTGGTGCCGAAATTTTTTGGATGGTACCAATCGGTATGCATCTATAAAAAATCATATGAAAATAATCATCCTAGTAAGCAACTTCCGATTTTATGGAGGGTGCCTGGCCTCCCCTTGTATCCCCAGTTCCGCCCCGGTGTGAGGCACAAAAGCTTAATACAATGCTTGATGGAAATTTTACTTGGATTGTGGAATCAAGAGAGGACTATATATAA
Source organism: Carex rostrata (assembly GCA_964058875.1). Taxonomy (NCBI): domain Eukaryota; kingdom Viridiplantae; phylum Streptophyta; class Magnoliopsida; order Poales; family Cyperaceae; genus Carex; species Carex rostrata. The sequence continues at coordinate 177,401 of CAXKVT010000168.1, forward strand.
TTTTATTTTATTTTACTTGGAAGAGACTACAAAAGTTTTGATATATTTCTTCTCACTCTCTCATATATATTCATATATTTCTTTATTAAGGTAGCCATTTTGTAATACCGATTTAACATAAGAGTTTATATAATTGCCACTTCTCTAGCCTTCTCATCAGATCATATGTCTCACAATAGTCGACTACGAGCTCTCGATTGAATGTTAATGCCGAATTTTAATTTGTTTAAAGCCTTTTATGACAAACCTTGGTTTAATTCCGAATCTTAACTGACACACCTTGGTTTAAAAAAAAGTTTGCTAAGACACTATTTTTGTTTTTTTGGGTATATAGTACTATTGGAAGAATACAATGAAGCACTCACCCCATGCATATACTATATATATACTATATATGCTTATATTATCTACACATCTATTCCAAAGAACTCTAACCACTAGTTTCGTTCAGAATAAGATAGCTGTTCTAGCTCTTCATAATTATTATGTTAATAATTTATTGGTCCCAACTGGTCCATATAACTCAACTGCCATAAAATTTAACCCATGGATTAATTTACTAAACGTGTCAGGACCAATTGTAACTAGTTATAAATAATGGAATTAATGCTGCTTATTAGTTACTAAACGTGTCAGGACCAGTTGTAACTTGTAACTAATGGTATGTATTCGTCGGACGGACGGGAATGCGGTCAATTAATTAGAATTTTACAAAATAATTTTGTGTTTCATTAAAGTTATGTGCATATATTTATAATTTATTATAAATGATTAATTTAACTCATCAAATTAATTAAATAAACTTATTTTAAGTTGGTTTTCTTATTAATTAATAAATCTGTATGAAATTACGTACCATTTAGAAAAAATTCTGACAAGACAACAAAATATGTACTGATTACAGCTGATTTAACAGACTAAACGATCCAATATATAATATATAATGGTAAAGACATGACTCGATAAATGATTGACTAAAATGTCTACGAGTCTTGTAATAAAAAAAAAATACTTATCTCGAATAAACGACCGATTAAATGAGAATAAACAAAAATAAACAGAAATAATCGAGAATAATCAGCTAATTAATAAAAAAAATACCAGCAAACACACCTCCAACAAGACTATTCTAGCTTGGCGATTTGATCACCGCCACTGAGCTCTTTATTCAAGATTCTGATCATGACTTTTAGGCTACATTAATATTTTTATAACAATGATCATGACTTTAATATTTGTAAGGATTCTGATCGAATATGGTGCCAATACAAACTCAAACTTTAGGCTAAATTAGGAGATCCGGACCGAACAAACTCGCAAATATTTTTCTTTCATAAATTCATAATTCATATGTAATCCAAAAAGAGGCCCGATATATTTTCATATATTACATAGCTTGCATAAGGCCCATATACAATTTGGACCTAATTCAACCAGGCCCTTTTTCATGCCATTATTCAATCAGAACCCAACTCAAAGAAAGCCCTATTAAGACTTTGTGCCTTGATACTTTCCAGTAGGGGTGTCAATGGGTACAATACGGATCGGATGGAGGTATTTTCATACCCGTACTCATTATGATAACGAAAAAAAATCTTTACAATTATCTATCTTTTCGAATACGGTACGGATAAGATAAACAGATAAAAAAGTACCATTGACATTTCAATTGTGCTTTTGATAGAATATTTTTGAAAACAAGAAAAAAAGAAAATAATAATAATGAATACAACTAATTTGTATTATGAAAATTTAATAAAATACAAAACTTTATTTTAAAAAATTATTTTATACGAAAACGGATAAGATAACGGAAGAACATTATTATCCTTATAATGAAAAAAAAAATCTTAACATTATTCATGTTTTCAGATACGATACAAATTGGGTAAACAGATAAAAGGGTGCCATTGACACCCGTACTTTCAAGTGGTTGAAATTTACAGATATATATTTTCTTTTGAAATAAATACATTCCAAAACGGACCTCGGTACATTATATATATAGATGGACTAATTTGCTTTGAGAATTAAAGAAGATGTTTTTTATTTCGTGCTCATATATGTATTTTATATATTTATTGATTATTAATTTTTTGGGGCTGCGTTGTGGCTAATATAAATGGATGTAGACGGGTGAATTAATTACTTTTTGGGTCTGTATTTGACTTGCTTTTGATAAATGCATGGATTTTTTTTTTTTTCATCTTATCATGATATACTGTCATGCATGAAAGAACCTAATTAATTACTGTGATGCATAAACAAATACATCACAGTAACAATGCAATTGTCAGTCTCAATGACCAAGGCAAAAAGAATTTTCATAGGTGTTTAACACATGCATGCACCAAATAGAATGCAAGCCAATACATTTCATAACTCAGATTCTAGTTGTGTAACACGCTATGTTCTCCTTTTATTCTTTTTATAAAGGCTACGACACCTTTTGTATTAAAAAATGTTTTTGAACCCAACAAACCGCGTACTTAATTCCCATTTTTAAATATTACAATCTCCCATGTATTATGCTTGATTCTTGACCTCGTTCAAAAGCTAATTTTTTTTTATAATTAGAAATTGTTCAAAAATAAGATACGGAACTAGAATGATTATTGTAAAATTTAGTTGCTAGGTAGAAGGACCGATCTGACCCATTTAATTTTTCTTTCTTCTTTGTTAACCGACTCAATCCAAGTCTCCTCTAAATTTTTGAGTAATGATTCTAGTTTCATGTCATATTTTTGAATATTTTCTAATTATAAAAAGTTCTTCCTCAAATAGGAGGGTCTTTGTTGACTGAATTATTTAGAGGAGTCAATGTGACCATGAAAGCACAAGATGGTTAATAATAAAATATAGTAGAAAAAAGGTTGACTACAGCTAATATTGCATTCAAAGTCTCCCAGGAGAAAGTTTATAGCGAAAAAAATCGGAAATTAAGCTAATATGACATGAAAAATCATGGACTTGAAAGTTTTTCTGAGAGCCATGCCTTATTTTATATTAACCATGTAGTGGTTTTCAATTGGAAACCGTGTGTGTGTGAGGTGTGAGGAAATAAAATATATAGAAAAGATTAATAGAAGAATAATTGTGGGGGTGCTTAATTAATGCTTTTGGTGGAGATGAAAGTTCAGTAAAATAAAGAAAGAAAACTTATAGAGCATCTCCATCAATGTAATTGATTAGCAATTACAAGACAGTTGTCAAAGTGAAAATAACCACTAACTGTAAAATAAATGCATTCATGAAAGAGTAATAATTGCCAAAATTTACTTTTTAAATAATAGAACCGTCAATTTGAAAACTTTCAAATTTTGGAAGGGTCCAATATTTTTAAAAATAGAAATGAAACTGCTAATTAACAAGAATTTTGCAATTGTATTTGCAAGTCATTGGAGATGCTTAAGTAAGTTAAAATATATGGGTGGGTAGAAACATAAAAGTAACAAAAAAATCACAAGAAATTAAGTTATAATAATATAATTTGTTTTACAGTTGGTTCCATTTTTCAAAATCCAATCTCCATCATTCTAAATGATTATATTATTTATTATTGAATTCTATTTTTAAAAAATTCTGCAACAAGGTCGCTTATACGGCTATTTTTATTAATAACTCAAAAAAAAAGTTTTTTACAAAAGTAACCCCAAAATCTGAGTTTTTCCAAATATAACCAAACCGCTAGGCATGCTAGCGGTCCAGTTCCATAGCAGACCGCCAGGAACCTGGGCGGTCCAGTAGGGACCAGACCGCTAGCGTTCTGGGCGGTCCGCTTTTTTTTTTTTTTTTTTCCTCTTAATATTTTCATTTGTGAAGTTTTAGTTTTTTTTGCTTAGAGTATTTGCCAAAAAATAAAACATTTGATATATTTATAAGTGATGTCGTAACTCTTTATAACTTTCAATTGATTTGTCAGTTGGATATCACGAGTCTAAAGATAACACTAATTAAGGACTTGGTCTTGATTCACAACTTTTTTTTAAGAGAATAATTGGAGAGCGAGAGAGAATAATTCATCATAATTTACAAATAACACTCACTAAATAAAATATCATCCAAATTGCTCATTTATTGTTATTCTTATAAATGGTTTGTGCAAACCCTAAAACAAAAAATACATAAAAGACATGACGTCTGTTTAAATACAAACCCTAAAACAGAAAATACATAAAAGATACATAAAAGACCCTAAAAACTCTAAAATTATAAAGAAAGGTCCAAAAGTCCATGAAGGAAGACTCGGATCGCGAATCTGAGCCCACAAAATGGCGAAACAAATCATAGATTGTTTCGGATCCGGTTTTGGGCTGTGGAGTTCCTGTCAAAATTTCAGCCCGATCCGACGGACAGATCAAAAGTTACGCCCCTTTTCGTGAAGCATGCGCAGAACCATATTGCATCACATCTTCTGGTATTTGCCTAGAAGAAGCGGCTAGGTTTGAGAAGATCAGATCGGAGAGAAGCATGAAGCGAAGTGAAGGCTATGTTTTAAACCCTAGGCGTGCGTTTGAAAGAGGTGCGCGGGACTTAAAATGAAATTTTTTTAGCTTTAGTGTCGGCTGTTTATAAATAGGCGACACTAATAACTGAGAATTTTTTTTAGCTTTAGTGTCGGCTGTTTATAGATAATTCTTGAATAATCTCTTAGGCTTTTAACTAAACAAAATACCGATCGTTGTCAGAGCTTTGAAATTCTGATGTTTCCGATGCGACGGTGCCAGTGTGCCACCCGGGCAAAATCAACAAGCTGTCAGAGCTTGAAATTTTTTGAATCAAGGCCAAGTCCTTAATTAGTGTTATCTTTAGACTCGTGATATCCAACTGACAAATCAATTGAAAGTTATAAAGAGTTACGACATCACTTATAAATATATCAAATGTTTTATTTTTTGGCAAATACTCTAAGCAAAAGGTTCCTGGCGGTCTGGTATGGAACTGGACCGCCAGCATGCCTGGCGGTTTGGTTATATTTGGAAAAACTCAAATTTTGGGGTTACTTTTGTAAAAAACTTTTTTTTTTGGGTTATTAATAAAAATGGCCGTCGCTTATAATAGCGGGTAAAATTGTACTTTCTCAATACAGTGCTATTGGCAATACCCGTGTGGGTGTTAGATAAACTTGGTGAACTTAAGAGCACTCTAGTTCTACTCTATTAATTTATATTAATTTCTATAAATAAATAAAATTTAGATCTCCTTTGGAGAATTTTTTATTATTAGAAATTGATAAAAAAAAATGAGGTACAGAACTAGAATGATTACTGTAAAGGACCGAAATTGCCGGATCCAGTCAAAACTTTGGACCGAAACCTCTGAATCCCCCGGATCCGGCTCAAAATATTTTTTTTGTTAACCAACATACTTCAATCTCTCGAATCTTTGGACCAAAACCTCCGAATTTAGTCGAAACTTTCGACCAAAACCCCCGAATCTAGCTCAAAATATTTTTTTTGTTAACCAACGTACTTCAATCTCTCCACCAAAAAAAAAAAAAAAAAAATTGACTGGATCCGGCGGTTCTGGCCTTTCTACCTATCTAAATTTGTAAGTAATCATTCTAGTTCCTTTTAATTATTTTTGAATATTTTCTAATTATAAAGAATTCTCTCTCCTTTGCATCTACAATTCTCCTTTTCTAAAAACTTCATCAGTCAAGTCAATAAATTCAATGTCCCCTTAATTCATTACACTTTGTTAAATTAATCTCTCCTCTTTGTTCCTGCTCGGTACTTGGGCAACCAAATTCTAAAATAAATGGCTCTCTATCTCCTTAAATTCTTCCCATTCATACTATTACTTCTCCATAGCAGAACTCCTCATGCTCAGCTTCAACGCCGACCTTACTGTTCTGTTAATACCTCAGATACTACCTTTAAGAATAATCTCCAAGGCCTTCTCATGTCCATAATCACTGGTGCACAAACAAATGGCGGCTACTTCAACGCACAGTTGGCACAAATACTGATCGAATCTATGGCCTCGGCATATGCTATGCTGATGGCAACCTCACCACATGCAACAGTTGTCTTAGTACAATTGCCTCTGATATCACCAGCGATTGTCCTGACAGCAAAGATGCCGGTACCTGGTAATGAATATACTACATTAATTTTCTTACATTTAGAACCGTAGGTTTAGCACAGTGGCATAAATTCAAGTCTCTTTAAAAGATGCTGGAGATGCATCGAAGCCATTTAATAATAAAAAAAAAATCTTACATTTATATAAATGGGTCAAGTAAATAGACAATAAACTTATAAGCTCGGTATTTTGAATTTGGAAGATCTTAGAAAAAGAAAATAAATTTTACTATATGAAGATAAACTTATAATGAAAATTTTCTATTATGTTCATACAAATTTTCAAAATAGTCAATCTCTGGTGAAAACACCTTGATATCCAATATCTCATCTTGACATTCTTTTTCTATCTCCTTTTAATTATTTATCTTTTTATTAATTATTTAAAAAAATGACTTGACATTCTTTTTCTATCTTCTTTTATTTATTTATCCATTTATTTAATTATTTAAAAAAAATAAAATTGATCAAACTCAGTGTCCAGAACATCCACACTAATTTAAATTTTAACATTGATATCTCGTTGATTTCATGACAATTCGGTATACAGAACATCGAACCTACATTAGTTTTTGACAACGAAACTTTGATAAATCGATATCAATTTGTTGGAACATCTACATTAAATAGGTACCAATTTGTCATAAAATATTGATGAATCGATATCAAAAACTAAATGTAGTGTCAATGTTCTGAACACTTGGTTTGAAAACCAAAATAAATGAAAGATAATTTTTTTTTTGGTTTATTTCATTCGACCAGATTAAATTTATTCTATGAGATTTTCCTCCAACAAAAAAGGAAAACATAAAAAACGATGCTCTGTCTCTCTCCATCAGCATCACTTGACTTTCAAAGGAAAAAGTTACAATAAAAAAGTTAAAATACAAAGACTCAATCTAAATTGGGAGAAAAAAAGTTGGTTAAATTGGAGAGATAATGAGAAAAAATCGCCATTTAATTAATTGTCTTGTTGCTCAACAATACTTTTTTTTTGTAAATAAGAATTTAAAAAAATCGCACAAAATGGGATGATAATTTTTTATTTTAAAAAACTAGAAAGTACCAAATATGAGGATCGGTCTAACATTTGCAATGGTAGACTAATTCTAGAAATCGGTACAGTGAATGATATACAAATCGCTTTGATTTTTAAGTTATGGTAAGGAGTGTACCGAATCCCATGATTGGTACTTATTTTTAAAAGTCAATTTAATTTGTGCTTGGCGTCAAATTGAATTTAATTAATTTTACATTCCTTTTGGTGCTACATGCCCTTCTGTGTCATTTTCAAAGCTCAAATTGTCGATCTAAACTGCTCAACGTGATATCCATATTGAAATATGCTTGAAGACCAAATTTTATATTTTTGGAGATTTTTTGATATTTTTTAAGACAGAAATAAAATTGTTGTTTATTGACGGTCCAATTTTTTTTTTAAAAACAACGATTTTGTTTGTCTTAAAAAATAGCAAATATTTTCCAAAAAAATGAAATATTTGGTCTCCAAGCAGATTTCAACATAGAGATCATGTTGAGCTCTTTAAATAGACTATTTAAACTTTAGAAACAAAGATATGAGCGTGTAGCATGGCAGGGTGTATGCTAATTAAGGTTCAAATAAGAATCACCACATATATATATAACATTAGTTTTGGTTTACCTAAATGCAGGCTGGAATCAGGACCATGTTTTATTCGCTACTCGAACGAGAATTTTTTCAGTGTGGCAAACACAACTTCATACTCTATTTACTCTTCGGAGAACTATAAAGACCGTAAACTCTTCGGAAATGCATGGAACGCATTATTTTACCATCTAATTGCTAAAACAAATGCATCAGATAATATGGTAGCATCAGGGAAGGAAAGTGTGAATGGAATTGGTAAATTGTATGGGCTGTTGCAGTGTACAAGGGATTTAAATCATCAGGAGTGCTACAAATGCTTGAGCTCACTCATCAGTGACCTACAACCGCCATCTATGCTCGCATATAGTATAGGTGTGCGGTACTTCGGGTTTTCTTGCTTTGTGCACTATGAGATGTTTCCTATCATGCAAACTCAGGAAGGTATATCACACTCAGGTTCACAACTAACTAGAGTTGGTTCGTGAGAAATTAACAGTTTAAAGTTCAATGAATGAATAGAAGAAATAAATTCACATGCGTTGAATTCAGTGTACAAGATTTTTATTAATTCATGAAAGCGTTGATACCATCTGTTCCGTAACTATTATTATTTTGTCGCAGACATACCATCTGGCCCAAGTCCTGCCCCGCATGCTGCTGCTCCCACAACTGTACCAGGTTCAGATCTTGTCTCTCTATTAATTTGGTGGTGTGTTCGCCAAACAGTTATTATTCCAAAAAAATGTAAAAAACTCCAATATGGTTCGATATCAAACTATCTTATTACAAAGTGAAATATCAAACTATATATTTTGTTACAGGAGTAGAATGTGAGGTCTAGAATGGTCTCAAACATTGAAACACCTGAGGTCAAACCAAGAAGTGCTTTTGTAGTTATTAGAATATTCAATTCATGCATGATACTAATCTCTCCAGCTTTGCTTACAAGGTTTCGGTCTACCTATTTTCTTCAAAAAAATTTCTTAAAAAATCTATACGAGGACAGGAGAGACAGTTGAGAATTTCTGTTTGATTTCTTTATTAGTTGATGCAGGTGGATTTCAGGAAAAAAAATCATAACAGTGTTTTGTTTCTTTACCTTGTGTCATTAGGTAAATTAGGGAAAATATGCATCATACTTTTGGTTTGGGTTTATTTCTTAGTTTAACAATTTTAAGAATTGTGCTTCGGATGTTTTTCATAAATTGGTTTGGGTTAGGGAAATAATTTAGTAGAAGTGTAAAATCCAATGAATATTAACTACTTTATTACGTTCTACTTTCTGTTCAGTTGAAACACACTTCAAGTTCAAGCTGGTTTCGGGTTGCACATAATTTATAACTTATTGGGGGGGGGGGGGGGGGTTTCAAGAATTTGCATTATAGCTGGGTCTGGTAGTAAATAGAAGAATATCTTGAAATTGCAATTAGATTTCTAAATTGTAGTAAAAAAAATTAAAGAAATGAATGCTCAAGATTTGGAGAGAATTCTGATAAATTCTATCTTGAGTTCTTCACACATGATTGCAGATATTGGTACAAAGCTCCCGAAGAAATCAAACACAACTATAATTGTTGCAGTAGTTGGTGGTGTTGCTACTCTTCTAGTCGCAATAACAATTTGCATTTGGTTTAAAAGAAAGTGGTCCCTTTTCAGTGGAACAAAATGTACGTCCATACTCATATTAATTTCAACCTCCAAGTGGACATAACTGAAACTTAACTATAATTAAGCATATATACCGATGACAAAAAGACCCCATTTGTGGTTAATGCTTTATATTTTATCTTAATAAATCAACCTAATATGATTTCTGTATACATATATCCTTTTTGTCTTCTGCTGGTACTTCAGTGTTTTTAGAGGAATTACAAGAAGCTGCAGGGTCAGAATTTCTCATTTACGACTTCACTACCATCAGAAATGCTACCAGCAACTTCTCTGATAAAAATAAACTAGGCAAAGGCGGTTTTGGACCAGTTTTTAAAGTAAACCAATCAGAACTTCATATATCTCTATTTTTCAAGCTGTATACAGTATGCACAACAGTAATATGTAGTCAAATAACATGATAAGAATATTTTTTTTGGCAGGGAACACTTCCCAATGGTCAAGAAATAGCAGTCAAACGGCTCTCAACAAGTTCGACACAGGGAGCAACTGAATTCAAGACTGAGGTTGAACTACTTGTGCGACTTAGGCACAACAATTTAGTACAATTGCTGGGATGCTGTATATCCAAAGATGAGAGAATGCTTTGCTACGAATACCTTCCTAATAGAAGTCTCGATAAGATCCTTTTTGGTAAAGTTTCCATCAGCAGCGAACCTTGGCTTTCCTATTATTCTGTTATTTATTTATTTTTTTTTTGTATTATTTTTGTGTTGAGGCTTCGATGTTTTCTAACGAAATTTGGAAAACTTTTGTCAAAATTGGTCTGGTTACACAAAGATCAGGATTCAAGACTCGTCATTTAAAAACAATCAGTAATTTTTTGTCTATTATGTCAAGTTATTATTTTCTAGTCATGTCGATTAGTTGTTTCACTCAAGAAGAACTAAAATGCCTTTTGTCTTACTGCAGGAACTGACGATATCAAATGCAAGGAGCTCGAATGGAGTAGACGTTATAGGATCATTAAAGGCACTTGTCGCGGTCTACATTACCTCCATGAGGAATCACCATTAAAAATTGTACATCGTGATTTCAAAGCCAGTAATATATTGCTTGATAGAGATATGAATCCAAAGATTGCAGATTTTTGGCTTGCAAAGCTGTTTGATAGAGACCAAACCCAAACCGTCACTGCTCACCTTGCTGGAACATTGTTAGTTTGTTGCATCATTGCAAATTTATTAAAACATATATATGTATGTAGCACCGGAGTTCAAACTAGCTTTTCTTATTTAATTTAATGTAGTGGATATATTGCACCAGAATGTAGCATACGAGGTACATTCTCAGCTAAGTCAGATACATATAGCTTTGGCATCCTTGTTCTAGAGATTATAACTGGGAGAAAAAACAGCTCGTATCCAGGCAGTATGTACATGTCAGGCCTGATAAATCATGTAAGTTCAAAACAGAAGTTAATTTTAATTAGCATATTCTGTTTCGATTCTACCTTACACAAAAATTGCGAAATTTCCGAACACTATATACATTGTAACTTAGGTTGTCCAAAACAAACTTGTTGTTTCATACAGGAGCTAACTAACAAAAATAATTTTTGACCAAAAATGATAACTCAAGGTATGGAAGAATTGGAGCGAAGGAAAAATACTGGAACTAAAAGATCCAACATTGGATCAAGAATGCATAGAAGAGGTAACAAAGTGCATCCACATAGCACTCCTATGCTTACAAATGAATCCATCAAATAGGCCGAACATGGAAACTGTAGCTAACATGCTCAATAGTTCATCGATTGCGAGTCTCCCGCCTTTGCCACCTCCAAGATATATATGGGGAGCAGATGTTTCTATGTTTGAAGATGATGAAAATGTCGTTACTGATTTGAGCAGCTTGGAGACCGTCTCCACTGTTGTTCGAGAAGAAACTGAAGAGAAGAGTTTTCTCTATAGTTTTTAAGATCCCAATTTATTTTCTACTAAAACTTCCTTTATATTTATAAGGTACCCAATTTACTGTAAATTAAAATGAAAGAAATATGTATGTATGTAAGGGAAAAGTAAGGCACCAGTGGAGAGCTAGTGCGGTGCCTTACTGTTGTACTTAGACATCCCACTAGGAAGAAAAGGCAGTAAGGCACCAAACGTCAAACCAAGATGGCACCATACCTTGTTATGTCGGAGGAGAGCTAGTGCCGTGGAGGCGAACCAAAGGAAACAAGTGTTGGGTATTGTATTTAAATTTGATATATATATTTGTTATTTATTTGAGTTTGATTAATTAATATTATTACTATCCAAATCTCTAAATTAGTAAAATTAACTATCCAACAATCTTAAGCGAATTTCGTCTCTATCATGCAAAATATGGAATCGTAGCCAAGATAATCCATCCGAGGTTGTTGCTCCTTAGGCATAACCATGGAAGAAACTAACGATAACTCAACAATATCCAGCAAGGATTATAATTTAATAAATTGAGAGGAAATGAAAATGGGGAATAAATCTGTGGAAGCAAAGAAAAGGTTTATTGTATTTTATTATTTGCATCTCTCGGATACTCAACAAAAGAAAAGGAAGAAGAGAGGAATGAGCCAGTTATAAAGAAATGTTTAATTTTTTTAGAAAGAAGAAAGTCTACAATTTCTTCTAACGGTTTGTTTCCAAGAACCATTAGAAAAAGGATTGACTTATTTACCAAAATGACATGAATGATTTATACTAACGGTTTCATACCAAAATCAGTTTAAACTGTTAGAAAATAGGCGTTAGAAATGACCATTTTTGTAGTAGTGAATATACCAAGTTCCGTTTTGGGATGTATTTAGGATGGTGCAATTGCGTGTGATAACGTATTTAATTTTATCATTTTATTGGAACAATATATATATATATATATATATATATATATAGTTATATATATATATATATATATATAGAACAAGGCTTGGGTGCTATGGATAGCATAGAGGGCTACGGTGCTACGGCTCAATATTCAAATTTTCAAAATTCTAACGGTCAATCCGAACCGTTCATCTTGTTCTCCATATTAATATGTGTTTGGAGACCAAATTTTATATTTTTTGAAAATTTTTTACTATTTTTTTAGATAGGTAGAAAATCACTTGATCTAAAAAATTCTACACCATTCAGATATTTGATTTTCTACCTATCTAAAAAAATAGTAAAAAATTTTCAAAAAATATAAAATTTGGTCTCCAAACACATATTAATATGAAGAACAAGATGAACGGTTCGGATCGACCGTTAGGATTTTGAAAACTTAAATATTGAGCCGTAGCACCGTAGCCCTCTATGCTATCCATAGCACCCCAGCCTTACTCTATATATATATATATGAAACGGTTCCATTTCATATAAACCTTGATTGTCGCAAGTGTTTCCCCAAATGAAAGAAATCCCAATCATTATCAAGATATTAGTGGTCGAATTGTAGAGTGGTGCAATTACATATATTGACAAATATATTGTTATCTTTTCTAGAAAAAAGATATAGCACAGTTAAAAAGAATTCAGTTTTCACCTAAAAGATACCTACCTAATCATCATTTTATATACTTTTTCTCAAGCAGTTTGTATAACGCAGGAACTGGATAAACATTGAATGTGTTATTATCAACAATTGAAAACAACTGTATCCAAATCTTTTATTTATCTTAATTTCCTACTTTACTACAAAAAAAACTACGTACGGATCCTCTCCAATTGGAATAGAATTCATTGATATCTTTGCACAAATCTGAACCCTTCATTTATATCAGATATGATGTAAATTAACCATTGGATCATAAATGGAAGCTTAAATCCATTATTAAGGCCATGGAATGGACTTTTGTGCAAAACGAGGTTATAATTCCCGGCCACAATATAGAGTATGGCTAGTATATATAATATCAATGTCATTTAAGACTATATAACATCAACTCCAAAATCTATTAAATCGACTTCAAACGGTGAATCCAAACCGTTCAAACCGATCTACTTCATTAGTTATGCGTTTACATGCAAATTTATAAATTTTTGAATTTATTTAGTATCAAGTCTAGCGGTCAAATGAGTGACTTTTAAGTTAATTTTAATACATTCATTTTTCAACATTTTTACCGCTTGATTTGATACTAAAATAACTCCAAAATATAAAAAAAAAATTATATGTAAATGCACCACTCATAAAGTAATTAAATTGGTTTGAATGATTTGAACTCTATTCAATCAATTTTGAAGTTAGTCCATATGATACCAATGTCATACTAGCGGACTCCACAAGATATAATCCTTTATTTTGACACGTGTCACCTCACCTAGGTTCACTACTGGACAAAAGATACACACAGTCTCTCTCTCTCTCTCTCTCTCCACTTCTATCTCTCTTTATATATATTCTTCAAATCAAGTTTTGTTTAAATCATCTGATCAGCTAGCTCCTTCAAGGCATTTTGCTATTCAAGTTTCAATAATGGCTTCCTCTTCTTCCTCCGGGCCTCAATCCTATAAGTCCTCTCTGGTAAGTTTAATTTTCAAGAAATTAATACATGATCATACATTATCTCTATTCTGTGTTAAATTTATGATTATATTTTTTTATTTTATTTTTCAGGCGGACTTTACTCTTGTGGATCCGACTGTGCCAAAACTAAATATAAGTGTAAGTAATGTGATTAAATATCAAATATAATAGGGACTAATAAATAATTGAGGGTGAGAATATAAATTTATATTTCAGGTGCATGCATGCCAATCATTTAATTAGCACCAATTTATATGCATTAAGAAATGGTAGGTAGGTACTGCTGTGTCTTCAAAAGAAGTAGACAATTAATAACAGATTTGATTAGACTAGATGTTGATTAAATGATGCTTTCTTGAAGGTTATAATAGTGATATCTGATATGTAACTAAGACAGCATGCATATAATCTTGAACTAATAATCACATATTTGTAAACATTTTGCAGGATGTACTAGCAGGCACGAGGATAGTTACTCAGAAAAAATTATGCATGTCTGATATTGCACGACGAATAGTTTTAATTAAGGTTTAAATTCTAAATTCCACTTTCATATATATAAAAAACTAAAACACCTTCGTTCCTATATGTGAAAATCACAAATAGTTCAGGATATGTATAAATCCTATCTGATTCCTATCATTCAACCTAAAATAATGTACTATAATTTCTTAATGACATTGAACCATCTTAATTAGTTCTTTCATTAGATAATTAATTTATAAACCTAGCTTTTCAGTACTGGATATTATGTGTTAACAATTGAAAGTTATAATTGCTAGGACGAAGCTGAGAAAAACATGCCGCTAATTCGAGAAAATGAAAGCATGCGTATAAAAGTTTACGATATCAAAACATTTGATATTTGGTACTTCACATATAGGTATGTTGGTTGATTAATATAGCTTTTTCATAATACCTACAAACATGTTCGTTGAATATTTTAGTTGGCCTACATTAGGATTTTTTTTTTTGTTTACCTTATGCATCATATTAATAAATATGCAAATAGATGCCAAGTACAAAGAGAGATTGATCAATGATGAGTAGTGATATCTAATTGAAATTTCATTTTCTCCATTAATTAGTTAAATAAAAAAGTTTATTGATTAAATCTTTTATCATAGATTTAATTCCGAGATTACAAGGCATGTCAAATTATAAATATCATTTACCCTTGCATTGTTCCGCAAAAATATATTGCGAACCGTTATCTATACCAGCGCTCAAATGTCATGCATGTTATATTGTACATATATAGACTTAGAATAAGATATCAAATAGGAATGTAAAATAATTTAACAATTTTACATGTACTTCTATTTAATCAATCTCTTTATCCATAATATAAAAAAGAGTTCAAGAATCCTGCTGTCCTGGAATAGGTGTTATGCGAACAGCAAGAAGAGGAAAAGCTACTTTTTAGAAAATGCAGGTTATTTTATTTTTGCTCCCTTAAAACAGTAGTAGTGCTTATTTATTTTCAACGCAAAATCATGAGTTTCTAAATATAATATTGTTACTTGCCAATGCATTTTCATTACTAGGTGACTATGTTCGAAGGCACAGGCTTCGAACAAATGATATCATTAAGATATACCGAGATGACAAAGACAACTTGGTATGTAATTGTTCAAAATTCTTATAGAAAACTTCTATTAAGAAAATTCCTGTACTTAATTTAAAAAAAAAAAATCTAAATACTTTTCCTTCACAATACACAGATAATTAGGTCTGAGAAAGCTAGGGTTCCCAAGCAAATGGGTTTTCGGCGATACCGTGGAGACTACAAGTTGATATTTGATTGCAAAGCATATGCCTGTATTATATAATGCAAACTTTTGATTTACTATAGAGTCATGCCAGATAATATAGTCGTAATTAATTATTCAAATATATGTATTTGTTAAAGAAAAAAAAATATTTCGATGATTTTTACATGGTAAAATCAAGTATTTGAATAACAAAATTAGTTTTTCTTTCCCACAAGGATAACAAACAAGGATCATGTGCATATATATATATATATATATGCATGTACGTACAATTATCAATGTTATATAAATAATACGGTCCATCTAATGCAATGTGCACAGAAAATTAACATGCATTGACTCCAATGTGATTAACATGCAGAAAAGGAATTAACTAGAACCAGTTGTCGTAGTCCCATACAAATTGTGCTCCATGTAATCATACACACATTGTGACTAAATTATACAGTTGTGTAGTCCCAAACAAATGGCCACACAGAAGATAAGAATTTTTTAGACACACACACACACACACATATATATGTATTGTGAAAATTTTAAATCGAACATGAAGTTATTATATGATTAGATAATTAACAGTATCGCAATGTATATATTATATGTATAGATAGCTAGATTTCCAAGTTGAATGTATCTAGCTCTTTCAGGTTGAATGTATATTATATATTAATATAAGAAAGCTTTAAGAGGAAAGTATACATTGGTACAGTTGTTATCATTAAATTTTTACCGTTATAATATTTATTAAGTAGAAACTAGGTATCGGCCATATCCGCAGTCACAGGAAATATTGGGATTCCTAGTTCCCTTTTTGTAATTTTGTATACTTTTAATTGATGTCTATGTCAGTGCTGTTTGTTTATAGTAACGTTAGTATAAGATATGTTAATGGGTTATTTTTTCTTTCATGCTTGAATGATAAACTGCTCAATAAAATATACATCTTTTTATGCTAAGATAAGGGCACTGCCGGCCCTAATTTTTGTTTTTGTTTTCTTTAATTTTTGCACCTTGATATAGTTAGCAACTCATTTTTCCATATATTAGCGTCTCTACAAATGAAAAAAAAAAATCATTCACCACATGCAAATTCCTGAAGCGTTCTGTCTCTTTAAAGAACTTCCTTTTCTTTGAAAACTTGACAGAGGAGCCAAGTGCTCTTTCAAATAATTGCTAGCGGCTACGAAATGAGTTCTCTCTCGCTTTGTTTAAATCTTTTGGCAGTGGCTGCCAATGTGATTTCTGTCTCTCTCACTGTTCCCACTCATCAGTATTACTCACCAAATCGCTCAAAACTATGAGCAAAACTAGTTTCCATGGCCTCGTCATCAATTGCAATCCTGGCTATTTTAATTGTAAGTTTTCATGCTTTTGTTACAGCTTTAGCCATATTTTATTTTTTATTATAATTTGATTCTCATTGGGTTGGAATTAGCAATACATGTGATTTTGTGGTATATCAATCTGTTAAGTATATTATTTCCCTTTAGACATGAGCATTAGTTGTTGGGTTTTGCTTATAGCTGTTTGCATAGATTAAGCTTCAGTTTATAAGTTGAACAATCAAATTTATTGGAGGGAGGAGCCTATTTTCCGAGAGAAAAAGTACGGGAATTTTTGGTCTCTTACATACTCAGCGAACATTTTTTTTTCCCCTAATGGCCTAAGCAGGTAACATTGAATTTCCCTTTTACCTCAAAATAGGTCAATATTCCCTTGTTCTTGAAGACAAACAAACCTTTTTTTGGGGGCTGTGAGTAATAGATCAAAAGTTCTTCCTACTTTGTACATTTTTTCCAAAATATGAAGAAAATATGAAGAAAACATGAGAAACATTTTCATCAGGTAGTAATACTAAATCATAAACTTTTTATCATTTTGGAGGAAGTAGGCCCAAAACTGGTTCCGTTTGGTTGTGGATGTACTTAACTTTTGTTTCATTAATATGAAACGAGCTTCTAGCCTTTTTTCAAAAAAAAAAAAAAAATGATTGTGTGTAGGCGCACGATCCGGAGTTGAGTTCCATTTGATCTCGTTCATGTGCTTTGTTTGAGATAAGGGCAGTAATGCAACGGATAGTTGTGCTTGCGCTTAAATCTACACAGGTAATGTAAAGGATACAGTTGTTGTATAATGACATTATACTTGAAGGAACGAGAATCTACCTAAGGACTTAAAATTATATGAAAGGGGAGTGCACTGAGTCAGTGAATAAGACAAGTGTTGAGTAAAGCACATGGAGTAACACCAATTCTCTAGTGGTTTCATGGTTGACTTATGTGTCTCCAATCATAGCTGGGATGGTGGAGTCGATTTCCAGTACAGTTGATGTCTGGAAGACATTGGCTGGGATGGTGGAGCTGGGATTGTGATGATGATGATGGAAGTGAGGGAGAAGATGAATGCTACCACACAGGGGGAGAAAACAGTACTACAATATGCATCGGAACTACGTTGCTTATGGGTGAACTTGGACCACTATGATACATTGTTATTGCAGAACCCAACAAATGTTCTCCTTCGGAAGCAGTACCTTGAGTGCAAGCTTGTGGCATGTTTTCTTAAGGGCCTAAACCAACAGTTTGAGGGGAGGAGGGCAGCAATGCGCCATCTGCCATCTCTCCTATCCCTGGTTAAGGCTGTGGCATCGATGGAACAAGAGGAGATCAGACAAAAGGTGATGACAGGCATTTTAGAATGCACAGCATCTGTTGTCCACATAGGTGATGACAGGCATAGATGGAACAAGAGGAGACCTCACTTGTTGTCCGCACAACATTTTAGTTCCCGATGCTCTCTATTAGGGTTTTTGTTTCACACACCACTTTCTTTCCCAGTCGGATCCATTTTTTTTCTAAACTCGGTTAGAGTTTTCATGAATAGAGAGAATTTGAAGTTGGTTGCCCAGACGAAGCGTGGAAGACTCAAATCGAAGGATTTTCTCCTCCTTTGTTTTGAGTCTTTCTGTGTTTAGTATTTGTCTTTGTCATTGGAACGAAGGATTCGGAGGTCGGCTCGGATGCGAGGTAAGAGGCCAAGAGGAAGTGGAGAAAAGCTCAAAATGAAGTGTTTCTTATAAGACAAAATTAGAAGTCTCTCTTTGAGTCGGAGGATTCGAAGTCTCTCTACCCATGATCTGTCCTGGTAATCTTTAATTTATGTATTAGCTCTTTTAAGTTTTGATTTATCTTGAGTTTGACATGTGTTAATCACCTAAATTTGGGTTAGGCTTGAAAAGAAAAGAAAAATAAAATGTATGGAAATGAGTATTGGCACAGTACCTTGAATTGACAGCGACCTAGCTAAATGCAAAAATGTGTATCATGCATAATATTGGCCTTGTCCAATGTTTTGCTACCTATGTTTGTTGCATGATTTGAATTTACTTTTTAAATTGTGATAGGAAGTAAATATAGGCATGATAAAACAATTTTGGATCACCCTGTCCGAAAGCAGAACCTGACATGGGCACTGTATATAAGATTAGAATGTCATATTTTGTTTTCTTTAGATTTGAATTTTTATAGGTTATTGTATTTTATTTTATTTTCTTTTTGTGGATTGGGTTAGTGGCTACTCAATCTGGGGCAGTAATCACATACGAAAAGTTAGGATTTTAGTTTTTTTACATTTTTTTAACATGTTTTATCTGAAATAAGTTCCAAAGAAATGAGTCACAAACTGAACTTGAACAAGTAAAACATGTTTAAATCCAATATGTGTGTTTGTGTACTTTCTCAAAATTGTACTTTCTCAATACAGTGCTATTGGCAATACCAGTGTGGGTGTTAGATAAACTTGGTGAACTTAAGAGCACTCTAGTTCTACTCTATTAATTTATATTAATTACTATAAATAAAAAAATTTAGATCTCCTTTGGAGAATTTTTTATTATTAGAAATTGATAAAAAAAAAATGAGGTACAGAACTAGAATGATTACTGCAAAATTTAGATACGTAAACGACCGAAATTGCTGGATCCAGTCAAAACTTTGGACCGAAACCTCCAAATCCCCCGCGAATAGAATTTTGGACCGAAACCTCCGAATCCCCCGCGAATAGAATTTTGGACCGAAACCTCCGAATCCCCCGCGAATAGAATTTTGGACCGAAACCTCCGAATCCCCCGCAAATAGAACTTTGGACCGAAACCTCCGGCTCAAAATATTTTTTTTGTTAACCAACATACTTCAATCTCTCGAATCTTTGGACCAAAACCTCCGAATCTAGTTGAAACTTTGGACCGAAACCCCCGAATCTAGCTCAAAATATTTTTTTTTGTTAACCAACGTACTTCAATCTCTCCACAAAAAAAAAAATAATAATAATAATAATTGGACTTGATCCGGTGGTTCTGGCCTTTCTACCTATCTAAATTTGTAAGTAATAATTCTAGTTCCTTTTAATTGTTTTCAAATATTTTCTAATTATAAAAAATTCTCTCTCCTTTTCTAAAAACTTCATCAGTCAAGTCAATAAATTCAATGTCCCCTTAATTCATTACACTTTGTTAAATTAATCTCTCCTCTTTCTTCCTGCTCGGTACTTGGGCTACCAAATTCTAAAATAAATGGCTCTCTATCTCCTTAAATTCTTCCCATTCATACTACTCTTACTTCTCCATAGCAGAACTCCTCATGCTGATCAGCTTCAACGCCGACCTTACTGTTCTGTTAATACCGCAGATACTACCTTTAAGAATAATCTCCAAGGCCTTCTCATGTCCATAATCACTGGTGCAGAAACAAATGGCGGCTACTTCAACGACACGGTTGGCACAAATACTGATCGAATCTATGGCCTCGACATATGCTATGCTGATGGCAACCTCACCACATGCAACAGTTGTCTTAGTACAATTGCCTCTGATATCACCAGCGATTGTCCTGACAGCAAAGATGCCAGTACCTGGTAATGAATATACTACGTTAATTTTCTTACATTTAGAACCGTAAGTTTAGCGCAGTGGCAAGATAACAGGGCATTTGCAACCCTAATAAAACACTTCAATTGAAGGTATTTTGGAGCACCCTCATAGTGTCAATATATGGCGAGATAATAAGACATTTACAACCCTAATACAACACTCGAATTGAAGGTGTATGGAACAGTCTAGTAATGTCTTCAGATTGCAAGATAATAGGGCATTTACAAACCTAATAAAACACTCCTATTGAATATGTTTGGAGCACTTTAGTAGTGTCTCCTGAAGGCAAGATATTAGGGCATTTACAACCCTAATAAAACACTTCAATTTAATGTGTTTGGAGCGCTCTTGTAGCGTGTTTATATGGCAAGATAATAGGCCATTAACAACCCTAATACTAAAATCCAATTGAAGGTGTTTGGAGCACTCTAGTAGTGTCTTCATATGGCAAGATAGAAGGACATTTACAACCCTAATACAACACTCAAATGAAGGTGTTTGGTGCACTCTAGTTGTGTCCCTAAATGGCATGATAACCGGGCATTTGGAACCCTAATAAAACACTCCAATTGAAGGTGTTTTGGAGCACCCTCATAGTGTCTCTATATGCCAAGATAATATGGCATTTACAACAATAATAAAACACTCAAATTGAAGGTGTATGGAGCACTCTAGTGGTGCCTCCAGATAGCAAGATAATATGGCATTTTGAACTATAATAAAACACTCCAATTGAATGTGTTTGGAGCACTCTAGTAGTGTGTGTCTTTTTGGAAAGATAATAGGACATTTGAAATCCTAATATAACACTCTAATTAAAGGTGTTTGGAGCACACTTGTAGTTCAACCATTAGGAGCGCGCGCACACGCACACACACATAAACGCATGCACACCCACACACACACACACACACAAACACACACACACGCAAACACACACACACGCAAACACACACGCACACACACGCACCCACCCACCCACACGCAAACACACATGCGCACACACACGCACACACAAACGCACACACACACACCCACACACACACACAAAACACGCACGCACGCACGCACGCACACGCAAACACAGATGCACACACACGCACGCACACACGCATGCCCACACACGCGCACACGCCCACACAGACACACATGCACACACAGACGCACACCCGCACACACACCCACACGCACACCCGCACACCCGCACACACACATACCGACACCCACAGACACACGCACACACACACCCACACGCACACACACGCACACACACACTCACACACTCACACCCACGCACACACGCACACGCACACACGCACACACGAACACACCCATGCATTCACACCCGCACACACACCCGCACACACACACACGCAAGATAATAGGGCATTTCCAACTCTAATAAAACACTCTAATTGAAAGTGTTTGAAGCACTCTAGTAGTGTCTCTATATGGCATGATAATAGGGCACTTAGAACCCAAATACAACACCCTACTCTAATTGAAGGTGTTTGAAGCACTCTAGTAGTGTCTCTCTATGGAAAGATTATAGGGCATTTACAACCCTAATAAAACACTCCAATTGAATATGTTTGGAGCACTCTAGTAGTGTCTCCTGAAGGCAAGATATTAGGGCATTTACAACTCTAATAAAACACTGCAATTTAACGTGTTTGGAGCACCCTCATAGTGTCAATATATGGTGAGATAATAAGGCATTTACAGCCCTAATACAACACTCGAATTGAAGGTGTATGGAACAGTCTAGTAATGTCTTCAGATTGCAAGATAGTAATGCATTTACAACCCTAATAAAACACTCCTATTGAATATGTTTGGAGCACTTTAGTAGTGTCTCCTGAAGGAAAGATATTAGGGCATTTACAACCCTAATAAAACACTTCAATTTAATGTGTTTGGAGCGCTCTTGTAGTGTGTTTATATGGCAAGATACTAGACCATTTACAACCCTAATACTAATATCCAATTGAAGGTGTTTGGAGCACTCTAGTAGTGTCTCCATATGGCAAGATAGAATGGCATTTACAACCCTAATACAACACTCAAATTAAGGTGTTTGGTGCACTCTAGTTGTGTCCCTCAATGGCATGATAACAGGGCATTTGGAACCCTAATAAAACACTCCAATTGAAGGTGTTTTGGAGCACCCTCATAGTGTCTCTATATGCCAAGATAATATGACATTTACAACCATAATAAAACACCCTAATTGAAGGTGTATGAAGCACTCTAGTAGTGCCTCCAGATAGCAAGATAATAGGACATTTAGAACTCTAATAAAACACTCCAATTGAATGTGCTTGGAGCACTCTAGTAGTGTGTGTCTTTAACACTCTAATCAAAGGTGTTTGGACCACACTTGTAGTTCAATCATTTGGAGCCCGCGCGCGCGCACGGGCACACCCGCACACACACACACACACACACCCACACACGCGCACACCAGCACACACGCACGCACACATCCACGGAGACACACACGCACCCACACACGCACACCCACACACGCACACCCGCACACACACACACACACAGGCACACCCGCACACACACACACACACGCACACCCACACACACACACCCACGGGCACACACGCACACCCACCCACACACACGCGCGCGCACACACACACACACACACACACACACACACGCACCCACACACCCACACACACACACCCACACACGCACACACACGCACACCCGCACCCACACACACACACACACACGGACACACAAGCGCACACACACCCACACACACACACCCACGCACACACATACACGCACCCACACACCCACACACACACACCCACACACGCACTCACACGCACACACACCCACGAATTCACACACGCATACACACATGCACACCCGCACACACACACACATGCAAGATAATAGAGCATTTCCAACCCTAATAAAACTCTCCAATTGAAAGTGTTTGAAGCACTCTTGTAGTGTCTCTATATGGCATGATAATAGGGCACTTAGAACCCAAATACAACACTCTACTCTAATTGAAGGTGTTTGAAGCACACTAGTAGTGTCTCTCTATGGGACGATTATAGGGCATTTACAACCCTAATAAAACACTCCAATTGAATGTGTTTGGAGCACTCTTGTAGTGTTTCCTGAAGGTAAGATATTAGGACATTTACAACCCTAATAAAACACTCCAATTTAAGGTGTTTGGAACGCTCTAGTAGTGTGTTTATATGGCAAGATAATAGGTCATTTACAACCCTAATACTAAAATCCAAATTGAAGGTGTTTGGACCACTCTAGTAGTGTCCCCATATGGCAAGATAGAAGGGCATTTACAACCCTAATATAACACTAATATAACACTCTAATATAACACTCTAATTAAAGGTGTTTGGACCACACTTGTAGTTCAATCATTAAGAGCCCACGCACACACGGGCACACTCGCACGCACACACACACACACCCACACACGCGCACACGAGCACACATGCACACACACGCACACACGAACACGCACGCACACACGCACGAACACACCCACGCAGACACACCCACACCCGCACACGCACACCCGCACACACACACACACACACAGGCACACACGCAAACCCACACATACACACACCCACACACGCACACCCCCACACACACGCACCAGCACACGCACACGCAAACGCACATGCACACGCACACGCACACACGCGCACACACCCACACACACACGCACCCACAGACACACACACCCACAGACACACGCACCCACACACACACACACCCACACACACACGCACACACACGCAAACACACACGCAAGCACACATGCACACACACACGCACACAGACACGCACACAGACGCACACACACACCCGCACGCACACACACACGCACAAGCCCACGCCCACGCACACACGCACACACACACGCACACCCGTACACACACACACACACACACACACACCCGCACACACGCACACATACACTCACAGTCGCACACGCACATACTCGCACGCACCCACACACATACTTACCCACATACACACACACCCACGCATTCACACTCGCACACGCACACGCACACCCGCACACACACACACGCAATATAATAGGGCATTTCCAACCCTAATAAAACTCTCCAATTGAAAGTGTTTGAAGCACTCTTGTAGTGTCTGTATATGGCATGATAATAGGGCACTTAGAACCGAAATACAACACTCTACTCTAATTGAAGGTGTTTGAAGCACTCTAGTAGTGTCTCTCTGTGGAAAGATTATAGGGCATTTACAACCCTAATAAAACACTCCAATTTAAGGTGTTTGGAGCACTCTAGTAGTGTTTTTATATGGCAAGACAATAGGGCATTTACAACCCTTCTACTACAATCCAATTGAAGGTGTATGGAGCACTCTAGTAGTGCCTCCAGATAGCAAGATTTTAGGGCATTTAGAACTCTAATAAAACACTACAATTGAATGTCTTTGGAGCACCCTAGTAGTGTGTGTCTTTTTGGAAAGATAATAGGACATTTGAAAGACTAATATAACACTCTAATTAAAGGTGTTTCGAGCACACTTATAGTTCAATCATTTGGATCGCGCGCGTGCACGCACACCCACAGACACACGCACAAGCACAAGCACACGCAAACGCACACGCACACGCCCAAGCACACACACACACACACACAACCACACTCACACACCCACACGCACACACACAAACCCACACGCACACGCACACGCCCAAGCACACACACACACACAACCACACTCACACACCCACACGCACACGCACACGCAAACGCACACGCACACGCACACCCACACCCACACGCACAAACCCACCCACACACACACGCAAACACAAACGCACACACACACGCACACAGACGCACACACACAAACGCGCGCACACACACACGCACACCCACACGCACACCAGCACACACACACACACACGCACACACCGCACACACGCACACACCCACGCATTCACATACGCACACATACACTCACACCCGCACACGCACACACGCGCACACACCCCCACACACACGCACCCACAGACACACACACCCACGCATTCACACACGCACACACACACGCAAACACACACGCACACACACGCAAACACACACTCACACAAACGCAAACACACACGCAAACACACACGCACACAGACGCACACACACTCCCGCAAGCACACACACACGCACATGCCCACACACACACACGCACACCAGCACACACACACACACACGCACACCCGCACACACGCACACACACACACACCCACGCATTCACACACGCACACATACACTCACACCCGCACACACACACACTCGCACGCAACCACACACACACGCACGCACATACACACACACCCACGCATTCACACACGCACCCACTCACGCACACCCGCACACACACACACACACACGCAAGATAATAGGGCATTTCCAACCCTAATAAAACTCTCCAATTGAAATTGTGTGAAGCACTCTAGTAGTGACTCATATGGCATGATAATCGGGCACATAGAACCCTAATACAACACTCTACACTAATTGAAGGTGTTTGAAGCACTCTAGTAGTGTCTCTCTATGGAAAGATTATAAGGCATTTACAACCCTAATTAAACACTCCAATTGAAGGTGTTTGGAGCACTCTAGTAGTGTTTTTATATGGCAAGACAATAGGGCATTTACAACCCTTGTACTACAATCCAATTGAAGGTGTATGGAGCACTCTAGTAGTGCCTCCAGATAGCAAGATTTTAGGGCATTTAGAACACTAATAAACACACTACAATTGAATGTCTTTGGAGCACCCTAGTAGTGTGTGTCTTTTTGGAAAGATAATAGGACATTTGAAAGACTAATATAACACTCTAATTAAAGGTGTTTCGAGCACATAAGTTCAACCATTTGGATCGCGCGCGTGCACGCACACCCACACACACACGCACAAGCACACGCACACGCAAACGCACACGCACACGCCCAAGCACACACACACACACACACACAACCACACTCACACACCCACACCAACACGCACAAACCCACACGCACACATACGCAAATACACATGCACACACAAACGCACACACACACACACACACAAACGCGCACACACACACACACACACCCACACACACATGCAAACACACACGCACACACACGCAAACACACATGCACACACATACGCACATAGACGCACACACACACCCGCACGCACACACACACGCACACACACACGCACACCAGCACACCAGCACACACACACAGACACACACACGCACACCCGCACACACGCACACACCCTCGCATTCACATACGCACACATACACTCACACCCGCACACGCACACACGCGCGCACACCCCCACACACACGCACCCATATACACACGCACCCACGCATTCACACACGCACACACACACACAAACACACACGCACACACACGCAAACACACACGCACACAAACGCAAACACACACGCAAACACACACGCACACAGATGCACACACACTCCCGCAAGCACACACACATGCACATGCCCACGCACACACACACGCACACCAGCACACGCACGCACACCCGCGCACACGCGCACACCCATGCATTCACACACGCACACATATACTCACACCCGCACACGCACACACTCGCACGCACACACACACACACGCACCCACATACACACACACCCACGCATTCACACACGCACACACACACGCACACCCGCACACACACACACGCAATATAATAGGGCATTTCCAACCCTAATAAAACTGTCCAATTGAAAGTGTTTGGAGCACTCTTGTAGTGTCTCGATATGGCATGATAATAGGGCACTTAGAACCGAAATACAACACTCTACTCTAATTGAAGGTGTTTGAAGCACTCTAGTAGTGTCTCTCTGTGGAAAGATTATAGGGCATTTACAACCCTAATAAAACACTCCAAGTTACGGTGTTTGGAGCACTCTAGTAGTGTTTTTATATGACAAGACAATAGGGCATTTACAACCCTTGTACTCCAATCCAATTGAAGGTGTATGGAGCACTCTAGTAGTGCCTCCAGATAGCAAGATTTTAGGGCATTTAGAACTCTAATAAAACATTACAATTGAATGTCTTTGGAGCACCCAAGTAGTGTGTGTCTTTTTCGAAAGATAATAGGACATTTGAAAGACTAATATAACACTCTAATTAAAGGTGTTTCGAGCACATAAGTTCAACCATTTGGATCGCGCGCGTGCACGCACACCCACACACACACGCACAAGCACACGCACACGCAAACGCACACGCACACGCCCAAGCACACACACACACACACACACACACACAACCACACTCACACACCCACACTAACACGCACAAACCCACACGCACACATACGCAAATACACATGCACACACAAACGCACACACACACACACACACAAACGCGCACACACACACACACACACCCACACACACATGCAAACACACACGCACACACACGCAAACACACATGCACACACATACGCACATAGACGCACACACACACCCGCACGCACACACACACGCACACACACACGCACACCAGCACACCAGCACACACACACAGACACACACACGCACACCCGCACACACGCACACACCCTCGCATTCACATACGCACACATACACTCACACCCGCACACGCACACACGCGCGCACACCCCCACACAC
This sequence comes from Carex rostrata, assembly GCA_964058875.1. Classification (NCBI taxonomy): domain Eukaryota; kingdom Viridiplantae; phylum Streptophyta; class Magnoliopsida; order Poales; family Cyperaceae; genus Carex; species Carex rostrata. The sequence continues at coordinate 205,704 of CAXKVT010000168.1, forward strand.
ACGCACCCATATACACACGCACCCACGCATTCACACACGCACACACACACACAAACACACACGCACACACACGCAAACACACACGCACACAAACGCAAACACACACGCAAACACACACGCACACAGATGCACACACACTCCCGCAAGCACACACACATGCACATGCCCACGCACACACACACGCACACCAGCACACGCACGCACACCCGCGCACACGCGCACACCCATGCATTCACACACGCACACATATACTCACACCCGCACACGCACACACTCGCACGCACACACACACACACGCACCCACATACACACACACCCACGCATTCACACACGCACACACACACGCACACCCGCACACACACACACGCAATATAATAGGGCATTTCCAACCCTAATAAAACTGTCCAATTGAAAGTGTTTGGAGCACTCTTGTAGTGTCTCGATATGGCATGATAATAGGGCACTTAGAACCGAAATACAACACTCTACTCTAATTGAAGGTGTTTGAAGCACTCTAGTAGTGTCTCTCTGTGGAAAGAATATAGGGCATTTACAACCCTAATAAAACACTCCAAGTTACGGTGTTTGGAGCACTCTAGTAGTGTGTTTTTATATGACAAGACAATAGGGCATTTACAACCCTTGTACTCCAATCCAATTGAAGGTGTGTTGAGCACTCTAGTAGTACCTCCAGATAGCAAGATAATAAGGCATTTACAACTCTAATAAAACACTACAATTGAATGTCTTTGGAGCACCCTAGTAGTGTGTGTCTTTTTGGAAAGATAATAGGACATTTGAAAGAGTAATATAACACTCTAATTAAAGGTGTTTCGAGCACACTTATAGTTCAATCATTTGGATTGCGCACGTGCACGCACACCCACACACACACGCACAAGCACATGCACACGGAAACGCACACGCACACGCCCAAGCACACACACACACACACACAACCACACTCACACACCCACACCCACATGCACAAAACCACACGCAAACACACATGCACACACAAAGGAACACACACACACACCCAAACGCGCACACACACACAAACGCGCACACACACACACACCGACACACACACGCAAACACACACGCACACACACGCAAACACACATGCACACACACACGCACACAGACACACACACACCCGCACGCACACACACACGCCCACGGACACACACATGCACACCAGCACACACACATGCACACCAGCACACACACACACACACACCCGCACACACCCGAACACACGCACACACCCACGCATTCACACACGCACACATACACTCACAGTCGCACACGCACACACTCGCACGCACCCACACACACACTTACCCACGTACACACACACCCACGCATTCACACTCGCACACACACACACACACCCGCACACACACATACGCAATATAATAGGGCATTTCCAACCCTAATAAAACTCTCCAATTGAAAGTGTTTGAAGCACTCTTGTAGTGTCTCTATATGGCATGATAATAGGGCACTTAGAACCGAAATACAACACTCTACTCTAATTGAAGGTGTTTGAAGCACTCTAGTAGTGTCTCTCTGTGCAAAGATTATAGGGCATTTACAACCCTAATAAAACACTCCAAGTTACGGTGTTTGGAGCACTCTAGTAGTGTTTTTATATGACAAGACAATAGGGCATTTACAACCCTTGTACTCCAATCCAATTGAAGGTGTATTGAGCACTCTAGTAGTACCTCCAGATAGCAAGATAATAAGGCATTTACAACTCTAATAAAACACTACAATTGAATGTCTTTGGAGCACCCTAGTAGTGTGTGTCTTTTTGGAAAGATAATAGGACATTTGAAAGACTAATATAACACTCTAATTAAAGGTGTTTCGAGCACACTTATAGTTCAATCATTTGGATTGCGCACGTGCACGCACACCCACACACACACGCACAAGCACATGCACACGCAAACGCACACGCACACGCCCAAGCACACACACACACACACACAACCACACTCACACACCCACACCCACATGCACAAAACCACACGCAAACACACATGCACACACAAAGGAACACACACACACACCCAAACGCGCACACACACACAAACGCGCACACACACACACACCGACACACACACGCAAACACACACGCACACACACGAAAACACACATGCACACACACACGCACACAGACACACACACACCCGCACGCACACACACACGCCCACGCACACACACATGCACACCAGCACACACACACACACACACACACCCGCACACACCCGCACACACGCACACACCCACGCATTCACACACGCACACATACACTCACAGTCGCACACGCACACACTCGCACGCACCCACACACACACTTACCCACGTACACACACACCCACGCATTCACACTCGCACACACACACGCACACCCGCACACACACACACGCAATAGAATAGGGCATTTCCAACCCTAATAAAACTCTCCAATTGAAAGTGTTTGAAGCACTCTTGTAGTGTCTCTATATGGCATGATAATAGGGCACTTAGAACCGAAATACAACACTCTACTCTAATTGAAGGTGTTTGAAGCACTGTAGTAGTGTCTCTCTGTGGAAAGATTATAGGGCATTTACAACCCTAATAAAACACTCCAATTTATGGTGTTTGGAGCACTCTAGTAGTGTTTCTATATGGCAAGACAATAGGGCATTTACAACCCTTGTACTACAATCCAATTGAAGGTGTATGGAGCACTCTAGTAGTGCCTCCAGATAGCAAGATTTTAGGGCATTTAGAACTCTAATAAAACACTACAATTGAATGTCTTTGGAGCACCCTAGTAGTGTGTGTCTTTTTGGAAAGATAATAGGACATTTGAAAGACTAATATAACACTCTAATTAAAGGTGTTTCGAGCACATTTATAGTTCAATCATTTGGATCGCCCGCGTGCACGCACACCCACACACACACGCACAAGCACACGCACACGCACACGCAAACGCACACGCACTCGCCCAAGAACACACACGCACACCCACACGCACAAACCCACACGCACACACAAGGAAATACACATGCACACACAAACGCACACACACACACACAAACGCGCACACACACACACACGCAAACACACAGGCACACACACGCAAACACACATGCACACACACGCGCACACAGACGCACACACACACCCGCACGCCCACACACACGCACACGCCCACGCACACACACATGCACACTAGCGCACACACACACACACACACACGCACACCCGCACACACCCACGCATTCACACACGCACACATATACTCACACCCGCACACGCACACACTCGCACGCACACACACACACACGCACCCACATACACACACACCCACGCATTCACACACGCACACACACACGCATTCACACACGCACACACACACACACACGCACACCCGCACACACACACACGCAATATAATAGGACATTTCCAACCCTAATAAAACTGTCTAATTGAAAGTGTTTGGAGCACTCTTGTAGTGTCTCGATATGGCATGATAATAGGGCACTTAGAACCGAAACACAACACTCTACTCTAATTGAAGGTGTTTGAAGCACTCTAGTAGTGTCTCTCTGTGGAAAGATTATAGGGCATTTACAACCCTAATAAAACACTCCAAGTTAAGGTGTTTGGAGCACTCTAGTAGTGTTTTTATATGGCAAGACAATAGGGCATTTACAACCCTTGTACTCCAATCCAATTGAAGGTGTATTGAGCACTCTAGTAGTACCTCCAGATAGCAAGATAATAAGGCATTTAGAACTCTAATAAAACACTACAATTGAATGTCTTTGGAGCACCCTAGTAGTGTGTGTCTTTTTGGAAAGATAATAGGACATTTGAAAGACTAATATAACACTCTAATTAAAGGTGTTTCGAGCACACTTATAGTTCAATCATTTGGATTGCGCACGTGCATGCACACCCACACACACACGCACAAGCACATGCACACGCAAACGCAAACGCACACGCACACGCACACGCCCAAGCACACACACACACACACACACACAACCACACTCACACACCCACACCCACACGCACAAACCCACACGCACACACACGCAAACACACATGCACACACAAACGCACACACACACACACACAAACGCGCACACACACAGACACTCACACACACACGCAAACACACACGCACACACACGCAAACAAACATGCACACACACACGCACACACACGCACACACACACCCGCACGCACACACACACGCACACACACACCCGCACGCACACACACACGCCCACGCACACAAACACGCACACCAGCACACACAGACACACACACACACACGCACACGCGCACACGCGCACACACCCACGCATTCACACACGCACACATACAGTCACACCCGCACACGCACACACGCGCACAAACCCACACACACACACACCCACACAACCCCATACACACGCACCCACATACACACGCACCCACACACACACACCCACACACACACACAGAAACACACGCACACACACGCAAACACACACGCACACAGACGCAAACACACATGCACACACACACGCACACAGACACACACACAGACACACACACACACCCGCACGCACACACACATGAACACGCCCACGCACACACACACGCACACCAGCACACACACACACACACACACACACACTCACACACACCCGCACACACGCACACTCCCACGCATTCACACACGCACACACTCGCACGCACCCACATACACACGCACCCACGCATTCACAAACGCACACACCCACGCACACCCGCACACACACACACGCAATATAAAAGGGCATTTCCAACCCTAATAAAACTGTCCAATTGAAAGTGTTTGGAGCACTCTTGTAGTGTCTCGATATGGCATGATAATAGGGCACTTAGAACCGAAATACAACACTCTACTCTAATTGAAGGTGTTTGAAGCACTCTAGTAGTGTCTCTCTGTGGAAAGATTATAGGGCATTTAAAACCCTAATAAAACACTCCAAGTTAAGGTGTTTGGAGCACTCTAATAGTGTTTTTATATGGCAAGACAATAGGGCATTTACAACCCTTGTACTACAATCCAATTGAAGGTGTATTGAGCACTCTAGTAGTGCCTCCAGATAGCAAGATTTTAGGGCATTTAGAACTCTAACAAAACACTACAATTGAATGTCTTTGGAGCACCCTAGTAGTGTGTGTCTTTTTGGAAAGATAATAGGATATTTGAAAGACTAATATAACACTCTAATTAAAGGTGTTTCGAGCACACTTATAGTTCAATCATTTGGATCGTGCGCGTGCACGCACACCCGCACACACACGCACATGCAAACGCACACGCACACGCACACGCCCAAGCACACACACACACAACCACACTGACACACCCACACCCACACGCACAAACCCACACGCACACACACGCAAACACACATGCACACACAAACGCACACACACAAACGCACACACACACACACAAACGCGCGCGCACACACACACCCACACATACACGCAAACCCACACGCACACACACGCAAATACACATGCACACACACACGCACACAGACGCACACACACACCCGCACGCACACACACACGCCCACGCACACAAACACGCACACCAGCACACACACACACACACACGCGCGCACACCCGCACACACGCACACACCCACGCATTCAGACACGCACACATACACCCACACCCGCACACGCACACACGCGCACACACCCACACACACACACACCCATACACCCACATACACACGCACCCACATACAGACGCACCCACACACACACCCACACACACATGCAAACACACGCACACACACGCAAACACACACGCACACACGCAAACACACATGCACACACACACGCACACACACACGCACACAGACGCACACACACCCGCACGCACACACACATGCAGACGCCCACTCACACGCACACCAGCACACTAGCACACACACACACACACACACACACACACTCACACGCACACACCTGCACACACGCACACACCCACACATTCACACACGCACACACACGCACGCACGCACCCACACACACTCGCACCCACATACACACACACCCACGCATTCACACACGCACCCACACACGCACACCCGCACACACACACACACGCAAGATAATAGGGCATTTCCAACCCTAATAAAACCCTCCAATTGAAAGTGTTTGAAGCACTCTTGTAGTGTCTCATATGGCATGATAATAGGGCACTTAGAACCCTAATACAACATTCTACTCTAATTGAAGGTGTTTGAAGCACTCTAGTAGTGTCTATGGAAAGATTATAGGGCATTTACAACCCTAATAAAACACTCCAATTGAATGTGTTTGGAGCACTCTAGTAGTGTCTCCTGAAGGCAAGATATTAGGGCATTTACAACCCTAATAAATCACTCCAATTTAAGGTGTTTGGAGCGCTCTAGTAGTGTGTTTATACGGCAAGATAATAAGCCGTTTACAACCCTAATACTAAAATCCAATTGAAGGTGTTTGGAGCACTCTAGTAGTGTCTCCATATGGCAAGAGAGAAGGGCATTTACAACCCTAATACAACACTAAAATGAAGGTGTCTGGTGCACTTTAGTTGTGTCCCTAAATGGCATGATAACAGGGCATTTGGAACCCTAATAAAACACTCCAATTGAAGGTGTTTTGGAGCACCCTCATAGTGTCTCTATATGCCAAGATAATATGGCATTTACAACCATAATAAAACACTCGAATTGAAGGTGTATGGAGCACTCTGGTAGTGCTTCCAGATAGCAAGATAATAGGGCATTTACAACTCTAATAAAACACTCCAATTGAATGTGTTTGGAGCACTCTAGTAGTGTGTCTTTTTGGAAAGATAATAGGACATTTGAAACCCTAATATAACTCTAATTAAAGGTATTTGGAGCACACTTGTAGTGTCTCTAAAAGGCATAGGGCATTTCCAACCCTAATAAAACTCTCCAATTGAAAGTGTTTGAAGCACTCTTGTAGTGTCTTTATATGGCATGATAATAGGGCACTTAGAACCGAAATACAACACTCTACTCTAATTGAAGGTGTTTGGAGCACTCTAGTAGTGTCTCCTGAAGGTAAGATATTAGGACATTTACAACCCTAATAAAACACTCCAATTTAAGGTGTTTGGAGCGCTCTAGTAGTGTGTTTATATGACAAGATAATAGGGTTTTTACAACCCTCATACTAAAATTCAATTGAAGGTGTTTGGAGCACTCTAGTAGTGTCTCCATATGGCAAGATAGAAAGAAGGACATTTACTACCCTAATACAACACTAAAATGAAGGTTTGTGGTGCACTTTACTTGTGTCCCTAAATGGCATGATAACAGGGCATTTGGAATCCTAATAAAACACTCCAATTGAAGCTGTTTTGGAGCACCCTCATAGTGTCTCTATATGCCAAGATAATATGGCATTTACAACCATAATAAAACACTTTAATTGAAGGTGTATGGAGCACCCTAGTAGTGCCTCCAGATAGCAAAATAATAAGGCATTTAGAACTCTAATAAAACACTCCAATTGAATGTGTTTGGAGCACTCTAGTAGTGTGTGTCTTTTTGGAAAGATAATACGACATTTGAAATCCTAATATAATACTTAAAGGTGTTTGGAGCACATTTGTAGTTCAATCATTAGGAGCGCGCGCGCGCACGCGCACACACCCACCCACACACACACACACACACATGCACACACGCACACACACACACGCACACACCCACGCTCATTCCCGCACAAACACACGCACACGTACACGCACACGCACTCGCACACACCCACGCACACACACGCACACCCCCACACACACGCACACACACGCACAACCACACACACAGACACACGCACACACACCCGCACACACACACACACACGCACACACACACCCACACACACGCAGCAGACCCGCACAAACGCACCCACACACCCCCAACCACACACACTCACCCACGCACTCACACACACACGCACACGCACACGCACACACACACGCACATGCACACACACCCACCCATACACGCACGCACACACGCACGCACACACGCAAGCACACACCCGCAAGCACACACACGCACACACACCGACACGCACACACACGCACACCCACACACACAAGCACACACCCACGCTCACACCCGCACGCACACACACGCATACACACCGACACGCACACACACGCACATGCACACACCCACACACACACGCACACACACACGCACACACACACGCACACACGCACACCCACATGCACGCACCCGCACACACCCCACACACACGCACACACCCACGCACACACACGCACAAACGCACAAACGCACACACACACGCACCCACACACACCCACACGCACACACACCCACGCACGCACGCACACACACGCACACGAACACGAACACGAACACGCACATGCACACGTGCACACACACACACCCCACACACACACACCCACATGCACACACACGCACACACAGACGCACGGCACACACACCCGCACGTACTCGCACACACACCCACACACGCGCGCGCACACCCGCACACCTGAAGACACGCACACACACACACCCGCACACACTCACCCACACACTCATACACACACACACACACACGCTCACGCACACACACACGCACACAAGCACACGCACGCACACACGCACACAAACGCGCGCACACACACACCAACGCACACACACGCACACACCCACGCAGACAGACACGCACACACACGCACACCCGCACACACACACACACACCCGCACACCCGCACACACCCACACCTGCAAACACACACGCACACACACACACACGCGCGCGCACACGCTCACGCACACGCACACACACGAACACACACACCCACACACACGCACACACACACACGCACACACCCACGGACACACACACCCACACAGACACACACACACACTTGCACACCCTCGCACACACACGCACACCCACGCACACACACGCACGCACATCCATACCCACACGCACACACCCATGCAGACACACGCACACACGCGCACACACACCCACATACACTGGCGCACACAGACACACTCACACGCGCGCGCACACACACACGCACACGCATGCACCCGCACACACACAAACACACGCACACACGCACACACCCACACACCCACCCACACACCCACACACACGCACGCACATCCGCACACACGCACAGACACACTCACCCACGCACGCACACACACACACGCACTCACACACACACACGCACACGGACACACGCACCCACACACACGCACACACACACGCACACGCACACGCACACACACATGGACACACGCACACCCGCGCAAACCCACGCACACACACCCATACCCACACGCGCACACCTATGCAAACACACGCACACACACGCACACACAGCCACACACACCGGCGCACACAGACACACACACACGCACACACACGCATGCACCCGCACACATAGACACACGCACACAACCACACACACCCACACACACAGACGCAAAGACACACGCACACGCACACGCACACACACACGGACGCACCCGCACACACCCACACACACACACACCCACACCCGCACACACGCACAGACACACACACCCACACATGCACACACTCACCCACGCACTCACACACACACCCACACGCACATGCACACCCACACACGCACACACGCATGCACACATATGCTCACACCCACGTAGACACACACGCACACCCACACGCACACCTGCAAACACACACACACTCACACGCACACCCGCACACACACACACACACACCCACACCCACACCCACACACACACCCCCGCACACACACACCCCCGCACACACACACCCACACACATACACGCACACGCACACACACACACACGCACGCACTCACACACACACACGCACGCACGCACGCACACACACGCACGCACCCACGCGTTCACACACGCACACGCACACCCACACACACACACGCAAGATAATAGGGCATTTCCAACCTAATATAACTCTCAAATTGAAAGTGTTTGAAGCACTCTAGTAGTGTGTCTCTACATGGCATGATAATAGGGCACTTAGAACCCTAATACAACACTCTACTCTAATGGAAGGTGATTGCAGCACTCTAGTAGTGTCTCCAATTGAATGTGTTTGGAGCACTCTAGTAGTGTCTCCTGAAGGCAAGATATTAGGGCATTTACAACCCTAATAAAACACTCCAATTTAAGGTGTTTGGAGCGCTCTAGTAGTGTGTTTATATGGCAAGATAATAGGCCATTTACAACCCTAATACTAAAATCCAATTGAAGGTGTTTGGAGCACTCTAGTAGTGTCTCCATATGGCAAGACAGAAGGGCATTTACAACCCTAAGACAACACTAAAATGAAGGTGTCTGGTGCACTCTAGTTGTGTCCCTAAATGGCATGATAACAGGGCATTTGGAACCCTAATAAAACACTCCAATTAAAGGTGTTTTGGAGCACCCTCATAGTGTATCTATATGCCAAGATAATATGGCATTTACAACCATAATAAAACACTCGAATTGAAGGTGTATGGAGCATTCTGGTAGTGCCTCCAGATAGCAAGATAATAGGGCATTTACAACTCTAATAAAACACTCCAATTGAATGTGTTTGGAGCACTCTAGTAGTGTGTCTTTTTGAAAAGATAATAGGACATTTGAAACCCTAATATAACTCTAATTAAAGGTGTTTGGAGCACACTTGTAGTGTCTCTAAAAGGCATGATAATAGGGAGTTTACAACTCTAATAAAATACTCCAATTGAAGATGTTTGGAGCACTCTAGTAGTATCTCTTTTTGGCTTGATAATTGGGCGTTTACAACCCTAATACAACACTACAATTGATGGTCTTTGAAGCACTCAAGTAGTGTCTGTATATGGCAAGATAACAGAGCATTTGCAACCCTAATAATACACTACAATTGAAGGTGTTTTGGAGCACCCTCATAGTGTCTCTATATGCCGAGATAATAGGGCATTTACAACCATAATAAAATACTCGAATTGAAGGTGTATGTAGCACTCTAGTAGTGCCTCCAGATGGCAAGAAAATAGGTAATTTACAACTCCAATAGAACACTCCAATTGAATGTGCTTGGAGCACTCTAGTAGTGTGTCTTTTTGTAAAGATAATAGGACATTTGGAACCCTAATATAACACTCCAATTTAAGGTGTTTGGAGCACTCTAGTAGTGTCTTTATATGGCAAGATAATACAACACTCCAATTGAAGGTGTTTGGAGCACTCTTGTAATGTCTCCAGAAGTCAAGATAACAGGGCATTTTCAACCCTAATAAAACACTCCAATTGAAATTGTTTGAAGCACTCTAGTAGTGTCTATATGGCATGATGGTATGGCACTTAGAACCCTAAAATAACACTCTAATTGAAAGTATTTAAAGCACTCTAGTAGTGTCTCTCAATGGCAAGATTATAGGGCATTTACAACCCTAATAAAATACTCTAATTGAATGTGTTTGGAGCACTTTAGTAGGGTCTCCTGAAGACAAGATATTAGGCCATTTACAACTCTAATAAAACACTTAAATTTAAGGTGTTTGGAGCGCTCTTGTAGCGTGTTTATATGGCAAGATAATAGGGCATTTACAACCCTAATACTAAAATCCAATTGAAGGTGTTTGGAGCACTCTAGTAGGATCGGTTGGCGCTAGGGTTTTAGGATCAGTTAAATAAACAACCGATCCCAATACTATTAGGATCGGTTGTTTATAAAAACTGATCCTGATACTATCAGGATCGGCCTATCTGGATCGGCTATACGAACCAACCGATACTAATACCTATCTGGATCAGTTTTATTAATAAAACTATTCCTAAAAACTAATCAGATCGGGTTTATTGGTCAACCGATCCTAATTTATGCACTATTAGGATCAGTTGTTTCTAAAAACCGATCTTGATACTATCATGATCGGTTTTAACAAACAACCGATCCTAATAGTTCATAAATTAATAAAACAACAGGATCAGTTCTTAGAGTTTAGGGTTTTTAATTTTTTAAAATCAATAAAACAACAGGATCGGTTCTTAGATAAGAACCGATCCATATACATTTTAAAATTTTTTGAAAATCAATAAAATTAACAACAGAATCGGTTCTTAACTAAAACCGATCCTAATAACTGATCCTAAAACCATCTCACTTGGCGTTTGGCGCTAGGGTTCTTGTTCGCTTCGCGCCTCATCCAATCTATCTCATTTTCAATTAACTTGGCGCTAGGGTTCTTGTTCGCTTCTTTGAAATATTTATTACTCTAGATATTAAGATATTACAAAATTAATTATAAGTATATATATATCTATTACTTCATATATATAATAATTTAATGTTTGTAATATTCAATTTTCTACAATATCTCGTTATCTATTCATGCATTAGTTATTTATTAAATACTGTGAAAACTAAACATACAACACTGTTACATTTTTTTTTTATTAGTTTTCTTAATAAAATTATGGAGCTGTAAATGTTAAGACCAATTTGAATGGTAAATTTTTAGTCTTTATTTAAAAGGATCGACAATGTAGTGAAACAAAAAAGTCATGAACGATCAAGAGACGATCGATTCAATAAGCATGAATTAGTCACATTTATAAAATGATGCAAATTTGTAATGCATTTTGCGCCTGAAGTAGAATCTCTCGGGAAAAATAATCTTTAGGATGATCCTTATTTTGTTAGTACTTTGGGCTTAAATATAATATTCTATTCAAAGTTGGACTCAGTGTCACGCCTAAACATTATATATTATAATACTTCATTCAAATTTGATTAATTTTTCGATGATATTTTTGACAAATTATTCTTTTCAACTTCAAATCATATCATTTTTTTCATCACGTTCTCTCAATTTAAACAGCACTTTTTATTCAATATAACATTTTTCCCAAATATACGTACCTTGATGGGGAATCTTTTGTTATATAACATGAGTTTGAAAAGAATGTTGGATGGTTGACCTCGAATCCAGTCATTAAAAAAAAAAAAAATACTTTGCATAATGTGAAAGTAAAAGAAAAAAATTGTGTTACATTAGATAATAAGAAGACACAGTGATAACAAGCGATTATTAAGTCAAAGTATTATTTAACTTAAAATTTTCTTTTTAATACGATAAACCAACAAAATTGATGTCTACTAGTGCACGGTCCCAAGTTAATTAATTTTAACAACTTCTACCAAAACATAGGATATTGTTTTTTTTTTTTTTTAAGAAGTTTAGTTAGGATACGGTATGGCTATCTGGAAATAACAAAAAAGGACCCTTGCGATCCAAATCAGAAAGCAAAATCTAAGATACACTACTGGAAAATATGGAATCAGGATCGGTTATATATGCATATCAGTATCGGAATACAACCGATCCTGATGAAGGCGATACTGATACTACAATAATCTAGATCGGTTAAATAACCGATCCAAATAGAAACTATCAGGATCGGTTGTTTAAACAACCGATCCTGATACTATTTTTTTTTTTCAAAGTTGGTTCTGCAAAAAAAAAAAAGTATCAGGATCGGTTGTTAATAAACAACCGATCCTGATACTATTTTTTTTTTTTTTTGTTGGTTCTGCAAAATTGCAATATTATTCTTTTAGGATTTATGGTACCCAAAGAATTGAAACCGGATTGATTTGATAAAACAGAATACCATCTCATGTAATTTCAATCCAAAACTAAACTAGCCGAATTGATTTAAATGAAACCGAATTGAATTGATTTGATAATTTGAAATTACTTAAACTAGCAAAACTAATCTAGCAAATTTACCTAAACTGAGAGGCGAGCGGATTGAGAGGAGAGGGCCGAGAACCAAGCACCGAGCACCGATGTAACACTATGCAAAATATGTATATGGAATTAATAATTGAAAATAATATACAAAATGCTTAAATATGTTTTTCATAGAATAAATCACATTTTAATGTCCACTATCATTTTGTTTAGGCGTAACATGATATATTTAAATTACTTTGTTCAATTATATTATATGTTGTTAATTTGAAATTTCCAACTGTTCGAATATTCGAAAGTCAGACAAATTAATAGATACAATAGAGGATTAAGCACTTACTTATAATCTTTCTTTTAAATTTTTGGGCTGATTTATAAAGTGTGAAAAGATTAAGGTCACTTGCAAACTTTAAGTAATAAAAATAAATAAAAATTAATGGTGACCAAATGAAATATGGCCACGCGGTGGTCTCTATATGAAACACCCATGCTTAATTCTTCCTTTAATTAAGGATATTTCTTCTCTCTTATCCGAAGAAATAAATAAAGTAAAATTAGAAAACAAAGGATAAATGAAAGATGAAAGAAGGAACGAGAAAAATAAAAGAAAACAACAGAAGGGCTTTTGTTCATATATCTCTCTCATTTGTGATCATGCTTTTGAGATTTAAATCACTGGTCATGGTAATATCCTCAGGGAGCTATACGATTATTGTCATGGGTAATTTCCTCTCTCTTGATGATGCTTTTTCTCTCTCTTTCATGATTAGAGTTCTAATAACCTTTGAGAAATGAAGCATGTAACTGCTATATCGCTATCAATTGATTTCAAATAGTAATTGATTGAAAATCTTATTCCTTTTTATTTTGTCTTCTTTATATGTCGTTTAAACCCTAACTTGTTAGTACTGAACTACTGATGTCTTATGGTATCGATTTCTACTGCAACCAAAAAGTTGAGATTGTTCAGTTGATGATTTCGCATCTCTAGACACTGGTATCATTCAGTACCGTGTTTATTAATTTCTGTTATGGTATAGTTCACTGGTCAGTGGACTAAATGGTAAAATTTGCTAAATCCGTAAATTAATCATGTTAGAGGGACTAAAGTGAATAATGAAAATATGAAGTATACAGTAAGGCGTAAGCTATAAAATGGAAGAAATGAAGTTAAGTGAGTATAAAGCTCTTGGATTTAAGAAAATAGAAATGTGGTCTTGCCTTGAGCTTGATATAAAAGAAAATAAAATAGAACAGACCTGGACTAGATGTGTATGTGAAATTGATATTTGGATTGTTGAATTTGGACTTGAATTACTTGAATTAGTTAAACGGACTTAGACTTGAACTAGGGGCCTGAATTGAATATAAGTGAAAGAAGTTAAGAAAATAATTAAATAATGATTAGGGATGGTTATAACTTATAAGTGTGCTTCGTTATATAGGTGAGTTTAATTGATATCACAAAGCAAAGTGTGATTTTAAAATTAATAGAAGATATATATATTCTTTTGACATAGGCTTAAAGAGATTGACGGGACATAATGATTGGCATGAACAAACAATTCGCTTATTGCCCTACGATATTAGGTGCGAGGTTATTGGATTAGTCTGAGATTCATAACTAGGAATTAAATCGTAACTCGCTGTGCATTTTGAATATTTGATTGACTGCATTGATTGAGCTGTTGCATCATATGCATAGCCCAATACAATTGAAACTGAATTACAGGTAAGTCTGTTGACTGTCATGTTGATATTGTTTATCGATTGGTTGATTTTTATTGCAAATGATTGATTGAGCCACAGTGATTGAATTGAATGAATATTGAATACTGAAATCCTTGAACCTCCATATAGTGGAGAAAAAGGATTATTATACGTAAAGTCTAGCTAGCTACTAGACTTTACTCCAGGACCCTTATGCGCATATGGTGAATGGCCCCAACTGAATCCAGTACCTATTGGATATGGGATATTGAATAAATGTGAATTGTGATTGTGAAACTAATGAACTGTGGTAACTGTCTTATCATTGATTTTCTTTCCGATAATGACAGTATTGTAATATTGTTTCTGTATTGGTTCTGTTAACAATATGTCAGAATAGTTAGAATGGTATAAGCCCTGACACGACAGATACATGTTATAGTATCTTTCAGTGTTACCAGACTATAAATTGTAAAGTTAAGAAACCAAATGTTACCAGACTTAGTGGTTCTACAGATAGGTCCCAAACCATTTATTCTGATAAGATTCTTAGAGTTCTAATTTAATTATGAAATATTTGTTATTCAATTGGATACTGTTATTGAGCATTTGCATTCGTCATTATAGAACTGAACTGATAATTTCTCGTGCGGTGATTTCATTCTGAATATGGATTTCCTTCGAATCCAATAATCTGAGTGGCAATCAGCACTGAGAAATAATTTATTATTTCTCACTCGTTTCCCCTTGTGGGTTACAGGTTTATTATACGAAGATAAAGAGCGCTTTCGGGTAATATTTGACAGCAGGGCCACCTAAAGGTATGGGATTTGGGTTTATTATATCTGACAGGGTGCAGAGAATATATCTCTAGCATCATCCACTATAAAATGTCAGATAATTATTGTAAATAAATTGGGATGTGGCAAAAATAATGGATGCTATTGGCAATGCATAAAAAGATCCATGCCTTATATTACGTATATTGTTATGGTAAACAGACGCGGTAATAATCGTCGCACCTCCGTATCGGGGGTGTGACAACCGAGCACCGAGCACCGAGCGAGTGAGTGGATTTATTGCGCCGAGCACACTTGCGTTGAGCACCGAGCACTCTTTTTATTGAGCCGATCGGACTGAGAGGAGACGGCAAGATGGAGGGAGAGGAGGAGACTTGCGGCTAGAGGAGACAAGGTGTTGAGAGAGTTGTAATTTTGAATAATGGAGAGACGCAAGGAGAGAAGGGATGAGCGCGGAAAAATAAAAACCTAAAATGGACTATCTGGATCGGTTTTTTGAAACAACCGATCCTGATACTATTTTTTTTTTCAAAGTTGGTTCTGAAAAAAAAAAAAAGTATCAGGAACGGTTGTTTATAAACAACCGTTCCTGATACCTTTTTTTTTTTTTCAAAGTTGGTTCTGCAAAAAAAAAAAGTATCATGAACGGTTGTTTATAAACAACCGATCCTGATACTATTATTATTATTTTTTTTTTTTGCAGAACCATCTTTGAAAAAAAAAAGTATCAGGATCGGTTCTTATATAGGAACCGATCTAGATAGTATCTGGATCGGTTCTAAGCTAAGAACCGATCCTAATTATCAAGTATTAGGATCGGTTCTTAGCTTAGAACCGATCCAGATACTATCTGGATCGGTTCTTAACTAGGAACCGATCCAATTAGTTCATGTGCTGTGTTTTCATTAGCTTTTAGTATCGGTTTTATTGATAAAACCGATCCAGATAGGTATTAGTATCGGTTAGTTCATACAGCCGATCCAAATAGGCCGATTCTGATTTCAGTTTTTCCACTAGTGATAATAACATGATCACTGTTTGTAACTACCAATACAACAACAGAGTAGACACTTTTCTCGAGAGAAAAAACGCATTTATGACAGTACTCCCTCGCGAAAAGTACTATCGCAAAAAGAAAAAACTGAATATATAATGACGGTACTCCGTCGCGAAAAGTCACTTTTTTATCCTCGCGAAAAGTGTCTCATTCTTGTTACAACACGATCAAATGCAATAACAATATATATAGTTTCTTTTTAACATTAGCAGATAAAATACCCAAAAATAAAGAAATATATCATAACATTGTGAATCTATTATAGTACCACTTAGAAGTATGTACACATCTTAATAATTTGTTTTGCATCACAATAATTTGTTGCCCGCGCACGATAATCTTACATTCAAATGGCTATTCATTCTATTCCAAATTAATTGAATATGAAGACTCGAAGAAAGAAGCTTCTTTCATCGCCATTGACTTCAAAATTTGATATTAAAGCAAATACTATTTATAAGAACTTTTATCATTCTAGATAAAATTTATAATTTTGAAATTCGAACTTCCAATATTTTGTTGAAGTAAGGTACTTCTCATAATGTGTTTAGTACATGTAGCTAGAATCTGAGTTAGGGGTGAGCAAAATACTAACAATTCAAATGTAGGGTGTGTAAATAATCAGATATGAATCGGATAGTGATCAAACTGTGTACAATACAGGAAAAAAAATAGATCTAAATATAATTTTATTTCTTTGAAAAATAAAACAGATAAAGAAAAAGAATAAAAGGGAGAGAATTTTAAATCAAAAATTGATTTTAGTTAATTACAGTTTTTAGTAAAGCAAAAACATGTTTACTGTAAAGAAAAAAGAAAAAAAGGAGAAAAAAGCTTTGGCATTATTTTCAGATAATTAAGGTGCATAAAACAAAGACAGCCTATTTCAAACTTCGCATGTCAAATTTACTGATCAATAGTTCTAAACCACCGGAATCCTGACAATGTTAGTCCCACTGGGGAATCGTACATAAAAGAGAAGTATTTAAATACTGACAAGTTTCTAACTCTTCAAAATGAGGAATTTACATAAAAGATAATTTTCTTCGAAAATCATTCTATTTACGATGAGTGCGTATCCTCCGGAATATCCCATATTTAATTTGCGTGACTTTTAGGAAAATCTCAACCGTTCAAATATGTTCTGCACAAATCTCAAAGCTCAAATAATACTAGACACGTTGGTCATGCAAAATATGAGATATCTCATAGGATGCAAATTCATTTAGCTTGCGGTTGGGATTTTACAACTGGTCCCATACGTATAATTTGTAGTAATTTGCACACCAATTTAGTACAAAATGTTGTGATATTGTGCGTATAATTTGTTGTACCAATTTTTAGTTCAAATTTAATACAAAATTTTATTTATGAAACAAGTGCATTTTATTTTCTACAATTTCATCATCAAATTTGATATATACAAATTATTCTAAGCACCACAGAACAAAATAGAATATAACAGAAAAATAATTAGTTCAAAAATTACAAACATAACTAAACTGAAGTGAACTAAAAAAAATTATATAATTTGGTTTACTCCTCCAAGATGCACACTAAAAAATAATTTGGTGCGCTTTCCTAGCTGGTGCGTCGAAAAATAATAATTTTGACCATAAAGAAAAACACACAACGTTCATATACAACTTTTTTTTTTGTTAAAAATATAACCCAAAATAAAACATTTGGGTTTCTATCGAGTGAATACCCGTGCATACAACTCTTTCGTTCAAAAACACATGAATGGCAAATGAAAAATTGTGTTTGTTGCATATCAAATGCATGCTTAAGTTAGCTTATATATATAAAGTGTAATGGATATAACATAATATTTGTTAAGAATGTTTATCAACAAATATTATTAAAATATAATTAACATATATAATACGCATTAGAAAACAAATATTAGCTTTTACTTAATTATAAAATATTAGAGGATAATCAATATGAAAAATGAGATTTAAAAGTTTATCAACAACACAAATCGATAATTTGTCTTTTTTTTTTTAAGTTACGTAGTTTTAATAAATACTTAATTATATGTTTCCTAATTTAATTAAGTAGGCTTAGTTCAACATATAATTAACATTATTTACTAAGAGATAAGTATATTACAAAAAAGTTCAACACATATCCAAAATGGTTTTAGTGGACGATGGTATTACAAAAATAAGAATTTGTTTTCTTTGAATTGTCAAAAATGAGTTTATTTTTTCTTAAATTATAGTGATTGTTTAATGTTGAGGGCATTTTTGAATAGTAGATCGAGTGCATATATATTACACAATGTTATTGAAATTTAATAAATAACTTTGAAAAACTGAAATTCAACATATGAGAGTCAGTTAGACCTTATTAATTTATGATTAATAATCACTTGAAAATTCATAGTCATATCCAAGCTTCTAAACATAATTACTGGTTAGTTTGGAAAAAATGAAATGAAAGTCTTTAGAGGTGGCAGCAGATAGCCAAACATAATGGTAGAGAAAATTCTGATCGAGGCACAACTTTAGAACAAATACTATTAGTCTCTCTATTTGTAATATTGCTGGGTCTTCTTACTGGGCTTCTCATGTAATCTTGCTAGTTAATGTGGTGTTATGTTTAGTGTTATGTACTTTAGGGCTATGTACTGTGAGAGAGCAACTAATTGAACGATATAATTCATTTATTTGATGCAATATATACATCTGGTAGCAATTTATCTCTATATCAAACGTAATGAAACAATATTAAAATTATTGAAGTTGTAATTTGTAAAATGAGGAGGGTTTCAATACCTCATATTTTTCATACTTCATCATATCTCATATTTTACACAAAACAAATTTTGATTAATTGATACTAATTAACAAAAACCATACAATAATATTGCCACATGAATACTTGCTGAGGTAAGCAATTCAACCGTTTGCAAAATATACTTTCATAACCGTTTTGTCACGACCCCACTGCCGGACCAGGATCGTGACAAGAGAGGCACCCGTGCA
Organism: Carex rostrata; assembly: GCA_964058875.1. Classification (NCBI taxonomy): domain Eukaryota; kingdom Viridiplantae; phylum Streptophyta; class Magnoliopsida; order Poales; family Cyperaceae; genus Carex; species Carex rostrata. The sequence goes on from CAXKVT010000168.1 coordinate 226,113, forward strand.
TCCATCCTTCGTCCCGTCAACCTACGTCGCAACAAAAATGATAAACATAAACAATACGGAGTCAGCTACAAAGCTCAGTAACCGGTTATTTAACGACGCGCTTCTCTATAATTGGCTTAATTAAACAACCATTCAAATAGACTGGATTAATCCACACAAATTCAAAACAAATTATGAATACATATTTAACCGGTGATAGCACCTGGGTCTGGATTATCAATAAAACAAGTCACACAATATCCATATCATTTCCTTTCACACAATCATATCATTTCTCAAATTCTCATAACACACGATCATATCATTTCACAAATCAAATTCGAACCACAGACCAGCTATCCCGTTAAATATGCATCATAATCCAAAACCCAATTCAATTATCCAATTCAAAACTCAATTAAACCAAACAAAATGAAAACACAAATTATAGAGAAGTCCGGTTATCTAATAGTGATCAATCCAAAAATCCAAATCATATTGTAATGACTGTACATAATCAGCGCGACATAGTCGGAATTTCAATCGGACATATTATCAATATCATAATAATATTTCTTTTATAAAAATATTTCTATTTTTTTTCCTCTCATTCTTTCGCTTTCTGTTTCTCTTTATTCTCCAAATGGAGAGATTAAATATATTTAAGATACACAAAATGAAAGTCGGTTAAAAGTGGGGGTAATTCATGCATGGGGCCCACGTGGTAAAAATAATGCCACGTTTATTTTCAAAAGAATAAAATGGAGTATTTATGTTTTAAACCTTTACATTTTTCATAATTATAAATAAGTAATAAAAATAATAATAAGTTCATAAAAATTTATAAAAAAAAAAATTACGGAATGTTACACGTTTGCACACATTATCTTGCTACAAGAAATTGCATTAATTATGAGCTTTTTTTTTATATATTCATTTACTAATATATCTCACTGTAGGACTTCAATTATACAAAAGAACTTTTATTTGGTAATGGAGGGAAACTATGGGGCTAAACGAATTATCAAATTTTCTTCACCCTTATTGGGTTATGAAAGAGTATACATTCAGTTAGATTCTGATGTTTTAAAATTGTAGATGGATTGTCACATACGTTATAATAATATTGTTTTTTTTTCAAACGAATGTTTGCTTTTTTAACTTAATGAAATGAAGTTGTTGACACATTTCTTTACTTTTTAGAGCTGAGATGCATTCATCATATGGACTTCAAGTTTGTGACACTAAAATCTATGACAACATGGTACGTGTTGCTTTTTCTTTAATTGTAACTTTCATTAATATTGGTAAGTTAAAAAGTTTCAACTACAAAAATAAAAACACCAGAATCCTCTTAAATATATTGATATCTAGAGAAATTCATACGACTAGTTTTCCTATCTGTAAAGAAAAATGAATGCAATAAACTGGTTGAAATAAATGTCTGTTTCATATATATAAGACTCACTTGTTAAAAGGAATATTTTTAACTTGCAGTGATCAAACATAAAAGATATAGCACAGTTAAAAGGAATAATTTTAGTTTCACCTGAAAGATACCACCTAATTACTCATTTCATTTCTTTTTTATTTCATTCAGTTTCGATAAACACTGAACTAGAAGTATAATGAAGGGATTGGGACAAAAATGGTGGCAAGAAGGCAAGAAAAAAGAGGCAGTAAAAATGGTGGCGGTCTAGAGAGGGGAATATAGGGTTTTATACAGGTCAATTTGTAGGATTTTGTACAAGTATTTTTATATGATTATCTCAAAAAAATGTTAAATTCTATAGTTCAAATTAAATATGTGTTAATGCTCTTTTATTTTATTTTCATCTTTTTTTTTTCTTTATGGGTATTTTTTATTTCATGAACAATATATTTTATGTAAAAACATTGTAAAAGTTTATTCTCTATATATGGTGTTGTGTGCTTTTCTTTTGTTATTTCAAATAGAAATTAAGGACCCACAAAACATTGCGTCTTTTGAATATTATACGAATTAAAGTCGCCTGGTTTTGTCTCACCTAAAATATTTTGTGATAAATTAGCATATTTAATTTGAAGAAAAGGATTGAAATTTGAAATACCTTTTCGGCCTATCTCATTGTTTCTCTACAATACGCAATAACATGATAAGGCCTTCACAAGGTCACATTATCCACTTCATTGGGTTTTAAGTACCCACCAATTAAGTTCCACAAAATTTGTAGAACACATTTCCTAGCTAAAATGAAAGACATGCAACGTCAGGTCAAGTTTTAATTAATGTGTCAAGCAGTGCCACGAGTAATCAAAGGAAATGGTCATGGCATGTTAGTAGTCACGCCATAATATGGTCACGCTGTGACTGAATGTCATGTTACATGTTTGATCACATTAGTCACGTATAACTATTTGTATTTGAACTTTTAAGTTAGTTTAGGTAAGAAAAAAAATCAGAAAAATGATAAAAATAAGAAATTATTGTGAACAATTCTAAAATAAAGAAAAATTGTAAACAATTCTAAAATAAAGAAAATATGTTGTGAAAAAAATTATGTATCAAATAATAAATTTATTGTTTAGAAACTGAAATTTTATTTAAGATAAATAATGATATAAATTTTATGTTATTTTAGTTATGTGTAGTCATCATTGGTCATGTTCTGTACTATTATGGGTCATGTGCCGTGTCGTGTTGTGATCAAACAAGTCCGTATGTTGTGCCGTGCCGTTTTGTACGTGATGTACTCAAAGAATGACTTTTTTTACATCCCTTTGTGGTTGGCGCACCTGCTGTGATTGTTCTGGTATGTGGGCCCACTCTAAACATTTGACAGTTCAGGGAATTCATCAAAAGCATGCATATAAAAGTTGATTTTTAAATTCCTTAATTACCATTTATTTTTTCTGGGAAATAATTTCCTTACTAATTTCATCTGAAACGGCCGGTATAGTCAAAAAGCTTCTCCAGTGATTCCCACAATGTTTTTTGTAGAATTTAATTTGGCATGATTTGAATGGCCGGTCCAGTGCTTTATCGTTTCTTTAGTCCCACAATTTTTTTTGGAATAAAAATTGCCTATCTCACAAAGTATATAAAAGTATCTGAGGTCCTTGTACAGAGGGGCACACACAGCTCAGATGTATCATAGATGGGGTATTTTCCACTGAAGATGGTATCCATCTCTGATCCCTTTACTAGTAAGTTTTGCTTTTATTATTTTTAATTTGATTGTATTTATTCTAGAGAAAAGGTTCCTGTCCATCAAGTTTTGTCCACCATTTGTCCACAGTCTTATCCGACTCCTGTTTAACTACCTTCAACTATCTTCGGTTCCCACTTTCTAACGGTCTCGTCTTCCTATTTAAACAGGTCGGCCTTCACGGAACCTTCCTTTTTTGAAATTCATTTCCCAAATTTCTAAATCTGATCAGATTTGCTCCGCATCAGACTCGCTCTCCTTCCTTCCCCTATCTTTCGCTCTCCCATTAGACTCACGCCAATAACACTCTGATCAGCACTCCGATCAGACTCGCTCCGATAGTTTCCCAAATTGATCGCTGTCTCCAGTTTTGGCGATCCCACTTCTGACAGGCCACCTCCGAATTACTTCCGTGTCCATTTCTATCTGAGGCTTCTGCTCCTAGCTTCAGCTGTCTCTGCCTTGGTGGTGCTTGTCACCAGCAAGGAGACTAAAGTCATTGCTGTGCTCTCGAGTAGTGCCGTGATCGTGATGCAAAATTCAACTACACACCAGCTCTTATGTAAATTAATTTCTCTTAAATCATATAATAACTTAAGTCATATTTGTTCAAATATGGAAATATCTAATTGATGTTTTCTTTGTGCTTTATAGACACCTATTGGTGTCACTTGCAGTTACATCTTTGTACAGCTTCAAAACAATGTTATTCTCTCGCTCGCCGTCTCCAGTTCACGCAACAGCATCGGCGAACTTGATCAAGATAGCGACTGAGTATGAGCGTACGACTACTTGTTGGCGCTTTCTTCTCTAAGAGAGGCGACGGAGTATGAGAGTACGAGCATACAACGATCTAAGAGAGGCGATCTGGAGGAGCGACCTGGTGGAGAGAGATGAGAGTGAGGCGATCTGGAGAAGAGAGATAAAAGCGAGGCGATATGGAGTATTGATCTGTTAATTTTATAGTATTGCCCCGTTAATTTTACAGTATTCATCTTGTCATTTTATAGTATTCATCTTGTGAAAATCTGAAGGAAAGAGATAATAGAAAGGCGATATGGAGTATTGATTTGTTAATTTTACAGTATTTATCTTATAATTTTACAGTATTCATATTGTAATTTTACAGTATTCATTTTGTGAAAATCTGAAAGAAAAAGATGATAGAAATGCTTCTTACTCATCCGAACAATATTCAATTGAAAATTCTACTGTATACAAGATTCAATTTTACAGTTCTGTTGATTCAATTTTACAGTATACAAGATTCAATTGTAAATTTTACTGTGTAGAAGATTCAATTTTACAATATATAAGATTCAATTGAAAATTTTACTGTATACAAGATTTAATTTTGCAGTATACAAGATTCAATTTTACAGTATACAATATTCAATTTTACAGTATAAAATATTCAATTTTACAGTATACAAGATTCAACTCAGTGCTAATAACCACTAATAACTAACTCTAACTGCCAATAACTTCCTATAACTGTAATTTCTGAAAGTACAGTTTGAAAGTACATTTATTTTGTCCTGTTGTGCAAGTTGCAATCTTTTTCTAACTATTATGGGACCACTTCAAATAGTTGCTGGATGTTTTGTGATTAAGTGATATATTTTATGTGATATATTGTATAATTATGCAGCATGTAGAAGTAATTTTACAGGATTCGCGCAAGTCAAAGCTGTGGACAAATGGTGGACAAAAGGCTGTGGACAATTAGACGCCTCCTTTATTCTATTTTCTTCTTTTCTTTGATAAAATTATGCCTTACATTGGCTTTTTTAATGCTATTAGTCCTATTTTGGATTAATTAAAGATATTTTGTTTTCGTTTAGGAGCAGAACTTCTGGATCTGTCCTTATTGACAAAATCTGTAGAGCTCAGCTTTTAGATTTTTGAATGATTTTTTTTTTCAATTTCTCCATTCCGTCCTTGATCTAGAATAGAGAAGGAAAAAACGTGACATGATGTGACGTGATTATTATACCGTGACTTGGTCACGTCACATGAACAATATTTAATTTTACATGACATGATCAAATTAAGATGGTGGGGGACAGTCACGTCATGTTACCGACACACGTAGGTGACCAAAATATTAATACATAGATATAGTCAATTTTGTTATGAAAATAGAATACCGATTGACAACCTGTTTTTGTTTATTCACATGAAATTTTTCATGAGAATTTTTATGAATTTTAAAATTTATATGAACTCTGTTATATATGGCATTTTCATAACCCTTTGCACACATTATATTGCTATAAGAAATTACAATACAGCTGTTCTTTTCCCTTCTTTTACTAAATTAATAGTTATCTCCGCTCTAGCTCTCAATTTTCAGTTATTTGCTAATTGAGAAATAACCATGGGTCCAAATGAATTATTAAATTTTCTTAAGCCTTATTAACATACATTTGCAAGGACTGGTACTGGCTCTTTTAATATATATTTTGTCAATGACTATTTTCTCTTTGGAATTAATGAAGTTGTTATTTTGACACATTTCCAAGGATGGATTGAAACTCATGGATTTCAAGTTAGTGACACTAAATCATTGACGGCAACTCGGCAAGGTATGTGTTGCTTTTTTCTTTATTGGTAACTTCCATTAATATTAGTAAGTTAAAAAGTTTCAACTACAATAAAGAAAAAAAAAAAAGGCATCCTCATAAATTATATCAAAAGAAGTTCATAGGACTCATTTAATTGACGAAGTGTTATATATTTCCATGTGCATCTAAATTGTAAGTGAACCCAATAAGACATGAACTTTGCTGAGCAGTGATGTCTCGACTAACTGGCATTGGCTCGACCATGCTCGAGTCCAGACCAATTTTGATTTGTATTAGATTTAAAATCTTGTGACTATTTGAATTCTTGATGCTTATGAATTAATTATGTGTAGGCTATGATTGATTTAGTAAAAACCAATTGGAGCTTTTAGACTTCTTGTATGAGCTGGATCGGAAGAGAATGAGATCATAGAAAAATACCAAATTAATTAAATTTGGCATGCTTTTTAAGACCTGTCCCACATTGTTTTTTTAACAGAAATTGCCCATCTCATAGCCTATAAAAGGACCCGACAATTATATATTGAGACAGCTCAGATGTATCATGGCGGGAGTTTGTTCGAGCTTCTCTGTGAAATTTGCCATGAATCCCCTGAAGATGGTATCCATCGCCTATCTGCTTCCGAGTAAGTTTTGATTTTATTATTTTTTTTATTGTATTAGTTTCTTTCTTTATTTTCTTAATTGATTAGATTAAAGAAATTTGTTATTAGGGAGAATTTATAGTGTCCTCATGTAAACATTTAAAACAGCCAATTTACCCATGAAAACACCATAATATAGAATAACATCATCAAAACTTAATGTTGTTTCTTCTATATACCCTTTTATTTATATAACATACTATTTAGTTATTTTAAAAATCAAATTGACAGATATACCATGTCAGTCTTCTCTTCCTCTTTTCTCTATTTAGCTAATCAGTTATAATGATATTTAGCTAATCAGTTATAATGTATACTGTCAGTTATAATGATATTATAATGTATGAGGTTAGATATACTAACAGGAACCATAATATAATATCCTAGTAAGTAGTTAAGTTCAACTAAATCTTCATGATGATCAGTATTAATCAACAAATTACTCACTGGATACCAAAATTATGTCATATCTGAAGAAAATGGATCGGTATATTGCTATATATATAACACAATTCATCAAATCACTGTGTCACACGAAAGCCAATATTCATATTCTTTTTTGAACTATATATATCGCGCAAAAATTATATGCGGTATTTACAGACTCAGGCCACATAAAGATTTTTATGTCTTGAAATAATGCATGTATTGTGGTTCAAATGCAGCTTATTAATTAGCAACTTGATTCAAGGTGGTGAGGCTGAAAGCAGAACAGGCACATGGGAGAAGGAGAAGGTTGTGAGGCCCAAGGCAGAACAGGAACATGCAGCATCAGCTTGGGAGAAGGAGAAGGTTGAGATCACAAGGCTGAGGGATGCAGCATCCGCTTGGGAGAAGGAGAAGTCTGAGTTGGAAAGGAAGGTCGAGCATTTGGAGAAAGTTCTTGCAGGGGAGTTGTACTTCCAAAAAGAAAAGGAACACTATGAAGGTTTGCTTCAGGAACTCAAAGCTCAGCTCAATGCTCAATCTCAGATTGTCAAAGCTCAGATGCAAGATGCAAAGGTAGAGAGGGAACAATCTAGGAGAGCCCAAATTGCAAAGTGATTTATAAGAAATATAATAAAGCTGGTCAATTCCTTTCTAGTGGTCATTATGTGATCCATTCGGCCATACCTTAGCACAGTTGGCTAGGAAAAAATCCTAGGATTGTTAGTTACCCAAAGGTCAAGAGTTCGATTCCCCTCATGACTTCGCAGCCTCTGTGAAGGTTTTCAAAAAAAAAAAAAATTAGCAATGAATTCTAGACCACTTGGCATAGGTTTTTGGTGAGGTATTGGTATGCATTTGGAAGAAGATTTGTTTTAGGTCTAGAAACTTGTGACCATATGAATTCTGGATGTTTATGAATTAATATGGATAGTCCATGATTATTTAGTATGACTGGATCTAAGCAAAATATTATAATTAGAAATATATTAATTAAATTAATTTGGTATGCTTTGAGAGGCCGGTCCGGTGATTTATCATTTCTTTAACCCCACAATGTTTTTTGAATAGAAATTGCTCATCTCAAGGCCTATAAAAGCAACCAAGGACTATGAACGGAGACACAGCTCAGATGTATCATTGAAGGGGCATGAAAGTTGTGGTGGTTCCGCTGAAGGTTGTAGTCATCCCTGATCCCTTTACCAGTAGGTTTTATTTCTATTCTGTTTTATTGTGCTTGTTCTGTTTTCTATTTTTCTTTGGTAAAACTATGCCTTAAATTTACTTTCTGACACCTATTTGGATGAAATAAGTTTTGTTTTATAAGTTAATCAGCGGAGCCATTTGATCTATCCTTATTTACTGAATCTTTAGAGTTCTCTTTTAGATTTTTGAAGGATTTTTCTGTCAATGCTTTACTCGGTACTTGGTCTAGAATTACCACCATGAGCCCCTTCTATATATACTGTCAATTTATATCGAAATCAGATGTAATGAAACAATAATTATAGCTTTGAATTTGTATTTTGTAAAATAATTGTTGAGATAAGCAATATTAATAGCTTTTATATACATTTTGATGCAATTAGAGTGGTACTTTTAAACAAAAACCATACAAAAATATTGTCCCAAGATTAGTTGTTACTTCAGCCTATACTTAACCATTCCCCACAATCCCATTTGGCAAGACAAAGACTTATTTTATAAAACTTAGCTGTTTTTAATTTCCTAATAGAAGTATAATACTGATAACAATCTGGAATTTTTTTTTATTTTACTGAGAAAATTATGTAATTTTCCATATTTATATGTTACCCTATTAAGGCTTTTTCCAAATTTGGACTCATTATCTTGTTTGAAGAAATTACATTATCAGCTTTAATTAGGTAATTGAGAGGAAACCATGGGACTAGAAGAACTTTTGAATTTTCTTAAGCCTTGTTGGGTTTATGCAAGAATCTATACATTCAGTTAGATTTTAGATGTTTTAAATTTTAGATAGATTGTGAGATTTTTTTTTTTTATCCAATTCATTAACAACCTCATGAACTTGAGAAATTATTGACACATTTTTATTTTTAGAGTTGCGATGCATTCGACCTCATGGACTTCAAGTTAGTGACACTAAAATCTTTGACAGCATGGTGCTTGTAGCTTTTTCTTTGCAGTAACTGCTATTAATGTTGGTAAATTAAGAAGTTTCATTAATGTTGTGATATTTCTTTTTTTCTTTAAAAGTTGTGCTGATAACTTTGGCATTATATATGATTTGTCCAACAGCTTAGTTTTTGTTAGACGTGTTGCTTACATTTTCTTGATGAAGTTGTAAATATGTAATTATATTTATTATTATTATTATTATTATTATTAATGGAACTCTGAAATTGGCCTTTGCTGTTGTTGAACATTTATAATTTCCTTTAATTTTAAATTCTTATGTTTTACAAGATCTTTTGTAATTTCCACGTCTAGTCCACGAACAGTACCTACCTAGTGTCATTTAAGTTTATGTGAATCCACTGATATGAGTATATCAGGACTCCTATAATAGCACGTTGAAATAAAGGGGACTGAATGGTGTATCTGTCCAGAGACGATCTCAGCCTTCAATCTAGCAAATCCAACTGTTGTAAACTATTGTCTTGAATATGAGATATTATACATCCATTTTATGCATCCGTTTGTGTATAAGTCTAAAATTAATTATAAACTAACTCGCTACATACTAAACTACATAAACTACATGAAAATTGTCTCTCTTTTTTCTACCTTTCTCCTTTCCCGACGCACTGAAAACGCGTCTTTCTCCTTTTGCTTTCCTCTATTCAGTTCCACCGCTCCTCTAGAAGATTCCTCACTCTTTTCTCTCTTCGGATTCTAAACCCTAAACCCTAAACTCGATGGCGCGCTGCCTGATGACGGTTTCGATTACCACCCTGGTAATCTCTGCATCCTTCCGCCTCAACCCGACTCCGACGGGGGTAACTAGCTCAACTCGACCTCCTCGCCCTCTTCATCCTCCGATGAGGAACCACCACAAAACCAACAAAATCAAATCGATTTTTCGCCTGAAATCCTTCTCAAGCGCCGCCGCGTCAATAGGTATGATCAGGATTTCGAATTCGTCGCTCGTACCAAAGCTCCCCCTCCTGTACTAGCTGATTGGTCGAAAGAATCCACTTTTCACTGTATAGGCGTGGGGTGACCGGTTTCTATCCAACGGGAGGCGCAAGCTCCACTCTGACCAGTGGCCCAAGGTTGTCAGGTTAGTGAATGAGGTGTCAGGGACAGGGTATTCTGAACCGGATTGTCGCAACCAGGTGGATGTGCTGAAGAAGAGGTATGAGAAGGAAAAAGCTCGAGTCTTTGGCCCGAATTCCAGTGGCTCCAGTTGTAGTAAGTGGGTATACTTTGCAAAGATGGATGAATTAATGGGTACAGATCACTCTGAGAGGAGGCGAGAGAGAGAGAAATGTCCAACCTGAGATTTGGGGAAGACAATGGAGAGTATGTGTTTGGAGAGGGGCCAGGGGATACTGGGTCAGAAGGAGACGATGACAATGATGGTGGCAGTGGCCGTGATGGTATGAATGATGATGGCATGAATGGTAATAGGCAGTCGGGTTATGTTGTTTTGGCTGACTCAGTGAAGAAATTTGGTGAGGTATGTGAGAGAATGGAGAACAACAGAAAGAGACAAGCGAAAGAACTGGAGAGTATGCGCATGGAGTTTCAGATGGAGCTAGAGTCAAGGAAAGGAGAGATTTTGGAGAGAGTTCAATCTGAGCTTGCTCAGATTGAAGAAGGATATGATAATGATTTGGACAGTGAAGGTATGGATCAAGATGACGGCGATGATGGTATGGATGATGATGGCGATGATGATTTTGGTGGTAATCTGAGTGATTAAGGTAAGTGCTTTGGTGATTTTTGGAACTTAGGAAGGGCAATTGTTATTCCTCTTGAGTTGTTCATTGTAATTACATCGTGTACTAGATGCTATATAGGCCGGTTCATGCTGACTAGCTAATTAATAAAAGACACAAACCTAATTTGTGATAATGCGGAACTGATACAAAACCAGAAACAAAAAGCTTACAAGTGGGTTCCAGTGCATTCAGAAGCAAAAACAATTCCGTTCTACAGTTTGTTCTTTTGATTGAAATTGATCATTTTTGTATTGGGTTTTGATGTTTGAATTAGAGAGATGAGCAGAAATTGAGAATGTTATTGTTGGTTCGATTTTCATTTTTTATGTTGAACTAGGACGTATGATAATTAGAACCAGCTATGTTGGAGTTCAAGTAAGGGATTTGTCTCTTTGATACTAAAGTGGAAAAACATGTGTGCTCCCAGGAAACATTGAAGCTCATATTACATCCTTTGGGAAAAAAATTATATAATTATACTATGAAACAAGTAAATTTATGAAATTATGAATTATCTCCGTGTACTCTAATGCCTTTTAGAGTGTACACAAAACATGTAGATAAAAAAAAATAGTGTAGTTTGGAAATATTTTGAAGTAATTGTGGAAGGGAGGGGTATAAAGGACATTTAGATCTTTCTAGGGACTAAAATTTCATTTCCTTTTTTTAAAGGTGTGCATTTCAATATAATGTTTCAAATGTAAAGGGATGGATGTACACTGTTGTAAATATATTTTCTTATTTATCTAAATATTTATTTAGTCATATATCTAACTAAACAGATCTTGTTTTGCATAGTGATGTTCGTGCGGTTGAACGTGCAAAATATAACAATTTTGTAAACTAATATCTAACTATAAATCTTATTTGTTTGATTGTTTTTAGTGTTTGGTGAAGCTACCTGTTAAAGAAAGAACCGAACCAATCGATCTTGTTTTACATACTACCGTTCGTGCGGTTGAACATGCAGAATATTACAATTTTGAAAACCAAATTTGGGTTTAATTTGAACATTTTACAATGCAATGTCTATGTTTTATAAGTTGTCTTTTCTATTTATTTTACTTTCACTCTTGTAATTTTGATGCCTTTATAAATGAAAAGGTTCCATAATTAAGAAATTGAAGAAGAGAGAAAATATAGTTTCCAAAAAGAAAAAGCTCAAGAGCTCATAAATGGCAACATGTTATTTTAATTTTCATACATTGAAATATTACAATAATACAATACTATTAATTCCCACCCCATTATTCCCCAAACAATCATGGTCCTATTTCTTAGCTACTGATTATGGTATTCAATCTATTCAATTTTATATGCTTCTTTTATTGTAGATTTGATATATGAGTTATGTCATTAAGCTTTAATATTGATCATTCTTGATCTCATATTTTTATTCTTAATGCTACAATTTAAAACACACAAAAGTTTTTGTCAAATATTTTCTTTAAAACTATAACTAAGGTTGTCAGAAAAAAAATATATATATCACTAACTCAAATAAGTCTAATTTTCACAACTAAGAAACTAAAGAAAGAACAACAGATAGTATCCAAAAGGAGAAAATGAAGAGTTCATAATTAGCAATATGTCATCTTAATTTTAAAATTACTATAATGTAATACTATCAATCCCTCTATACTTATGTTGCACGTGATCTAAGGTTATCCTTATGCCGTACAAGCTCTAAGATTATTCTTATACCTTACTAAACTTAATTGCTAACATTGTAGATAAATAATTTATTACCAAGCTCTAATGTTATCCTTAGTCTCTGTTAGAGAAGTTACTAATTAAGGTGTTTTATATTTAACTTCTTATTGAAATATTTTCATAAATCTAGCACAAATTAAATATTATAGAAAATTAATGTAATATTGTCAATTCCCACAGCAACGCGTGGGCTCTTGACTAGTATGCCAAATAACCATACAAATTTGTAATGAAATAAAAAAAAAGTTTCAAATTTATTAATTTACACTGGCCTAGTGAATCAATACAATTAATTTACATGATCAATTTATTCAAGGATGTACCAATATACCAAAGTCGATCAAGCCGAATAAGAACTATAAAGTAGCATTGACAAAATCATTCCAAAGCAAATTAAGCAAATTTATTCAAGGATCTCCATGACCAACACATCTGGAAGTTTGTTGAACAGTGATGTGTGTCATTTGTGCCTATGAATATTTTTCTTGTTCTTGCGCCGAGCTGAGGCAGGGACCCCTCCCCCTGCCCCAGCCCCTGCCCCTGTAAAGATAAAAAAAGATTTAAACAAAAGTGTATTACAATTTGCATTATCATATAAATTAACTAATAAAGAACTGATTCAGTTGCCTCATATTTGTGTAATTGCAATTTAAACTACCCTTGATCAGCTCGACATATCAAAATCTGTAAAATTGGACAATAAATAAAGTATATAATTAAGAAGAGTTAGTATTTGAAGTTGACTTGAGAATTCCTTCTTTCCTTAATTTAGGAAACACAACTGTGCCATTGATTTTTTTTACTCAATTTTAATGTCAAATTTACTAATTTTGGAAAGAAAATTATCCATGTACCTGATTTTTGGGACAATGTATAGGGTAACTGATGCTAATTTATGAAAGTATATGGCACGAGTGATTTGAAAGGGAAATTTTATAAAATACCCTTCTTTATTAAATCATCAAACAAAATAATCTTCTTTTAAAATCTTTAACAAAATGTTCTTGCAGATCCCACTTTTCCCTCCCTCCCCCTCCCTCCTCCCTCCTCCTTTGACAAATTGTTCTTAACTGAAGCATATTCCTATTTTTAAGTTATCATATTTAAAGAAACCATTCATTCATATCAGTTAATTCCTGATTGTTACCAAAAAAAATTTCGCATAATTACATACAAATTTATTATGCAACTTTTAATAGATTTTAACTAACTTAGATATTATCTATAATTTAACAAATAAGTGTGCTTCATACATATCAGTTCCCTAATTGTTATAAGAATGTTAAAATATTTTGAAATTATATATATTTTTTAAATTATAAAAGATAATTTTTTAGCTACCTCTAAAATTTAATAAATTTAATAACATTTCCGTTTTCGTCATTTTGGTAGTATTTAATTTAATTACCACTTTGACTATATATAATTATCGGTTAAATTTGATACTTTTAATTAGTTTGGAAATTAAATGTTTATAAATAAATGTGCTTCATACATATCAGTTCGAAATAAGTATGAATGGTTCAAAATTAATTAATAGTACAGGTTGTAATTGATAATTATGTATAGTCAAACTTGTCAGATTAACTACGGGTAAAATGGGAAAACCGAAAAGGTATTCAATGTATTAAATTTTAGAGGTACCCAGAAAATTATCTTTTACAATTTGAAAAATTTAAGTTATTTCAAAATATTTAACATTTTTTATAATAATAAGAATCACACGTAGTTATGGATAATGTATAAAAAATAGCTTCCGTACTAAGTTGCAAAAAAACAATTTATATAATTATGCTAAAAAAAAAGAAATTATACGTACAATTAGAGAACTGACGATATAAAATATTTATAAATGGTTTGTATATATAAACATGATAACCTACAATAGAATTATGCATTAATTATATTAGTTAACAATTCTAGGGAAGAGGGAGGGGGAAGGTGGGGAAAAGTAAGGTCTACAAGGGTATTTTGTCAAAGATTTAAGAAGAGGAATATTTTTTTCGATGATTTAATGAGGAAGGATATTTTATAAAAATTTCCAATTCAAAAGCACTGAATTGTTTGCTTCTAATTAACAGGTACTGGTATCATTTCTGCAAGTACTATACAGTAATAAATCCACGGCATATCTGCAACAACCCTACATACATTTCATCTAAATGAAAAAGGGAAAAGGGAAAATTGGGTGAGACTTGAGAGGACTCAATAGGAGCAAACGCTAACCTTCCCTCTTCGTTTGACATAGCATGTTGTTGTACATCTCCATTTTCCTATTCGAGATCCGCTCCGACTGTCGAAGCACCGTGAAACCCATTTTTCCTCGGCGATGAATGAGAGGGGATAGAGCAGGAAATAGCAAATATATATATATAGATATAGAGATTGGCTACTCTACTTACATAAGCATATGAGGATATATACGTATAAGTCATTTTTTTTGTTTTCAAAATTCAAAAAGTCGATATGAACCGTTAGATGTGATCTCTATATTGAAATGTACTTTGAGACCAAATTTTACATTTTTCTAAATTTTTTTTACTATTTATTAAGCCACTTTGAAAATTGTTGGTCCAACGGTAGCTTAACAAAACAATAAAATTAGAAGCCACCATTGGATAAGTGATTTTCAAAGTGGCTTAATAAATAGTAAAGAAATTCAGAAAAATGTAAAATTTGGTCTCCAAACACATTTCAATATAGAGATAATTACAATACTTTGATAACTTAAATTTTATTATAAATCACAACAACATGAATAATAGCAGTATATAATTAAGAATTCAATACTTTGATAACTTAAATTTTGTCAGTTAGAACAAATATTCCAAAATAATTGAGAAACAAAAATAATTGTACAAACTTTGTGACACAACACACATACAACTATTGATTCACAAATATTAAAACTCTTGATCAGAAGTATCGACAGCCTAGAAACCAAATTCAAATTTGACTGTAAAAAAATTACAAAAAATTAAGTAAAATACTACAACACCCTGTAATTTGACTGATTGCAAAATACAATAAATTATATTAGGTTTCAATATTGAAGGCTAGTATGACTAATGCATGCACATCTGCTGTAATTCTAAGGAGAATTACAGGACCTATATATAATACTTTATCTCCACCATTTATTAGATTTGATGATTGAGATTAAAAGCATATTTATATTGCTCCTTTCTTTCTTCCTGCACTGCCCCTCTCTTGCTCGTATTTCCACATTTTTTAAGTCTAAACCCAACAGACTGTTAACAAAATAAAGGGTTTTTTTTAGTAAAGTTTGGAGATCAAACTATTCAACTATTTAGTATCTACAAAGAATTGCCCATAACCTGTGACCTCCCCACACAGAAAGAATTGTCTTTGCCACTAAACTAAAAACTGATTCTCAAATCAAAATAAATCTATATTTTAGTGTCCTCTCTCGATTTAAATAGTTCCAAACAGTCAATTTAAATCATTCAATATCATGGATATATTAAAATGTGCTTACTGATCAAATTTACATTTTTTTTAAAAAAATTACTATTTATTAAGTATTTTACAAAATCGTTGTTTTCAAACTGTTGAGTTTTATATCTATATTAATAAATAGTAAAAAAGATTTAAAAAAAATATAAAATTTGATCTGAAAGCACATTTTAATATATCCATTATGTTGAACAGTTTGAATCGACTGTTTTAGACTTGAAAAATATAAGGTGTAATCCGGTGTCACCAAAAAATGATACAAGTGGAACGTACCCTCCTCTTTATATATATGCCCATCAAAACTTCATCATAGATATGTATCATCAAAATTCTCAAATTAGTTATTTCTTTATCTAAAGTTGTTTATTTTATTAATACCTCCATTTTTTAAATAATTAAACTCCTAATTTACTATCTGATTTAATCAAATCAATCTCCTATATTATTGCAATCAGTTCAATAAACCCCCTCCGTTAAGTCCCTATATATGTTAACTTATCCCCTTCCGTAACGTAGGAATTAACGGAGAGATTGATTTGATTGAATTAGAAAATAAATTAGGAGCTCAATTGTTAATTTAAGAGTTTAGTTATTAAAAAATTGGAAATAAGAAAATTTAGACGGGGAAAATAACTAATTTGTGCTTTTTTTTATGGGTAAATATCTAATTGATGAAATTTTGATAGGTATAAATAAAAAAATATTAATATTAATTTGTGTTTTTTAATTGATTAAAGTAATGGATATATTAATAAATTATGTGAATTTGAAAGAAAAATAACTACTTTTTTAATTTTGAATAGAAAATATCTAAATCACAATGTTATGATATGATAGACATATATATATATATATAAATTTCTCTAAAAAGAATAACACATCTGAAAGAATAGGTCAAACTACCGTAAATGGGCCCAAAACATCACATTGGGCCAGCATTTGTTTTTCCTTTTTTCTTTTGTGGTTACATATGGAAGCCCGTAGATTTTATGAATTCGGATCGCTAAAATACTATAATGGTTTGAGTTTGAATCAAACCGTCCGATCATAAATTCGTAATCTACACGAATATTATTAATATTAGTACACAAGTATATCAATTTAATTTATTTCTTTTATGGATTTCTGTAATTTTAGTTTTAATTTCAATTTAGCATACTGTTATGGATTGAGTCATGTATCATTTGCAACTTTATATTTTAGGTGATAAATTTTAATGTTAGTCATCATTTTTTATGTGTGATCTCTATTCATGTGAAACTTCTTTTTGTAATTAAACTTTTAGTTTCAATTTAGCATACTGTTATGGATTGAGTCATGTATCACTTGCAACTTTACATTTTTGGTGATAAATTTTAATGTTAGTCATCATTTCTTATGTGTGATCTCTATTCATGTGAAACTTATTCACTTGAAGTGAGTATATCTTCTAATATCATTGTGTTGAAAGGTGTATAGTTGTGTATTTACTGCAAGCCTTACAAACAAAAAACTTGACAGAAATTTCAATGAGAGATGGAGTATCCATTTCTTATACTGATCAAACAATATAACTATATTGTTGAGATATTGGAGATAATCATTAAAAAAATCTGGTTTGTCTTTATTTATTATTGACTATCATGATAATTTATATTACCAATTATTTCATTCATAATTAATATAACGCTTTTAGTTGTTACATTATTATTATTTTTTAGTTGTTACATTATTATTATTGTTGTTGTTGTTGTTGTTGTTGGTTTCTTAGTTTTTTCTTATCTGTAGATTTAGTATCAAACCTGAATTATATGTTTTGTAATTTATAACTTATTAGCTGATTTTTAATTGTATGCAGTTATTACATTACATGTGATGGAATGAAATCTGGATTAGTGATGAAAAATTTGCAGAACACTTATCTAATTTTCATCCACATCTCATTAAGACTTGTGGGGTTTGTCTGAACAGGTATGGATTATTATTTATGTTTAATTAGAACATTTTTTTTCCAATTGCTTTTTCTAACCATATATTTTTGTTAAATTAGATTTGAGAGCACTGAATTTCGTGGATGTAGTATCCTCCCTCTACCCTGAAGAAAATGACTTCACGGGTTGTGATGCTGACACCTATTACCGCCTGCTGAAAAATAGGTATTCTCCATCAGCTAACATGGTGGTACCTGAGAGATCTACCACCATGGATGATTATAAAAGTCAGAAGGAGGCTTTAGAGGATCTGAATGTTATCTTGAAAAGGGCAGAAGCTTTTGGAGGACCCGCACCATTGGTTGATTAGATGGTTGGTATTTGAGGTTTTTATGTTTTTTGAGATTGCTATTTTTGTTTTGTTTGGTGGTATTTGAGTTTTTATTTTCTTGAGATTGCTCGAATTTTGAATATATGTTGCTTGTTTAGATAATGAGAACCTGACATTTTACTCTAATTCTTATTTTTATTAATTAGATTTGCAAATGATAGCTGTGGAATTGTTTGTCTCATATCTGCACAATTGTTTCAACATTTTTCCTGTGAAACATGCACTAGTGCGACAGAGCTCTTTATTCAGAATAATCGATTAAAAAAAACAATAGACATTATATAATAACTTTTTGTATTGCCTATTCTGATAAAAATACATTATGACCCCTTTTCTTGAACAACTTATGTATCAGAAGATTTTTACAAATAAACCTGAGGGGTTTATTCAAGTACAATAATTTGTCTTACCCCTAGTTTCAAAAAATGGCATCAAAAATTAAGTTGAATGAAATAAATACAAATGTATATTTAGATAAACCTAACAAATTAAATCACAACAACGGAAACATCAGCTTTTTCTGATTTCCATCTTAGCAAAATAACGATACTTTGAAATTTGAATGCATTGCTGAGTGTTATTGAGCTCCGAGAGCTTATATGTCTGCCGGTATATCTTTGCGGAAAACACTATAACAATTCACATTATTTCAGTTTGAGAAGAACAGTTACTTCTAATTAAAAATGGATCAGAGCTTTATTATATCTATCCTAATTTAACATTCTACAACCAATAACTCAAAAGAAAACAAAATTAAATAAAGACGCACAGTAATCCATAGTAGGAAATATCGGCCGATACCGATACGGATCAGCCGATACTCCAATTCTGTATCAGTATCGGCCGGGACCGATCCCGATACCGATACCGATAATTCCTACTATGCAATACTTCAAGCAACAGTAACTATTCCTATGCGTGCTAATTAGAGTTGAGATCATTCCGGCGGCGGCACACACAAAAGCTCTAATTAAATTCCGTCGCGTAATGGAATCTCTTTACATCTGAAAATGCCATCACACCATCCGCCACGTCTTGCACAATTGATAGTTTTTTTCAATTCAAGTTCCGCATTCAATCTCTCCAAATCCATTCCATCATCATCCACCTCCTCTTTCTTTGCCTCGATCAAAGCATTGATCTTTTCCATCTCTCGGGTTTAAGTGCTACACTCCCGAAATACCCAATCAATTCAGACCAGGTGCTGAGTTTTTGCAAAGGAGGCGCCCAGCTTTTGCGAGCCACACAAACTGCTCAATTAAGAAATAGAACCCTTCTCCACCAAAGGCCACTATTGCAAGCAGGAGATCCAGAGGAGAGGTGCATGTACCAATAAACATCTTGATCTTGATCGTCATTTTCACCCGCTATACTAGACTCCGAGAAGGAGGCGGGCAGATGGCGCCGCCTAGCTTGGCTCTTCTCCAATGAACTCTTCGCGAGGAATTAATGCCCTGTCGACGACGGAGGATTTGAAGTAACAGCGGGTGAGCAGTGGTTCGAATAAAGTACTGCTATAGTATTACTTACCCCAGTGGAAACATAACATCCATATAAATTTGGTAAATCAACAAGGGTTAATTAATTTACTGGAACTATTGTGCTTCAATAAAGTACTGGTATACTAAACATGGCTGATGATTTTAACGTGACATTAGAGTAGAACTGATGATTGAATTAGCATGATCATGATAAAGGAAAATGTAAGCTTCTTTTTAAGAATCGCAATACAATCCCGCAGTGAACGCAAAGTTAATGTTTCAAAACAAATACAAACCAAACAAATAATATCAGTTTTAACCAAGAGACAAACCAAACTTTATCAGCAGGGAGGCTTGAGCAAATTTCAAGAATATTAATTAATAATGTAAAGGTGAAATATTTTTTCTCATTAGAAAATTAGAAAAAGTATATATTATTTATAAGTTTTAGACTATAGATTTTTGTAAATAAATAAAATATTTCTAAGGCTATCGGTGAATAAATCTTTAGAGTTATCGGTGAAAAATTACAATCCAATTAAATAATAGATGTAACTCCATAATTTTGATGCAATTCGGTGCAGTTTAACAAGAATCTAACCAATCGAAACTTCTGACAATTTGTGACTATCAATATTATATAACTAATTATCATTTAAAGACAAATCAAAATTCGGCACTTCATGAAATTTTAAGAACTAATAATTATTGAAATCATTAATAATTTCCACCGGTTACAAAGAACAAACATATTTTTATCAAATAATATAATACTTCTTAATAAATAAATAATTGTTAAAACTTATATAACTCTCAAAAATTCTTATCAAATAAATCAGTATAATATAAATATTATACAAATAGTACAAAATAGAGGAATAAATCGGTAAGTATAAGAATTGTGCAATAATTGAATAACAAAAATATGCATCATTGAACAACAATGGTATATACGAATGAAAGAAAAATAATCAATTACAGATATCTAATCCTTCTCACTTTCTTAATTTCTGTTGATGATTTGCAGAAAAAAAGACAAAGTTTAATTATATATATAGATAGAAATAGTTTTTAACTTGAATCAGAGAGGCAGCGGCTATTTTGGGAAGTTAGAATACTTATGGCGGATAACTAATTGGATTATATTGGGCTATTCATTATTTGAAAATGATATTTTATATGGGCTACATAATTTCAGAGATTTATATCGGAATTATTTGTTTTTTGTCACGGTAGTTTAATTTGGATAATTTGTGAAGTTGTTAAATTAAATAAATGAAAAAAAAAAGTTGACATATAAGAATAAACAAATTTATACGCTATTAATGTTGTACCTTAATTTAGTATTATGATTTTACATGGCATTACAACTATGTTTATTGATTTTCTCTAATATCTTATTATAAAATTCATAAATGTATAAAATGAATATAATTAATAAAGATATCTTATTATCAAGTTGTTTACTAGAAAAGTTAAAAATATATTTTTTTACAAATGTTGTTCTCTACATATATAACAAATTCTATATACAATCATGCATACAACTCAAAGAATATTTAAATAAAAAATGAATAATATATGCATGATAGATCATGCAAAATATACCTCTCTCTTACAAAAGTTCTTGTAAATCAATTTCTAACAAAAGTTTGAAAAGATCTTTCCACGGTAAACTTAATCAGACCATGGATCCATATATCCCCCCCCCCCAAAAAAAAAAAAAAAAAATCAGTTTTAAAAATAATAAAGGGTTTGCTTTTTTGATGGACTAAACAAATTACACTTAATGTGAACTTTGGTTAAGTGATATTAGGCTGCCAGTGGAAAAAGTATTTTCATTCCTGCCCAATGAATTAGTCATATTGGACCGACAAGCTGTTCAAAGCATAATATTAAGTTTTTAGGATCTATATTATATTATCAAATAAAAAACAATTTAACATTATCTCTTCTCAATAAATGGACTTGGACCGGTATTAGGCATTCATCTTCCCATCCAACTTCAATTTTGCGTTATTGCCATCAGTTCTAGCCAGAGAAGGGACCCGTTTATGAATTCACATCCCCTCAGGTTACCTGACTCAGTACAATTAAATTGGACAGTCAAAGATTGAAAATTTTTTAACTTGGAACAAATCTCAAAACAAAAATAATACTGCCCCCTTTATCATTCTGAACAGGTACTGACTGATATTAAATCTGAGCTGTCCGTTTCAATTTTGTTGAGTCAAGTGGATACGGATCTCCTGTTTGTAGCTACTACAAGAATAGAAGAGTACTATCCACGAGAATAAAATTGACTATCTACAATGATATACCGACAGAAAGGTGTTTTTTATATTAGCAATTGATACTGTCCGTATACCTTCGCGGATACTCTTCCATTCTTGTAGTATATGTTGCAAACTTGCAATAAGCATTAGTTATTAGTTATGCGGTTTATAATCATTTATTCATTTTCTTGTTATGTAATTTATGAAAAGAGATAGGTCCAAATGCAATTTCCGATGTTGCGTAGCATATTGTCGTGTCCATCATCAATTGCTGCATAAAATTGACATACACTTCACTGACGACAAAATTAGGGGAAATTTATAATTATGGGCCAAAAACGGGCTGTAATTGGACCATTATTAGACGGCCCGTTAAGCAGTTCAAACTCATTAAAGTTCATTGTTTTATATATTGTAAAACAGATCGTGCCGGAGGTATTTGAATAAATGCTTTTGTGAAGGTGAAAGATGATGAATATCAATAGACATGGTAATGAGGAGACATGCATCTTATCTGATGAACAAAATGGCATTGATAGGATCAGTAGCTTGCCTGATGATGTTCGCACACATATCCTATCCTTTCTTAGTACAAGAGAGGCTATGCAGAAATGCATCTTGTTCAAAAGATGGATAAACAAATGGGCTTTTGTGCCAGATCTCGAATTTGACATTGAAGAGTTTGGGTTGCCAAATAATTTTGATGATGACATGGCTGTAGAATTTGTGACCAAATTCAAGCTACTTGTGAAAATTGCGTTGGATAAACGAGAAGTAACCAGTGTTAACAGATTTCGACTTTGGTTGGATTCTGGGATTTACTAGCCTTGCACTCCAGCTTTTGTTGATTGTATTGGTGATGTGATGAAGTTGGGGCTTCGAGAGTGCTTTGTTGGAATGGGTTTGTGTAAAAATTTTAGTTTAAACACTGATCTGATTTTCACTTGTGCATCACTAGTAAAACTCCAGTTGTATTTCTGTATAGAAGACGATTATGTTGTAGATATAAAACCCAACTCAGTAAACCTTCCTTGCCTTAAAATCCTTAAGCTTGATGGTGTTGCAATGAGAAACTCTTTCAGGAAGCTTTTGTTGGGGTGTCCTGTGCTTGAAGAACTAGTGCTAGAAAAGTGTTATATCGACACCATTGAGATATGTTCCAACACTTTGAAGAAGTTGGTTATTTGGAGTGAGTATGGTTATGAAATAGACGGGTTACAGATTTCCACACCTAATCTCTTGTATTTGGATATTAGTGTCATTTCTATGAGGGAAATTATATTGCTAAATTTTCCATCGCTAGTTGATGCCTCCATCTCTATTGATGCAATGTATGGTTGGTATGATCAGTATAAATATTTTACTAGTGTACCCAAGCTTGTTTACAGCCTTTCAAATGTTGAAAGCTTACGGCTACATGCACTAGACCTATATCTCTTCAAGGGAGAGGTACTTTCTCTTTGCAATATATTTAAAACAAAAATCTATAATGTTTCTATTTTTATGTTCTTCAAAATTAAACAAAACCCTGCTCCTGCTATATGCACTCCAATGTCTACTTAAGCCCGGTACATGCCCTAATTGTTTATTAGGACATTTATTACTAGCTCGTAGTCTACGAGGTTTTTTTTTTTCATGCTATAACAAAAATAAAATAGCATCATTTTAAATTGATTGGTTCTTGATGCTATCTGCCATAAATATGCAATGACTTTTGTTTTCAATTGTAATTCAGATACAATTCTGAATCTTGAACGTACATTATATTTGTTTGTGGTTCTTGTGGCCATAATAAGCATCCAAAGTTCTCATATGTAATTAGCTTTGTGAATTTCCTTTTTGTTTTTTCTTTGGAACATAGTTTTAATTTTACTTTGTAATGAAAATAGGTACTGAAGAAGGATTTTTATGATTGCCCAGTCTTCAACAACTTAAAGCGCCTGAAACTTCTGGATTGGCATTTGGATGACTATGATCTTGCATCACTTTTCCTCCACTCACCTAAACTACATGAGCTTACCTTAGAATACAAGCTTGTAATCTCTCTCTCTCTCTCTCTCTCTCTCTCGGGGTGTTGCTACTAATTCTTTTTTATGCCTCAATGGAGGAGGCGACAATCATAATGAAGTCAACTAATGAGATGGTAGAAAGTTCCAAATATATTGAATAAAACAAATGACAAGCTTTGAGTATTTATAGTCGATAGATTTACTAGGAATGGACTTAGACCAAGAAGTTAACAATATGATAAAGGTTGTGTGATATCCGGTGCTGTTCATATTAGCCCCCTTAATTAAGCCCTTGTAGAAGGACCTATGACGAATGAAATTTATGTAACTTGTTTTGTTACTACAGAAGCCATGGGCTGAGAAATTTTTTGACAAGGAGGCATCCCAGGAGGGACCAAGAGATGTATTTGTCCAGCGGGAGTTTCTTAAGACCGTTAGAATTGTAGGATTTGAAAATAGTAATGAATTTGTTGATCGGCTAATCAACAAGTTGCTTGCCCATGTTAAGATCATTGGTGATATTGTTATTGATCCATCAGATAGTTGTTGATGGTAACTTGGGAGGAGCTTTCATATATGACTTAAATTGTATTAATATTGTATAATATGTAATATGTTGTGGGTATTATGACTAAATTTGAACCTTACTAGGGGTTTTTCTGGGTTTGTTTTGCAATTTCTCCTATTTTGTTGGTGTTGATGTAACTTTGGAGTGCAAGGGGGCTTCAATACATAATATGTATACCAGCCCCAGGGTGTTAGCTACCGAGGTAAGTTTTGAAAACTTGTACTTTGGGGATGTGGTGGTACCAGTAGAGGTTTGCGATGGTTTGGTACCAGTTCCTTACAGGGCAATACTATGGGGAGGTGATTATATTATTTTCCTACTCTTTTGTTAGATTATTATGTGCATTGTTGAGGCTTCTGTAATGCAATTTGTGTTGTATTTAACGTTATATATATGTTGTTGTGATTATGTGCAAGGTTTGCTAATGTAACATTTTTGTGGCCAAAAGTTCACTCATATGTGTAATGTTTTGTCATATTACTCGTTTTTCTATCTTTTGCAAATTACTGGTCCATGATTGATTTCCGTTGTTAGGATTTGGAATTACAATTGAAATTTAGTGGGTTGAGAAATGGAATTGTTAATAAATGGAATTTAGTGGGTTGAGAAACAAATAAACTAATATATTTATCTCTCTCTCACTCATAATCACGCATGCTTCACATGAAATGATTCCTTACCCGATTGCATTTATTTCCTGTTGACAGAGGAGGTATTAATTTGTATTATAAGATGTCTCTCTCCAACATGTGCTTCACACACATGCAAAGATCTCCCTTGCTATTAGAGTGGGACGAATGCCGTACCGTACCGTGCTGTGATTAACACTTCGTGACTTTGGTTTCGTGCCATGTCATGTCATTATCAAGTTATTTTTTCATGTGATGTGCCCTGTCATGACTAAAATGTCAAGGGGTGGTCACGGCACGCGAATGGTCATGCCACATAAATCACACCGTGCCTAAACATGTCGTGATCAAACACGACTCGCGTAACTCGCATGGCCATTTAATCCTAATTAAGATTAGTTTATTCAAAATTCATCATTTGATCAAGATATTTGATGATCCTAATTACATGTGAATTGCGTAACTACGTGCCGTGCCGTGTCAAATTTTCTAAAGATGATCACAGCACATAACCGACATACGTGCCATGCCATTCCGTGATGGAACTGACTCCGCTATGCCATTTTTTCCACTCTACTTGCTATGTAGATTTCACATTAATTGACGAAAGAGGTGCTTTGCATTGGTGACTAGAAAACTTTCTTCCCATAAAACGATTTTTTTTTTAACATTGTAATATTTTACAAAATATAAATAGTTAAATAATATATAGCGAATTTAAATAACACTATTACGTACGTTATATGGTTAAGTTGTAGAGTCCAATTATTCAACAAATATAATAACATTTCAAAAGAAATAAGTTGCATTGATAATGAAATTGTGTTGATAACATAGATAAACCAATTCAACTGATTGTACTAATGAGAATGTTTTCCATAATTTTGGTAGGTTGTGTATAAAATATAATTCAGTTTATAAATAATTGATTATCGATTAAGTGATTAATGATTTTAATTTATACTAGTTTTAATCTTTTAAATTAATGTCTAAAAACCCAGCAGACTTGAATTAAAATAAAACTCTATTTTGTATGGTTGAAATTTAATCTTTTATTATCCTCTATCTGAAATTATGCCCGTATCGCTACCGACAAATCATGGTCACGGTTTCTTTTTATTTTTTATTTTTTGTTTCATCATTTTGTCGATTAGGAGAAGAAAGAATGTGAATTAGGTAAAGTTATAAAAGATAAGTTTCAGAAAGAGATATAATATTTCATGAGAAATTAGTACAATATATTGTAGAAAAAATAATTTTATATAAACACAATTCATGTAGTTTAATTATCATTAGATGGATAGAGAAGTGACCGCAATACCGCATGTTACTTTGTGATCAGGAGATGCAATGTGTATATGATGCCCTTCTTTAAATCATAATGTTTTAATTAATACTGATTTCGTAGTGAACGCATGATATCCAATTTTAAATGTAGTTGAAAATAGAAAATTATTAAATGACATTTAATTTTTACAAGAGCTGAATGAGACTTTGTAGTTATCCAAGAAATTTCGCATTACCGAGTTAATACTTAATAATTATTTATTTTTATCTAAATTTGCAGTTATCCATTAAAACTTCATCAATTAGATATTTATCTATCAAAATTCTCAATTAATTATTTCTTTATCTAAATTTGTTTATTTTATTAGAATATCTCCATTTTTTAATAGATTTTTGTTTAGATTTTTGTAATTTTTGTTCTAATTTCAATTTAGCATACTTTTATGGATTAAGTCATGTATCTTTTGCAACTTTATATTTTAGGTGATAAATTTTAATATTAGTCATCATTTCTTATGTGTGATCTCTATTCATGTGAAACTTATTTTTGTAATTTTAGTTTTAGTTTCCATTTAGCATACTGTTATGGATTTGAGTCATGTTTCATTTACAACTTTATTTTTTGGTAATAAATTTTAATGTTAGTCATCATTTCTTTTGTGTGGTCTCTATTCATGTGAAACTTGTTCACATGGACTGAGTATATCTTCTAATATCATTGTGTTGAAAGGCGTATGTTGTGTATTTACTGCAAGCCTTACAAAGAAAAAACTTGTCAGAAATTTCAATGAGAGATCGTGTATCCATTTTCTTATACTTATCAAATAATATAATTATATTGTCGAGATATTGGAGATAACCATTAAAAAAATGAACCAGACCTGTGGATTTATTATGTGGATTTATTATCCGATTTGGTTGGTTTCTTAGTTTTTTTATCTTTTGTTTTAGAACTAGATCTGAATTATCTGTTTTGTAATTTAGCTAATTTTTAATTTTATGCAATCACTGCATTACATTGATGGCTCTGGATTAGTGATAAAAAGTTTTCTAGACCCTTTTTCTAATTTTCATCCAAATCTCATTAGGACTTGCGAGGTTTGTTTAAACAGTTATGAATATATTATTATTTATCTTTAATTAGAATTTTTTTTTCCAATTATTTTTTCTAACCATATTTTTTTTGTTAAATTAGGTTTGAGAGCACTGAAGTCCGTGAGTGGCACAGTTGGGGCCATTATTGTGGGATGTTGTTTATCGAATCCGTGGGTGTAGCCTCCTCTCTCTACCCTGAAGAAAATGTCTTTACGGATTGTGATACTGAATAAATGTTGCTTTTTCAGATATTTTTGAGAACCTGATATTTTACTTGAATTCTTGTTTTTATTAATTAGACTTCCAAATGAGAGCTATGTAATTGTTTGTCTCAAGTTTACACAATTATTTCAGCATTTTTACTGTGAATGCACCAGTGTGACAAAACTCTTTATTTGAAATAATCGGTTAAGGAAACAACAGACATTATATAATAATTTGTTGCATTGCCTATTCTGATAAAAATACATTATGACCCCCTTTCTTGAACAACTTTACTAGTACAAATAAACCTGAGGGGTTGATTAAGTACAATAATTTGTTTATAAAAATGGCGTCAATTAGTTGAATGAAATAAATAGAAATGTATATTTAGATCAACCTAACAACAATATCACAACAACGGAAACATAAGTTTTTTTGAGTTCCAACTTAGCAAAATAACGATACTTTGAATGCCTTGCTGAGTGTTATTGACCTCGGAGAGCTTATCTGCCAGTATCTCTTCGCGGAAAACACTATATGACAATTCACATTATTTCAGTATGAGAAGAACAGTTACTTCTAATTAAAAATGGATCAGAGCTTTATTATATCTACCCCTAATTTAACATCATACAACCAATAACTCGAAAGGAAAAACAAAATTAAATATAAAGACACACAATAATCCGAGCAACAGTACCTTGATCAGCATGCTTTCTAGTTCCTATGCGTGCTAATTAGAGCTGAGATCATTCCGGTGGTGGCACACACCACACAATTGATAGTTTTTTTCAATTCAAGTTCCGCATTCAATCTCTCCAAATCCATTTCATCGTCATCCGCCTCCTCTTTCTTTGCCTTGATGGAAGCATTGATCTTTTCCATCTCTTGGGTTTTAAGCGCTACACTCCCGAATTACCCGATCAATTCAGACCAGGTGCTGAGTTCTTGCAAAGGAGGTGCAATCTCACTTGGCAGGAGCCCAGCTTTTGCGAGCCACACAAACTGCTCAATAAAGAAATAGGCCCCTTCTCCACCAAAGGCCACACTCGCAAGCAGGAGACCCAGAGGAGAGGAACATGTGGAAATGTATTACTTGTTTCTGGGGGTTGTGTCAAACTTTTATGGTTATAAATGCCTACGGGCCACTTTGCAAAAAAAAAAAAAAAAAAATACAAAAGCTTTGAGACAAACAAAGAAATTTCTCTCTTTTTGATAGCTTGGCAACCGCTGCCAAGTTGCTCTATCTCTCTCTCTCTCTCTCTCTCCAACATGTGCATCACATGCAATGGTTTCTTACCAAGTAGATTTCACATTGACGAAAGAGGTGCTTTGCTTTTTATAAATTTTGCATTGGTGACTCAAACTTTCTTCCCATAAGACAATTTTGATTGTACCTTTTTATCTTTATAAATTATAAAGAGTTAAATAATTTATAGCGAATTTAGATAACAATATTACGTACGTTATTGGTTCATACCATCTGTGATTAAGTTGTAGAGTCTAAATATTCAACAAAATATAAAAACATTTAAAAATAAATAAGTTGTACGTATTAATAATTAAATTGTGTTGATAACATAGATAACCAATTCAAGTGATTGTGCTAAGAAAATGTTTTCCATAATTTTGGAAGGTTTTGTATAAAATTTAATTCAATTTATAAATCATTGATCATCCATCAAGTGATTAATGATTTTAGTTTATAGTAATTTTAATCTATTACAAAAATATTAGCAGCATGCATGGATCTTGTCTATTTTATTGTGCGGATTGGATTATCAACAGAACGTCCAATATATAATTAAGTGGATGTTAAAGAATCTAATTATCTTTGTGGGAAGCACATATGTATGTTTATGTTTTTTAAATTATTAAAAAGATAGATGTCAGATTTATAAATAGTTTTATTTCAATAAAAAAAGCTGGATTCACAATAGAAAACAAGAAAATAATAGTTTTAAAGTCTAAACCCAACAAACTTGAATCAAAATAAAGGTTTTTTTAGTAAAAGTTGGAGGTTAAATCATCCAACTATTTAATATCCACAAAGAATTGTTCCAAACCTGTGATTTCTCACACGGAGAACATTGCCTTTGCCTCTAGTTCAAAGGCTGACTTTTTAATCAAAATAAAGTTATATTTTGTCTTAATTAGTTGAAATTTAATCTTTTAGTGTCCTCTCTCGAAAATTATGCCAAAATTGCTACCGACAAATCATGGTCATGTTTGTTTTTTATTTTTCATCTTTTGGTCGATTAGGAGAAGAAAGAAATGTGAATTAGGTAAAATTATCAGAGATATAATATTTCATGAGAAATTAGTACAATATATTCTACAAAAGGTAATTTTTTCTAAACACATAATTTATGTAGTATAATTATCATTAGATGGATAGAGAAGTGATCGCATGTTACTTTGTGATAGCTGATGCATGCAATGTATGATGCCCATCTTTAAATCATAATGTTTTAATTAATAATACTGATTTCAAAGTGAATGCATGATACCCAATTTTAAATGTAGTTCAGAATAGAAAATTATTAAATGACATTTTTACAAGGGCTGAATGAGACTTTGTAGTTATCCAATAAATTCCGCATTACCTAGAAGAGTTAATACTTAATACTATAAGAGAAATTGACATATATGCCCATCAAAACTTCATCAATTAGATATTTATCTATCAAAATTCTCAAATTAATTATTTCTTTATCTAAACTTGTTTATTTTATTAATATCTCCATTTTTCAAATAATTAAACTCCTAATTACTATCTGATTCAATCAAATTAATATCAATCTCCTATATTATTTCCATCATTTCAATAAACCCCCTCCGTTAACTCCCTATATGTTAACTTATCCCCTTCCGTAATGTAGGAGTTCAATTGTAAATTTAAGAGTATAGTTATTAGAAAATTTAGACGAAGAAATAACTAATTTGGGAATTTTTATGGATACATATCTAATTGATGAAGTTTTGATAGGTATATATATATAAAAAATATTAATATTAATTTATGATTTTTAATTGATTAAAGTAATAGAGGTATTAATAAATTATGTGAATTTTCAAACAAAACTAACTAATTTTAAAACATTGATAAGAATATATCTAAATCACAATATTATGATTGACATATATCTAAATTTCTCTAAAAAGAATAACACATCTGTAAGAGCAGATCAAACTATCATTAATTGTTATGATAAATAGGCCCAAAAAATCACATTGGGCCAGCATGCGCTACTTTTTTCCTTTTCCGTTTTTTCTTTTGTGGTTATGGATCGAAGCCCGTAGATCTTATGATTCAGATCTCTAAAATACTATAAAGGTTTGAGTTTGATTCAAACCGTTCAATCATAATCTACACAAATATTATTAATATTATTAAACAAATATGTTAATTTAATTTATTTCTTGTATGGATTTTGTAATTTTAGTTTTAATTTCAATTTAGCATACTGTTATGGATTGATTCATGTGCCATTTGCAACTTTATATTTTAGGTGATAAATTTTAATATTAGTCATCATGTCTTATGTGTGATCTCTATTCATGTGAAACTTGTTTTTGTAATTTTAGTTTTAATTTCAATTTAGCATACTACATACTATTATGAATTAAGTCATGTATCATTTGCTACTTTATATTTTAGGTGATAATTAATTTTTCATGTTAGTCATCATTTCTTTTGTGTGATTTCTATTCATGTGAAACTTATTCACTTGGAGTGAGTATATCTTCTAATATCATTGTGTTGAAATGCGTATAGTTGTATGTTTACTGCAAGCCTTACAAACAAAAAACTTGTCAGAAATTTCAATGAGAGATGGTGTATCCATTACTTATACTTATCAAACAATATAATTATATTGTTGAGATATTGGAGATAACCATTAAAAAAATAATTTGGTTTGTCTTTATTTTATTATTGACTATCATCATAGTTTATATTACCAATGATTTGATTCATAATTAATATAACATTTTTGGCTCTTACATTACTACTACTGCTGCTACTATTATTATTATTCTAAAATGGGTTAGTATCCATTTTCAACATATTTTATCTGTGGAATTATTATTGACTTGGTTGGTTTCTTAGTTTTTTTATCTGTAGATTTAGAATCAGACCTAAATTATCTGTTTCGTAATTTATAACTAATTAGCTAATTTTTAATTGTATGAAGTCACTGTATTTTAGTGATGAAAAGTTTGCTGGACATTTTTCTAATTCTCATCCACATCTCATTAAGACTTGTGAGGTTTGTCTCAACAGGTATAGATTATTATTTATGTTTAATTAGAACATTTTATTTCAATTATTTTTTGTAACCATATTTTTTTGTTAAATTAGGTTTGAGAGCACTGAAGTTCGTGAGTGGCACAGTTGGCGTCATCATTGTGGGATGTTGTCTTTCGAATCCGTGGGTGTAGTCTCCTCTCTCTACCCTGAAGAAAATGTCTTCATGGGATGTGATACTGACACCTATTACCGCATGCTGAAAAGCTCCACCGGCTAACATGGTGGTACCTGAGAGATCTACCACCATTGATGGTTATAAAGTTGGAGGAGGTTTAGAGGATCTGAAGTTATTTTGGAGAGGGCAGAAACTTTTGAAGGAACTGCACCCTGAGTTAATTGGAAAGAGGTTTTTATATTTTTTGAGATTGCTATCTATTTTGTTTGCTAGTATTTGAGGTTTTATGTTTTTTGAGATTGTTGTATTTTGAATATATGTTACTTGTTTAGATGTTTTTGAGAACTTGAAATTTTACTCCAATACTTGTTTTTATTAATTAGACATGCCAATCAGAGCTGTGGAATTGTTTGTCTCATGTCTGCTCAATTGTTTCAGCATTTTTACTGTGAAAGTTGCACCAGTGTGACAGAACTCTTTATTTGAAATAATCGGTTAAGGAAAGAATAGACATTATATAATAATTTTTTGCATTGCCTATTCTGATAAAAATATATTATAATGACCCTCTTTCGTGAACAACTTATGTACCAGAATATTTTTACAAATAAACCTGAGGGGTTGATTAAGTACAATAATTTGTCTTACCTCAAGTTTAAAAAAATGGCGTCAATTATTTGAATGAAATAAATAGAAATGTATATTTAGATCAACCTAACAACAAAATCACAACAACGGAAACATATGTTTTTCTGTGTTTCAACTTAGCAAAATAACGATACTTTGAATGCCTTGCTGAGTGTTATTGAGCTCGGAGAGCTTATCTGCCAGTATCTCTTCGCGGAAAACACTATATGACAATTCACATTATTTCAGTATGAGAAGAACAGTTACTTCTAATTAAAAATGGATCAGAGCATTATTATATCTACCCCTAATTTAACATCATACAACCAATAACTCGAAAGAAAAAACAAAATTAAATATAAAGACACACAATAATCCGAGCAACAGTACCTTGATCAGCATGCTTTCTTGTTCCTATGCGTGCTAATTAGAGCTGAGATCATTCCGGTGGTGGCACACACCACACAATTGATAGTTTTTTTCAATTCAAGTTCTGTATTCAATCTCTCCAAATCCATTTCATCATCATCCACCTTTCTTTTGCATTGGTGGAATCCATCTCTCGGGTTTTAAGCGCTACACTCCCGAATTACTCAATCAATTCAGACCAGGTGCTAAGTTCTTGCAAAGGAGGTGCAATCTCACTTGGCAGGAGCCCAGCTTTTGCGAGCCACAAACTGCTCAATAAAGAAATAGGCCCCTTCTCCACCAAAGGCCACACTCGCAAGCAGGAGACCCAGAGGAGAGGAACATGTGGAAATGTATTACTTGTTTCTGGGGGTTGTGTTAAACTTTTATGGTTATAAATGCCTACGGGTCACTTTGCAAAAAAAAAAAAAAGAGGCAACTTGCCCTCTAAGTTAGAGACAAAAGAAAAAAGAGGCTCTAACCTTAAAAAAATACAAAAGCTTTGAGACAAACAAAGAAATTTCTCTCTTTTTGATAGCTTGGCAACCGCTGCCAAGTTGCTCTATATCTCTCTCTCTCTGTCTCTCTCTTAGGGGTGTCAATGGTACCTTTTTAGCCGTTTACTCGACCCGTATCGTATTCGATAAGGCGGGTATGGGTAAGATTTTTTTTTCGTTCGCTTATTGGGTATGGGTATGGCCGTATGGGTAAGAATTTTTTTTCATTAAATAAATGAGTAATGGTATGGGTAATGACTATTTCGTACCCGTTACCCTATAGGGTAATTATAAAATATAAATATATATTCAATTCAATTTCCAACCCACTTAAATGTATATTCGTATTTTTGAATTTTTATTCTTTATAAAAATTAATTTAGTTGGAATTGATTGCACATTTTTTTTTATTATAAATGCAATTATGTATATCTGAAATGAATGAGTTTTTGATGTTTAATTTGTAAAATATAATAAAACTAATTATTATACTAGTATTATCCATTATTCACCCGCTACCGTTTCGTTACCCGATAATATTAACGGGTAGGGGTAGGATAGGATAAGATCAATTTTTAATGGGTATGGGTAGGGTATAGGTAAAGTCAATTTTAATGGGTATGGGTATGAAAATGTCTCCACCCGACCCGTACCGTACCCATTGACACCCCTACTCTCTCTCCAACATGTGCTTCACATGCAATGGTTTCTTACCAAGTAGATTTCACATTGACGAAAGAGGTGCTTTGCTTTTTATAAATTTTGCATTGGTGACTCAAACTTTCTTCCCATAAGACAATTAATTTTTATTGTACCTTTTTATCTTTATAAATTATAAAGAGTTAAATAATTTATAGCGAATTTAGATAACAATATTACGTACGTCATTGGTTCATACCATCTGTGATTAAGTTGTAGAGTCTAAATATTCAACAAAATATAAAAACATTTAAAAATAAATAAGTTGTACGTATTAATAATTAAATTGTGTTGATAACATAGATAACCAATTCAAGTGATTGTGCTAAGAAAATGTTTTCCATAATTTTGGAAGGTTTTGTATAAAATTTAATTCAATTTATAAATCATTGATCATCCATCAAGTGATTAATGATTTTAGTTTATAGTAATTTTAATCTATTACAAAAATATTAGCAGCATGCATGGATCTTGTCTATTTTATTGTGCGGATTGGATTATCAACAGAACGTCCAATATATAATTAAGTGGATGTTAAAGAATCTAATTATCTTTGTGGGAAGCACATATGTATGTTTATGTTTTTTAAATTATTAAAAAGATAGATGTCAGATTTATAAATAGTTTTATTTCAATAAAAAAAGCTGGATTCACAATAGAAAACAAGAAAATAATAGTTTTAAAGTCTAAACCCAACAAACTTGAATCAAAATAAAGGTTTTTTTAGTAAAAGTTGGAGGTTAAATCATCCAACTATTTAATATCCACAAAGAATTGTTCCAAACCTGCGATTTCTCACACGGAGAACATTGCCTTTGCCTCTAGGCCAAAAGCTAACTTTTTAATCAAAATGAAGTTATATTTTGTCTTAATTAGTTGAAATTTAATCTTTTTGTCCTCTCTCGAAAATTATGCCAAAATTGCTACCTACAAATCATGGTCATGTTTTTTTTTTTTTCATCATTTGGTCGATTAGGAGAAAAAAGAAATGTGAATTAGGTAAAATTAGATATTTATCTATCAAAATTCTCAATTTTTACCCTCGCGAAGAGTAGTTGTCCAAAAAATGTAGTTCATAATGTTGTTGTGACTTCATCAATTAGATATTTATCTATCAAAATTCTCAAATTAATTATTTCTTTATCTAAACTTGTTTATTTTATTAATATCTCCATTTTTCAAATAATTAAACTCCTAATTACTATCTGATTCAATCAAATATCAATCTCCTATATTATTTCCATCATTTCAATAAACCCCCTCCGTTAACTCCCTATATGTTAACTTATCCCCTTCCGTAATGTAGGAGTTCAATTGTAAATTTAAGAGTCTAGTTATCAGAAAATTTAGACGAAGAAATAACTAATTTGGGAATTTTTATGGATAAATATCTAATTGATGAAGTTTTGATAAGTATACCGTATACATATAAAAAAAATATTAATATTAATTTATGATTTTTAATTGATTAAAGTAATGGATATATTAATAAATTATGTGAATTTCCAAACAAAACTAACTAATTTTAAAACATTGATAAGAATATATCTAAATCACAATATTATGATTGACATATATCTAAATTTCTCTAAAAAGAATAACACATCTGTAAGAGCAGATCAAACTATCATTAATTGTTATGGTAAATAGGCCCAAAAAATCACATTGGGCCAGCATGCGCTACTTTTTTTCTTTTCCCTTTTTTTCTTTTGTGGTTATGGAAGCCCGTAGATCTTATGATTCAGATCTCTAAAATACTATAAAGGTTTGAGTTTGATTCAAACCGTCCAATCATAATCTACACGAATATTATTAATTTTATTAAACAAATATGTTAATTTAATTTATTTCTTGTATGGATTTTGTAATTTTAGTTTTAATTTCAATTTAGCATACTATTATGGATTGAGTCATGTACCATTTGCAACTTTATATTTTAGGTGATAAATTTTAATATTAGTCATCATTTCTTATGTGTGATCTCTATTCATGTGAAAATTGTTTTTGTAATTTTAGTTTTAATTTCAATTTAGCATACTACATACTATTATGAATTAAGTCATGTATCATTTGCTACTTTATATTTTAGGTGATAATTTTTCATGTTAGTCATCATTTCTTTTGTGTGATCTCTATTCATGTGAAACTTATTCACTTGGAGTGAGTATATCTTCTAATATCATTGTGTTGAAATGCCTATAGTTGTATGTTTAGTGCAAGCCTTACAAACAAAAAACTTGTCAAAAATTTCAATGAGAGATGGTGTATCCATTACTTATACTTATCAAACAATATAATTATATTGTTGAGATATTGGAGATAACCATTAAAAAAATAAATTGGTTTGTCTTTATTTTATTATTGACTATCATCATAGTTTAATAGTTTATATTACCAATGATTTGATTCATAATTAATATAACACTTTTAACTCTTACATTATTTACATTATTATTATTATTATTATTATTATTATTATTATTATTATTATTATTATTATTATTATTATTATTATTACTGCTGCTGCTGCTGCTACTACTATTATTATTATTCTAAAATGGCTTAGTATCTATTTTCAACATATTTTATCTGTGGAATTATTATTGACTTGGTTGGTTTCTTAGTTTTTTTATCTGTAGATTTAGAACCAGACCTGAATTATTTGTTTTGTAATTTATAACTAATTAGTTAATTTTTAATTGTATGCAGTCACTGCATTTTAGTGATGAAAAGTTTGCTTAACACTTTTCTAATTCTCATCCAAATCTCGTTAAGACTTGTGGGGTTTGTCTCAACAGGTATGGATTATTATTTATGTTTAATCAGAACATTTTATTTCAATTATTTTTTGTAACCATATTTTTTGTTA
This sequence comes from Carex rostrata, assembly GCA_964058875.1. NCBI lineage: Eukaryota > Viridiplantae > Streptophyta > Magnoliopsida > Poales > Cyperaceae > Carex > Carex rostrata. Next base: position 263,434 of record CAXKVT010000168.1, read on the forward strand.
AATTAGGTTTGAGATTACTGAAGTTCGTGAGTGGCACATTTGGCACCATCATTGTGGGATGTTGTCTTTCGAATCCGTGGGTGTAGTCTCCTCTCTCTACCCTGAAGAAAATGTTTTCATTAGATGTGATACTGACACCTATTACTGCATGCTGAAAACCTCCACCGGCTAACATGGTGGCACCTAAGAGATCTACCACCATTGATGGTTATAAGAGTCAGAGGAGGTTTAGAGGATCTGAAGTTATTTTGGAATTATTATTGACTTGGTTGGTTAATTGGAAAGAGGTTTTTATATTTTTTGAGATTGCTATTTCTGTTTTGTTTGCTGGTATTTGAGGTTTTATGTTTTTTGAGATTGTTGTATTTTAAATATATGTTACTTGTTTAGATGTTTTTGAGAACCTGAAATTTTAGTCTAATACTTGTTTTTATTAATTAGACATGCCAATCAAAGCTGTGGAATTGTTTGTCTCATGACTGCTCAATTGTTTCAGCATTTTTACTGTGAAAGTTGCACCAGTGTGACAGAGCTTTTTATTTAAAATAATCGGTTAAGGAAACAATAGACATTATATAATAATTTTTTGCATTGCCTATTCTGATAAAAATACATTACAATGACCCTCTTTCTTGAACAACTTATGTACCAGAATATTTTTACAAATAAACCTGAGGGGTTGATTAAGTACAATAATTTGTCTTACCTCAAGTTTAAAAAAATGGCGTCAATTATTTGAATGAAATAAATAGAAATGTATATTTAGATCAACCTAACAACAAAATCACAATAACGGAAACATAAGTTTTTCTGAGTTCCAACTTAGCAAAATAACGATACTTTGAATGCCTTGCTGAGTGTTATTGATCTCGGAGAGCTTATCTGCCAATATCTCTTCGCGGTAAACACTATGACAATTCACATTATTTCAGTCTGAGAAGAATAGTTACTTCTAATTAAAAATGCATCAGAGCTTTATTATATCTATCCCTAATTTAACATCATACAACCAATAACTCAAATGAAAAAACAAAATTAAATATAAAGACGCACAATAATCCGAGCAACTTAATGTCTTATGTGATGTTCGAGGCTTTGAGCTATGTTCAAGCATTAGTTTGGGGTTTACCTAACATGGATTATTCTCAATTCTGGTAGCTTTTTCTGATCTGATAATTTCCGACTAATTTTGTACTGGTATTACTGGAACCCTGCAGCTTGCCAGTCAAAAGGAAACATCTCCAGTCTGACAATTTATTGTGAAGCTGACACTAAAAAGTTGTTGAAAATGTCAATTTGTTTATAGTTTTTGCTAAATCAAATTCCATCTCTTTTCATGTGCTTGTTATAAATGCACCATTCCAATTCTGCCTCACATTGTAATCGACCCTCCAATATCTCTACCCTGCCTCTCGCCACCTTCTGTGACATTGCCCCCCTCTACATGTAAATTTTGGAAAATATGTTTTAGGTGTACTTTGATTTCCTACTCATTTTGTAATGCAGCATTTGAATTAATACAAATTTTATTCCTTGGGTTGAGTTTATCTCCTCTGTATCATTTTTATTAGTTGAGTTTGCTCCTCTAGAGTGAAGTTTCGTTGAGCTAGCTTTGTCCTTGTGAATCTCATTAGTCGGATGGTGTCAAAATATACCATTCGAATGACCAAATTCATTAAAAGTACTTAATTTACTCAATGTAATCCGAACATACAATAAAACATGAACATAAAGAACAATAAAGGGACACATACACAAAGAAAAAAAATGTACTGATCAAAGCAAGAAGTTGAAAGCAACATTTCAATTATCTACAAATTTATCAGTAACTTGCTCTAGATCAGGAAGGTTGTTGATGAGTTTCTGGCATTCAAGAACATGCAATGTGGTAAGCTGTGACATACCCATTGGTTTTACCTCCCAAATATACAAGTTCTCCAACTTTGAAAGTTCTAAGAACTTCAACTGTGGAAACCCATTTTCGGAGAAAACCATTTTCTTCTCTGTGTATGCTATATTTTGTAATCTCAGATATTTCAAGGCTTGTAGTCTTTCTATAACTGCTATGGGGTCTTCCTTCAAACCAGACTTGGTTAGAGAATGGGTGGAAATTTAATACTATCTATGAGAAGTTTTTTGTAACTCCATTCTCCCTCTAATTTCATTGACTTCACCATCTCAAGGTTTGGAAGGCCCTTGCATCATAAACTCTATTGGTATAATGTCGCCTATAATTGCCAAGGAGAGGAGATTAACCATGTGATTCAACAGGATGGAAATTAGTTGCCAGTATGGATTATCCCTATTTGAAAATGATAACTTTGTAAGGTTGATCAGAAATTGTGGAAAGTTTTCTAGCCATGATTCATGAACTCCAATTGTTTTCAGGATTTGTAGGTTTGATATATTTTTTATAGAGGATGGGCCTTTAATTTAAGAGCTAGCTAGGATTAACATATACATGACGAAATTTTGGGATTTTCTATAGAGATTCTGGTAGGGTAAAACAACACTTCAAATTACACATCTAGGTTTGTGTGTCTGGTGAATTTCGAGTTTGCCCATCATTAAATTGATCATCGATACCATGATTAAATTAGACTCCAAAGTTCCCTGTGACAACATGGAGCTGCTCCAGAAGTGTTTACGTCAAGAGATAAGCGGACAACGATATCTTCTTGTATTGGATGATGTTTGGAATGATAAAGAGGATAAGTGGGAACCTACTTATGTATCTCTAATGATCAAAGAGATCATTAAATTTAATGAGCGGGTTTCTACTTTTGTATCTCTAACATCCAAGGTTCGGAGCTTTCCCATGTCCCCAATATTTTCAGGAAGCCTGGCTTATTCATCTAAGATAATATTCCTATGAAATCAAAAGCGAAAATGGAAACTATTTGCATATCACTAGAGAGCGCCATGTTACATCGCTCATTGTCACGATGCATTGCTACATGGTCCACTTCCCCTTGGCTGTCTGACATGAAAGCCAAAACCCCCAGTTTGCGGCCTCTTTTGATGGCAAATTCATGAATAGATTGATGTACTCGGCAATATGTGATTGTGCCTGAGAATGATCTCTTTGAAACACAAACCAACGACCTACAAGCAACAACAAAAAAAAATCAAGTACATATATATAAAAGAATAAGATTTCTTGATGGACATGACACCTTTTTATCTATAAGAAACTAAACAGTCAATTTGAAGAAATCAATATAACATTGCTCTGTTCTTGGGGAAGTAGTTGTGTTTTGCTTCTAGAATTGAAAACCAGCAGTGGACTATCATTGGTCTTCTTTCTCAAGGTAGTAGAGTCCCCTTAATTTTCAATTTTCACAAAAAAATAACAAAAATATGTGCTCTTATCGATCAGCAAGTAGACCAAAGAAAATTATCTACAGCATTACAACCTTGGTAGCCTCTACCAAATTATATTTTTAAAAAAAAGGAGAAACTTATCTACTCTCTTGTAATGAAACAGACAAAATTCAGTTTTTTTTTTTTTTAACCTTCCTATAAATATTGGGATATCATTTAAGGAAAAAACATAGACCGAACAATTACATATAAATTATAAAACCCAATGTCATTTTCCAAAAATATTGACAATACCTTTGAACAAGTTGCTCCAGGTACTTGTATGCAGTCTCCTCTTTAGTTTCTCCATCCTCTGGTGTAATGAATCGTTCAGCAATCCAAAGCTCAGTTAGAGATTTTGCTGGAATCTCATAATCTATCGGGTAACATGCTAAATATAGAAAGCACGGTTTGAGAATGTCAGGTAGATCATCTTTTGCCTTGTTCCATGTGTAGAAGGCCATTGGTTTGAGCGAAAGGAATCTACCTCAGAAGAGCCATAGGCTTTCCTTCACATCCCTGGAAAATCAGGCCAGGGAGATTGTTCAGTTCTTTGGATAATTCAATGGAAAACTGTTAAAACTTGAAACTCAGGGAGATTGTACAGGACACGAGGTTCTGTCTGGTGGACTCAGCAGAACAAGAAAGAGGAAGAAGAGGGTAACAGAGGGAGGGGGGAGGAAGAAGTGGTGGTTGATGTGAGACAGAGAGGGAGGTTTAATATATAATGAATTGCACTCCTTTAGACCTAATTTAATCCTAACAAATGCTCACCGTAGATGGGATTTTTTTTTTCACAGCTTAATTGTTTCGTTACCTTTTTACTTTTGGAAATGTATCCTCTTTAGTACTGTATCACATTATACACGATATCAGCCGAGCAATAGTTTCTCAAGTAGATGCAGAAGTCTTTAAGATTTGTACCAGAGCGTTGAGAAGAGCGTTGAGAAATGATAAGATATCCGCAGCTGACAAGAGCGTTGAGAAACAAGTAAACTAATATATTTATCTCTCTCTCTCACGCATAATCACGCATGCCTCACATGAAATGATTCCTTACCCCCATTGCATTTATTTCCTGTTGACAGAAGAGGTACTAATTAGTATTATAAGATGTCTCTCTCTTCAAGCTTTCAAAAAAAAAAAGATGTCTCTCTCCAAGATGTGATTTTCACACATGCAAAGAAATCCCTTAAGTGGGAAAAAAAGTTGATTTTGGTGATGTGACGTGCCGTGTTATTATCAAGTTAATTTTTCATGTGTCGTGCCTTGTCGTGACTAAAATATTAAGGGGTGATCACGGCACGCGAATAGTCACAACACGTGAATCACATCATGACTAAATGTGCCGTAATCAAACATAACTCGCATGGCCTTTTAATCCTAATTGAGATTAGTTTATTCAAGATTCACTATTTGGTCAAGATCTAACGGTCCTAATTATACGTGACTCGCGTGATTACATGTTGTGCCTTGCCGTGTCAAATTTTCTAAAGATGGTCATGACACAGGACACGCGAGTCATGGCATAGAACACGCAAGTCACGGCACGTAACCGACAAATGTGCCGTTCCGTGATGGAACTGACTCCGCCATGCCTTTTTTTGCCACTACTTGCTATGTAGATTGCACATTGACGAAAGAGCTGCTTTGCTTTTTACATATTTTGCATTGGTGGCTAAAAAACTTTCTTCCCATAAAACGAACTTTTTTGTACATTTTAATATTTTACAAAATATAATTAAGAGTTAAATAATATATAGCGGATTTAAATAACACTATTACGTACGTTATATGGTTAAGTTGTAGAGTCCAATTATTCAACAAAATATAACAACATTTCAAAAGAAATAAGTTGCATTAATAATTAAATTGTGTACATTGTTGATAACATAGATAACCAATTCAACTGATTGTACTAAGAAATTTTTTTCCATAATTTTGGTAGGTTGTGTATAAAATTTAATTCAATTTATAAATCATTGATCATCCATCAAGTGATTAATGATTTTAATTTATAATAATTTTAATCTATTAAAAAAATATTAGCAGTATATATGCATGGATCTTGTCTATTTTATTGTGCGGATTGGATTATTTTATTTTGGTCGAGCACCGGACTGGACCAACTGTGGAACCAACTTGTACTGACCCAGACCATGATCAAAATCCGGACCGGAATGGACTGAGGATAAAGAGGGTCTTAACACGTTTTTTGGTGTGTTTTTTGTACTAAATCTAGACTAATCCGGACAGTTCTAAATCCGTGGACCAGACCAAACCATAATCAGACAATCCGAATCAGACTATGCCTAAACCATACTAAACCGTACTAACCTGTGATAAAAAAACGTGTTAACCCATGGTCAATCCATACTAACCCATGGTCAAGGACTGAGTGAGGCTTTAAATGTAGTTGAGAATAGAAAATTATTAATTTACATTTTCACAAGGGCTGAATGAGGCTTTGTAGTTATCCAAGAAATTCCGCATTGGTAGGAACGCACCTTGTAGCATTTATGTTGACAGAAGAGTTAGTAATGTAAGAGAAATTTATATATATGCCCATCAAAACTTTATCAATTAGATATTTATCCATAAAAATTCTCAAATTAGTTATTTCTTTTATCTAAACTTATTTATTTTATTAATATCTCCATTTTTTTTTTCAAATAATTAAACTCCTAATTTACTATCTGATTCAATCAAGTATCAATCTCCTATATTATTTCAATTAGTTTAATAAACACCCTCCGTTACTCCCCATGTTAACTTATCCCCTTCCGTTACGTAGGAGTTAACGGAGAGGGTTTTTAATTGAACTCATGGAAATAGTACAGGATATTGATTTGATTGAACAAGAAAATAAATTAGGAGTTCAATTGTTAATTTAAGAGCTTAGTTATCAGAAAATTTGAAATAAGTAAATTTAGACGCGAAATAACTAATTTGTGAATTTTTATGGATAAATATCGAATTGATGAAGTTTTCGTAGGTATATATAAAAAATATATTAATATCAATTTGTGTTTTTAATTGATTATAAAGTCATGGAGATATTAATAAATTATGTAAATTTCAAAAGAAAAATAACTAATTTTTAAATTTTGATAAGAAAATATCTAAATCATCACAATGTTATGACAGACATATATCTAAACTTCTCTAAAAAGAATAACACATTCCGTTAAAAATTATGGTAAATGAGCTAGCATGCGCTACTGTTTTTTCTTTTGTGGTTATGGAAGCCCATAGATTTTATGAATTCGGATCTCAAAAATACTTAAAGGTTTGAGTTTGATTCAAACCATCCGATCATAATCTACACGAATATTATTAATATCACTAAACAAGTATGTTAATTTAATTTATTTCTTGTATGGATTTTTGTAACTTAAATTTTAATTTCAATTTCACAGACTTACGGATTAAGTCATGTCACTTGCAACTTTATATTTTAGGTGATAAATTTTAATGTTAGTCATCATCTCTTATGTGTGATCTCTATTCATATGAAACTTGTTTTTGTAATTTTAGTTTTAGTTTCCATTTAGCATATATACTGTTATGGATTGAGTCATGTTTCATTTGCCACTTTATATTTTTGGTGATAAATTTTAATGCTAGTCATCATTTCTTATGTGTGATCTCTATTCATGTGAAACTTATTCACTTGGAGTGAGTATATCTTCTAATATCATTGTGTTGAAAGGCATATAGTTGTGTATTTAGTGCAAATCTTACAAACAAAATACTTGTCAGAAATTTCAATGAGAGATGGTGTATTCATTTCTTATACTTATCAAACAATATAATTATTGTTGAGATATTGGAGACAACTATTAAAAAAATGAACTGGTTTGTCTTAATTTTATTATTGACTACATAATTAATACAACGCTTTTAGTTCTTACATCATCATCATCATCATCATGATTATTATTATTATTATTATTATTATTATTATTATTATTATTATTATTATTATTATTATTATTATTATTATTATTATTATTATTATTATTATTATTATTATAAAATGGGTTAGTATCCATTTTCAACATATTTTATCTGTGGATTTATTATCTGACTTGGTTGGTTTCTTAGTTTTTTTATTTGTAAATTTAGGAACAAGCCTAATTTTTTTTTTAATTTATAACTGATTAGCTAATTTTTAATTGTATGTGGTAACTGCATTACAAGTACTGATGGAATCTGAATTAGTGATGAAAAGTTTGCTTAACACTTTTCTAATTTCCATCCACATCTAATTAAGACATGTGGGATTTGTCTGAATAGGTATATATTATTATTTATGTTTAATCAGAACCTTTTTGAAAATTGGTTTTTCTAACCATTTTTACTAAATTAGGTTTGAGAGCAATGAAGTCCATGAGTGGTACAGTTGGCACCATCATTGTGGGATGTTGTCTTTCGAACCCATGGTTATAGTTGAGTGACATGGTGAAAATGTTTTCACGGGTTGTAATGCTGAGACCTATAACCACCTGCAGAGAAATGGGTACTCTCCATCGACTGACATGGTGGCACCTGAGAGACCTACCACCATGGATGGTTACAAAAGTCAGAAGAAGGCTTTAGAGAATCTGAAAGTTATCTTGGAGACGACATAAGCTTTTGGAGTACCTGCATCCTAAGTTGATTGGAAAGCTGTAATTTGTGGTTTTTATTTTTTTTTAGATTGCTGTAATTTTGAATTTATGTTGCTTGTTTAGATATTTTTGAGAACATGACATTTAACTCAATTCTTATTTTCATTAATTAGATTTGCAAAAGAGAGCTGTGAAATTTTTTATCTCATGTATGCACAATTGTTTCTACATTTTTACTGTGAAAGATGCACCAGTGTAACTGAGTTCTTTATTCGAAATAATCAATTAAGAAAACAATAGACATATAATAACTTTTTTGCATTGCCTATTCTCATAAAAATACATTATAACCCCCTTTCTTGAACAACTTATGTACCAGAAGATTTTTACAAATAAACTGAGGGGTTTATTCAAGTACAATAATTTATCTTACCCCATGTTTCAAAAAATGGCATCAATTAATTGAATGAAGTAAATAGAAATGTATATTTAGATCATCCTAACTACTAAATCACAACAACGGAAACATAAGCTTTTTCTGAGTTCCAACTTGAGCCAGAGACAGAAGAAACAACTGTGGGATACGGATTGATGAATCTCAATAAATTAATTTTGGTTTTAAGAAAAGTATTACGGATGCCCGAGAAATTTATAGTCAAATCTAACTTTCTTATTAAAAGAAAGTCACAACCAATTTACACCCTGTTTGAATAGACAGTAGAGGAAGGAAGGGGAGGTGAAAAATAGAAGGGATCAGAATATTTAAAAGGGGTGATAGGGGTAGTTTGGGACACGGAGGTGACTATTGTACCATGCTGGAGGCAATAGGAGCCAGTTAGTTGTGCTTTGCTTTTCATTTTTCGTTTTCATTTTTGAGAGGAGGATTTCTCTCTTTTCTTGGCAAAAAACTTTTGTAAATATCACTCTTTTTATTAATATCAATCAAGCTGTTGGCGGCACTTCGCTGCCAACCATCAAAAAAAGAAAAATAGAAGGGAACGGAACGGAATAGAAATGAAGATTAATATATATTTAACTTTTCGTATTTGGATGATTAATGAGAGAAAATAAATTTAATTTGTTTTCGTCTTATTTCTTATTTGGTTGATTAATGAGAATTTTGATTGCTGTTATAGAATTGTGATAAAAAAACTTGTATGAGAAATATATAGGTAAGATATAGGTTTCAAATTTGTGTTATTTTTTTTTTAAAATATTTGCAACAAAATTTATTTTTATACGTTACACCTCAAATTAGGAGGGACACCGATTCTACTGATTACAATAATACAAGGTTAAACCTTTCACCTCTCTTGTATCATTCACCTCTGACATAATTTTATAAACCAAACATGATTCGATCAAAAATTTTCTTTTGTTTCCATTCCCTCCCTCTCCCTCTACTCTCCATCCAAACAATGTGTTAGGGGCAGGACTTAAATTGAATTTAAAGGTAGAAGGTGAAAGGACACGCATGATGAAAGGGTGTCTTTTTAAGAATTTAAATTTGAACATGATTGGTTGAGAAAGCGAGAATAAAGACTATATGGTTTAAAAATATAAATCTGTGTCTGAAGATTGGTAGTAGTCTTTAACCAACTAATCGTGTATAATTTTATATGATATATCATGCGCGGTTTAGTATTAATATATAAATTGTGTAGAAATATTGGTGACTTTAACACATGGTTTATTTTTAATTGACCGCGTGGGTATGTATGAGTTTTTTTTTTTTTTTTTTTTTTTTTGTTGTTGTTGTTGTTGTTGTTGTTGTTGTTGTTGTTGTTGTGCGCAAGCGTCTCTTCTCATTACACACTATTAATGTATATTTTTTTTCTAATATAGAAACAATATGTCACATACAATAAATAATATAGGATATTGATTTAATTGAAATAGAAGATAAATGAGGAGTTTATTGTTAGTTTAGGATTTTTAATTATTAGAAAATGAGGATGTTAATAAAATAAGAAAAGTTTAGATGGAAAAATAACTAATTTATGAATTTTGATGAGTAAATAACGATTTGATGAAGTTTTGATGGGCATACATATAAATTTCTGTTAATATTAATTTGTGTTTTGAATTGATGAAATTAAGTAATGAAGATATTAATAAATTATTTAAGTTTCGAAAGAAAAATAACTAAATTTTAAAATTTGAAAAATATCTAAATCACAATGTTATGACAGATATATATCTAGATTTCTCTAAAAAGAATAGCATATATATATATCCGAATAACAGACCAAACTAGCTAGGAATCGGATTGTTCCCTTTCCTTACAGTATATATATATATATATGAGTAGAACTAGGGTGCTCTTAAGCTTACCAAAGTTTTGGTGAGCTTAACTCTAAAACTCATCAAATCGATTTCAAATGACGAATCCGAACCGTTGAAACCCACCTACCTTACGTGTGATGCATCTACATGTGAAATTTTTAAACATTCGAATTAATTTAGTATAAAGTCAAGCGGTCAAAAACGTTCAAAAAATGAATGCACTAAAATTAATTTATTAACCTTCTAATTTTGACCGCTTGACTTTATACTAAATTAATTCGAATGTTTAAAAATTTCACATGTAGATGCATCACACGTAAGGTAGGCGGGTTTCAACGGTTCAGATTTGTCATTTGAAATTGATTTGATGAGTTTTAGAGTTAAGCTCACCAAAACTTTGGTGAGCTTAAGAGCACCCTAGTTCTACTCTTTATCAAAGTAATTGATTTTTTTTTTCATGACTTGTTTTTATCAGAACCGAATACATCATTTGATTTTGATTATACTGCATTTTTTTATGTTAACAGGTGGCTTCATATTATGTGGATTGTATAAAATACAATAGCATATCCTCAAATTGTTCATTTTGTTTCAATAATATTCTTCTTTTTACCCAACAGAAATATTAATATTTGTGATTTATTTAACTTTATTTTACATATATTATGCATTTCCAAAAAAAAAAATTCACTAGAAAGATTAAAACATTACTCATTTAAAACTTTCCAGTGTGCCTATATTTATTTCCTTTGGTACCCCCATTGCAAGACATGATTAAACAATAAAATTTCATACTTTTTATTTGTATAAGACAAATGACAGAAAGTACATATAATAATTCGTTTTGACACTTAAGAGTTATGAATTTCTAATTATGAAAGTTTTTAAAATGGAAGAATTAACAATGAAGGCCCAAAAATACAATTATAGTATTTAATAAGAATTAACGGAAAAAAGATATCCCCAAGTCCAAATGTCAATATTTTTTTATTAAAATCTAGTTGGGGGCGGCAACGAGCTGGGTTCAGTTTCGCCATAGTTATCGAGTAAGTTGAGTGAGTTGAGATTAAAGATTCGAGCTAGAATCTTAGATTATGATATATTGTTACAAGCTAGCTCAAAGCTGGACTAAACTGGTTAATTCATTAGTTTGCTAGATTTTATTAGACCCAGTGTTGTAAAAATTAAGTTTGCAACTAAATCATACATACTAAAATATCAAATTTTCAAATTCATACGAACATAATACACAAATAAATTATTCATTACCAAATTCAAGCAAATTTATACAAATTTACAAATTAATACTTGAACCGAATTAGCTCGTCAACTAGCAAACGAGCTAAATCTAACTCAAAATTCATTAATTCTGAACTGCACTAGCGACGAGCTAGTTCGTTAATTAACAGCTCGTTTCATTAACATATGAGTTGTTAGCATAAGAGTCATAATTGATCTACAAGCTACGAACCTTTTTGTCATCCTTAGTAGCAACCCTGCCTGTTCAGTTCTTAATTTTCTACAGCGTGTATCGAGAGAAACTCTATGAAATCGGTCCTGCAATCTGTGAAATATTTGTTACATTTCCAAGTTTTGATGAACAAAAAAAATAAATAAATAATGGACTCTACATTGGAAATATATATATATATATATATATATATAGAGGTTGGCTAAGATCAAAGTGGTAGTTTATGAGCTTTGGTGCTACCAATTCGTTTTTCAATTTTCAAAGTTCAAAACGTCGATCCGAACCGTTCAAGTCAATCTCTATATTAAAATATACTTGGAGACCAAATTTTACATTTTTCTGAATTTTTTTACTATTTATTAAGCCACTTTGAAAATCACTGATCCAACGGTGGCTTAACAAAACAGTAAAATCAGAAGCCACCGGTGGATTAATTGAAGATGTAGCAAACTGGCAATATCGATCTATCTGGTTAAATATAATAATGTCATTCATATCAATTTCCCTTCAAAGAGAAATATATAGTATATAAATTGTTAAAAATAAAACTTCTTCAGAAAATTGATATGGAATTTTTCAAATAATGATTATTTTTAGGAGGTGAACTGGACCTTAATTAGTGTGAGCCCGATTTTCTAATTAGCTAGGTTTAGAAATCATCGAGAATCTATGAGGAGTAATTTTCTTGAATCAGTATATATAGATTATACAGTGTGCTTGAAGGAAACCACCTTGGTTGTTATTGTGTCATTTTAACCGACGAATCAGGGAAGAAGAATTGAGTAGGAAGCTCCACTGCCTTCTTCACCATATTCTCTCCAAAGCTTTTGCAATTGCAGATGAATAATTAATGTTGGAACGATGAATTCTGCACACTAAATAACTCAGAAGATGGACAAACCGACAAAGAATGTATGGATAAACAGATGAAAGGACAAAAAGAAAAAGAAAAGAAAAAGAAAAAGAAAAAGAAAAAGAAAAAGAAAAGAAAAAGAAAAAGAAAAAAAAAACAGAGAGAGATGTTGAGGGTGGCGATCTCTCTCCCCAGCCCCCTTCCCCATGCACCGCTAAAATTTCGCTTATTTCTTGTCTAGTACAACATACATTCTTGTTTTATTTTAAATTCATGCAAATTTCACTTTTTAAAAATATAAGAGTCATCTTTTCCGGGGAAAATAAGGTGAACTGTATATTAGATAAAATCTAGGTGAGTTGTTTTTTAAAAGAGAGAAATTATTATTCACCTTTGAAATATTTTAAGTTTGAGATATATGACAGAAATATAAAAATAAAATAAAAAAAATTAAACAAGGAGAGACGAATATGGTCTGATCCCCCAGTGAAGTAACCCAAATGTTGGATTTTAAATCTGGACCGTCCGATTCGAATCCATGATAATCTATCCGAAGTGGAGCGCACACATCCAGAGAGATGAATTCAAATCACAAAGCAATCTCGAGCGAAGGATTCGAATCGGACGGTCCTGATCCAAAACACCAAGATTGAGTTACTTTAGGGGATCCGGACCCGTTAAGGCATCCCAGTGATGCAACATGCTACAAGACATTAATTATTGACCTACAGACTCTGCCATAAATATAGTACACTATTGATTTTCAGACTCCAAATCTCACTCCAACAATCTATCCTCCTTTGCCATAGAGCAAGAGCCATTCAACTGTCTATTCAAGGTTCAAGCTAAACGTGATAGTAATAGCCATGACATCCTCTCAAAGCATAAGATCTGAAAGTGAAACGATGCCCAAACGCCCACTTATGCCTCGTGAGATTTTTGATGCAGCAATAAAAGGTGACTCGTATGTGTTAATAGATCGTCTTGGATTACAGCCGAATGAACAAACAGAAATTCAGGTAATATTTTGCAAACTATATATTTCTTGCTAATATCTGTAATCAACCTATCTAAACCTGGAAGCACACAGGGACACATCGTAACGTAATAGGAAAACATGTTACATTTAGTTTTCATTTTATTTATAATATTACTGTTTTTGTTTTATAGGAAGACAAAGTTCCAGATAACAAAATTTCACAGTCCACAAAGGATCACCAATTCGGTTCCGAACTCATGCCTCTCACACAAAGGGTTAGTTATTATAATATTATTATTGTTATTGTTGTCGTAGTTGTTGTTACAATTACAATAATTATTATTGACATTAACATTGCTATTCTTCTTATATATCGTTATTGTTATATTTATCAAAAACTTCTAGTGTGCATTTAAATATATAAATACATCTTCTCTGAACATAGATCTTCAGCCAATTCTTATTCATACCCAACCATTTTCATTGTCTCCTGGTCTTCCATTTCTATTTTACTGGTTAGTACTTGTGCTGACAGGTACTTCACATCATACAGCATGATAAAACTGAGTTTAACAATGAATCATACCCTCTAATTTTACACCAATAGAAAATCAGTCCAATGATTTTAAAACCTATAGCCCTTAAAAATTTAACAGAAGCCTCCTAATTCAAATGTTATTACGTTGTACCAAATTGTCCATATGACATCTTCTCTTAATTTGTAATTCAATTATAAACCTTTTATTCAGAGGGAATTGTGCATCAATAAATCATAGATCCTCAATACTATTGCAATAATAATGAATCATTAAAGGGAGTTATTTAAAATCAAAATTGCATATATTAACAAAGAAATTAACAAAATAATTACTAACAGTTTCAAATTGTCCACAAAAAAAGAAGGAACCAAGAGGTACATTTGCACTTCATACTTCATTTACATTCTATTCTTCAATGAGAAACTAATTAAGATCGAGATAATTTTTCTAACTAACTAATTGTAGTTCATTTATGTTTCTTCTTATAGCTATAGGTGTCTCTTAAATTTACTTCATATATATTTTTCTCATGATCACAATTGATAAATTTTGTAACTTATGAATCTTTTTTTATTTAAATTAATGGAGAATAATAGCCATAAACCTAGCTCCTTTCTAAAAAGTAAAATGCAATGCTAATTGTTGGCGTATACGCATGACCTAGTGGATTTAGATTTTGTTCTTATGAGGAAGCTGGACAGAAAGGAGAAGAAAGGGCTGATGGAAAGTTCTAGAATCTCTTTTTTGCATTGCTTAATTTTCAATACTGGATCATTTATTGCCCATTTTTAATATCAATGTAACATCTCTATCGCATGTACATTTTCAAATACTTATGCTAATCAAGAATACACAATTGTCTAATAATGCATCACAAATACTAATTTAAAAATAAATATTTGACAAAAATATTAATGTTAGCAGCGATAAACCCTTACTAATGCATATACATGTTAAAAAAATAATGATTTTAAGTTTATATATTTTGTATAAATTCACGATGACAGCAATAAAAAAATTCATTTGAAGATATTTGGTGGAGTTTGTCTACCAGATCTTTCATCTAGCACAGAAACACTAAAATTTCATAATACAACAATATATATATTCTTAATTACAAAATCGCTTCTAAAAATTGATTGTAGTCGCCTTATTCTTATTATACATATAACATATGTATAAATGGAAAAGCTAGTTATTAGTCTTTTACATGTACCATTCCCTTGAAACATACGACCTAATTAATTAAACTAGTGGAAAGATGGGAGTAAACCAAAAACTTCTTCTATGATCCAATTTTGCTGTGATATTAACTATTATGATCCGAAATGGTTATATCCTTAAAAGCCGACTTTCCCATAGTATTATGGAACTTTATAAGGACTAAGCGGGAGCTATTGTCATGCATGGAGATTACTTAATTGGAATGTTTCCCAACCAAATGAATTATCAGAGCGAAATGTGTGTGAGATTGTTGGCCTATTCATGGCCTATATTGCATTGATTTTGATATCTAGGTTTTGTGTTCTTAGTGGAAGAAAGAAAGAGGAAGAGAGAGATAAAGTAGCTGCTGGACAATCCTATAAAATTCACTCTCCTCTCCTCTCCTCTCCTCTCCTCTCCTCATCTAATTCATTGTTTTTGTTACATAGAATCAATTCCCGTACCAGGCCTTACATGGGCCATTTACAACATCAAAATTACTTCTAAAGCCCATCTGGACACTTCTAAGCAACCCAAATACTAACTTAAAATAACCATTTCATTAAAAACATTAATTTCAACAGAGATGCTACCAGACAAAAAAAAAAAAAAAGATTAGTTTCAACAGAGATGTTACCATACAAGGAAAACATCAATTTCATCATACCGGAATCGGCCGTCAGCCAAAAACCTGTTCAAATGGGTCGACTCAACCGATTCTTCTACCGTGGACCAATTCTTGAGGCTGATTCTCATGATTTGGAGCGATTCTTCAGGAGAAGATAAGTGTTACGACCCCGAGTCCGATTTGGGGGTGAAATCTGTGATTTTGACTAGGTCAAAATGCTGATTGAAGAAGAAGGATTCTCGAGCTGTTCGATCAAATGTGGGGGCTGAAAAATTTTTAAAAGAACGACGCTACAGATGGTTCTAAGACTAAGAAACAAAAGCTACTACCTGATCTAGGGTGTAAGGGGGACGGATATTATTCGATTTAGTCTGGATAGGAATCCAAAAAATTACTTCAATTATCGAATCCGTATTCGTATTAGTATCCGAGACTATCCATATCCGTATCCAAAAAATTATAACGGATAACGATACAGTAAAAAATTTAACTATCCATATCTGACCGTTTAAATCCCTAAACTGCAACAAACGTACTCTATGTTACTAAATTGATTTATTAAATTGCATATACATACTAATAATTTATTAAATTGTTTATACTTATATATTTTGATGAACAATATAACACTATTTGACTAATGTTTTGATAATATAATATATATTTTGTAACTAACAAACCTATTATAAAAAATATTCAATCTAATTATAAATGAAAAAAAAAATATATATAGATGTAATTTTTTACTAGAATGTACATTAGGATCTAGTAATTTATTTTTTATTATCCAAATTACATTGATATAGTATTCATATCCGTCCGATGTCCAATCCGTATCCGTATCCGTTTAACATTCTATCCATATCTGTATCTGTATCCGAGACTATTCGTATTCGTATGCGTATCCAAAAAATTATAACAAATAAGGATACAGTTGGACAACTATCTGATCCATATCCAACTGTTTACACCCCTAACTGGACCACACTAGAGATTCTGTGGATTTCACATTTTTATTAAAATTTATTTGACACTAATTTTAACTTATTGAATATTTAAAAAAAAAATCAGCATTAATGTCTCGTGTCATTTTTTTATTTTTGTCTTAACAAAATATTTTTACCCATTTTCCTATTGTTTTAGTATAAAACAAGTCAAATAGATCCATGTTTCCGATTCAATTCGACCGAATCCATTTTTTACCTTAATTAGTTACCTCCTCTATCTTATCTTCTCAATCTTAGAAAATGTTATATTTCAAATATGTTTAATTTTGATGGTTTACTGAAATTTTAGTTACATTGTCTAATCAGGTAAAAATAGAAGCCTCGCATTCTGATCCGCAACAAATAAAGACAGAACACAACACTGTCCAATCTGAACTTCAAAGTACAACGGGTTTTGGAGACACTGTTCTTCATCTACTTGTAACGAAGGGGCACAACAAACTCGCTTTGCAGGTTTTTCAAAGAGAGAAGGTCCTGTTGAAAGCGCATAACAAGATGCTAGAAACACCTCTACATAGTGCTGTCAAGGCCAGAAACCTTGAGTTCATCCAGATGATCATTCGAATAGATCCTTCCATTGTCAAGGATGTGCTACAAGAAACAAATGAGAAGGGAGACATGGCCTTGCATGTTGCTATCAGATACTACTCTGAAGATATCAGCATCGAGCTGATGAAGTTGGATCCTAAAGCGGCATATAAGGTCAACAACGAAATGTTAACTCCACTGTACATTGCTATAGAGGATGGCCGTACTAACATAGCAAAGGGAATGATAGAAGTTGAGCCAAATCTTGCATGCACCCAATTTTTCAATGGAATGTTTCCCATTCATTTAGCCACAAGCAAGTATAACAGTAGGCTGGTAAGGTATTTCGTGGAAATGAACCCTAATTATGCAGAGTTGGTGGATCCTCATGGAAGAAATATTTTTCACATTGCTGTCGCCGAAGCGGACAGTTTCGTTATTCTTTCTATTTTTGAATTAATTAGTGAGCGAGATAGGGAAGTAAGAATGACTAATGCAAGAGATTATGAAGGAAATACTCCATTGCACATTGCAGCAATGAAGGGACACAGATATTGTATGAAATTATTATGGAATATGAATTCTGCTGCAGAAACAGTTACAAATAACCAAGACCAGACACCATATGATATTTCCAGGATGCAATTACTACGAACTAGTAAGGAGGTATGTCCAAATTAACAAATGCATCCAAAAATTATTTCTTGTTAATTTTACTTAACTCGTGTTTCACTACGACACTATCAAATACTGAACTACCAAGCAAGGAAAACATACACTAGTTAATTAGATGATACATAATTAGCTTCATCGTTGACACCAATGCGATTGAAGGCTTAGTATAGGAAAAGTGTAGATATACTTTTGATCTGAGCCATAAAAAACAATAGATAAATATTTTTCGATAAATTTGTCAGAGAATTGTGCGGCCAAAATACTAAAGTCCAAATATGAATTTTACTCTAGTACACCATTTTTTAATTACTAAATAAATATTTAAATTGATCTCAACCTTTCGATTAACCAAGGTCATTGAAAAAAATTATAGATATTGATTTTTTTTTTTTTTTTTACTTTACTGGTAGAAAATCTATTAAATTTAATTGTGATAATTGAGAGTTAGACGTGTGAAATCTAGTAGTCCAGTACATATTTTCTATACTTATTCTGAAGATTAGAGTTGTTAATTTAATGCCCACAACCATAAATTCTATAATAAATTACAATTGTGCTATGAATTTAATTGTTCTGAGACCTTCTAATGTTTTTCGGAGTAATGGAGTATCACCCAATACAACAGAACTATTAGTTACTAACTGTTATTTGTTAAAACTTTGCAAGAATAAAAGGTAATAAATTAATTAAAACGTGACATCTTTCTAATCATTAATTCTTCATTAGAACTGTTGGTACTGATAAATGAGTTCTCTCTTGGTTAATAATATTATAACAGGCAGGTTATATGAAGTGGTATTCACAATTTAACGCCCACGAGATTGCTCATCGGTGGACATTTTCTGAAGAGTGGTTTGATGTTGTAATGGTTTTCGAACCAGATGTCGAACCACCATTGGAAAATAAATGGGAGAGAACCCAAGTCATCGGCCTGGGCTCCGTACTGATCACAACTGTAACATTTGCTGCCGCTTTCACAATCCCTGGAGGTTATAATCAAGATCATGGTACACCAGTTCTAGGGAGGAAATATATATTCTGGACATTTATTCTAGCAAACGCCTTGTCGTTTATACAAGGATTCTTAAGCTTATTTGCGCTTCTTATTAATGCTTTGCCAGGTATACCTATCGATACCTTTGATTTTGCTATAGTTATGTTTCTGTTGGCAGCATCTACTATGGTTGTGACATTTGGATTGGGGTTGTATGTGACGCTAGCTCCAGTTTGTTTGCCAATTGCCATCATCCTCCTTGTTATCACTCTATTTATAGGGTCTCCTGTCCTATTTTTTGTTTTATTCGGAAGTGAGAGAAATTTTAGATTTGTTAGTGATTTTATTGTTAATTGGAGAAGTGTATTGGCAATTTATGCAATATCTCTCTTGTTCATTTTTGGTCTGGCCTTACTGATTCTTTAATTTCCATTTTCATTCTCTATCGATGTCTGCCTTGTTTGCTTCATGAAGCATTTGTTTTTCTTAAGAGAAAAGGTAACGTCCCCCCAGATCAAATCCCCCGATAATCCCCGAACTTGTTTTGGATAAGATTTTAACTAATTTTTAACGGTCCAACTCCAAACTCCAAATTACTTTTATCTTAAATTCGATCTCTCTAATCTATTTCCCGTTCTCTTTGCTCTCTCTTCAAAATTTCTGATCAGAGAGATCCGACCCGACCTCCCCTCCCACGGCCTTGCCTCCGACGGCCACCACTCCGACAAGTCTTTGAACCTCCGACGGCCGTCGATCTCGTCTCACTAGTGAAGCCTTACAATTTCATCGGAGATCGAACGGCTAAAGACGATTTCATCGCCAATGAAACGAGAGGATGCTGCCTTTCTCCCCTCCGTTGTCATTTCCGATCACGCCTTGCTCTCTCCTCCGCCCAGCCAAGAACATCAAATTTGGATCAGTAAGCTGGTCTGGGTAAAAATAACAAAATAGAATGTCAGGATGGTCGAAACTACCCCTCATGAACTGGAAATTGATGAAATAAGTTGTCAATGGTTGTCTTTTGCCCCAACTGAGTCCTTCATTTACACATGCATCTTTCTTTTTGTTGATGTCTTGATATTTTCCGATCATTGACTTCTTTTCAATTAGAATAACTAACATACTTATACCTTGGTTTTTGTTAAACCTTGCATGTCATTTTTAAATATGTTGATTATTGTAGCTTGGCTGGCTCGATTGATGTAAGTTGTTGACTGCCAACACTTCTAAAGCTGAAAAGGTTTGTTCTTTTCACATGGCATTTGACATTTGGTCTCTCGAGCTATTTCATTGATTTCCCTCTTTACTTGGGATTCAGTCGATGCGAGTCCCTCACCTTCATCGTCTGATGTGTGAATCCTATAAACCTAATTAAAGAATCCTGTACACTAATAGTTTCGATCCTCATCTCAAACACTGAAAGACTTGAAAGACTTTTAAGTCTTTCAAGTCCAATTGGTAGAATAAATTTAGACTTTCAAGTCTTTAAGTCTTTCTGTGTTTGAGATGAGATTTATATTTTACAGGAACAAAACGATTAGTGTACAGGATTCTTTAATTAGGTTTATAGGATTCATGGAGAGTAACTCTATGATTTAAATTTTATACTTTTATATCAACATAATTCTAAAATTGGATCTGATATAGATTGAAAATGGTTTTAGGTTGAAGCCAAAGCTTGAGGTGCAAAGCATGAGTTGGAGATGGGTTCATGCAACCGTACTGGTACTCATATGATGAAAAAAAAAGTTATTTCTTCATAATTTCAGTAGTGATTTCTTTTGAAATATGATCTAATACTATATAAGCTTTAACATTGTGTAGTGCATATGGGAATGTGGGGTACTCCTGGGCTACAGTTGTAGCAGATGGCTGACAACAGACGGCACCTGTCAGGATTCATGGACCAGTTTTGCGGGACGAGATGGAACACTTCGGGGAAAGTTATACTCATAGTTGTTATGTTTTTTGGACGGCTAAAAATATACTACATGAGAGGTGAAAAAGCCTGGAAGTTGAGGTGCACGAATTAGGCCTCATCAGCATCACGAGATCTTAGCATCTTGTTTTAGGAAACATCAGGTCTTAAGAGTTCATAGTCTTTGTAAAATCACATCACTTTACTACCAGTGGCCATAATTGTTAGTTCAATTATCTAATTTAAATTTTTGGGTGATGCTTTTATACAACAAAATTTGATGTCAGCTCCTTGTTGTTGACAAGTATTAATGCCAGTACAGCCCGTAACAATCTGTATTATCCCCAAAGTACCAGGTGGACCACAAAATCCAAAGTTTTAATATATGCTCATGTGATGAAAAAAATTGAAAAAAAGAAAAAGAGAATGAGAAAATTGAGCAGCTTACAGTATTCATTATAATAGGAAAAATGTACAATTGTTTACATAACCACGTGATTGATTAAAAGCATTCAAATTTTTATATGAGTCGTTACCTTTGATATCCAACAGAGTAACAATCAGAAAAATTTGTGGAACAAAAGTAGAATCCTAGATTCCACCAGAAGAGTCAGTTCTTCCTGGTACACTGCCGATTGGTCGAGAGTTCTTTACAAGTTCGTAAAGACAAAACATATATGTACCCGATAATTGGTGTAGGTGATCATACCTAATTTCTTTATAAACTACTTTGAGTAAGGCTATGGTGCTATGCATAGCACGGATTGATCTGTACTATGACTTTATATATTTGTTTTCAAAGTTCAAAAGGTCGATCGGCAAATTTTAATGAATGAACAAGACAGAGACAAATTTTATTAGACGGGGGCAAATTTATTTTTGTTGGGAATATATGATTTTTAATATACCTTGAAGTATGTTTTTTTTTTTTTTTTTTTTTTTTTTTTTTTTTTTTTTTCTTATTCAACTCTTTTCATAGTTCTTAATCAACTTATTTTTTCATGTTCAGCTCTATTGCCGGTGTAAATCGTTGCTCGTTGGAGCTGTTCAAACTTGCCATAGCCTGAGAAGGAATCGGCACGCGCAAGTTCAAGCCAGATGTCAGGAGATGTAGAAAGTGAATGGACAAGAAAGTAAATTAAGAGAAGAGATAGAATCTGCAGCATTTGAGCCTGTCTCATGGTTTTTATTTGAGAAAATGATAAGAAGTGGGTTTTTTTGGGCACGAGAGATATATAGGTGTATTGATATATATTAGATGTATTAGTTACTCTATTTGGAAATTATGCGTTGACAAATTAAGTTGGTCTGTCTTATTGCATGTACATTAATTCATGAGAATTTGTTAGTTGGTGCTATTTGCATTAAAATATTTAATATACCTTACTACAACAATGACATGATTAAGTTCAAATTTATGTTGTATAGGAATATTGGTAAGAATTTATACTTCATTTTGTTATGTTTTTTTGGTTTAGAGTAGGAACATGATTTCACTCTAGTAAAGACTAGATTGACCTAAGTTTATAGAATTCATACATCAGATTTACATAATTTTTTATTTAAGTTTACAGAATTCTAGACATGTTATTTAAGATTTTAAACACTAGAAGATCATCTTAAATTTACAGAATTCATTGCTTAGGTTTAATAATTATAAGTAGTGTTATGTTAGAATTTTAGTTTACAAAGTTTTACAGTAAGATTTACAAAATTTAAAACATATAATTTTAGTTTTTGGATACAGCACATCAAAAAAGAAATTTTTTATAAATTTCAATTTAGGTTTACATAATTCAACACTTAAGTTTACAGAGTTATGTGATATAATTAACAGAATTCAAAATAATTGAAAGAAGTATATAGATGCAGAATTTAACAAAACTAAAATTTTGAAAAAAAAAAAAAAAAAAAATTTTTTACCGATTTACAGTATTCAACAAAACTGTCTACAGAGTTATGTGATAAGGTTTATAGAATTTAAAACAATTCGATGTAGCATCTAGATGCAAATTTAAAAAAAATAAAAGTTTGAAAAAATTAAAATTTGAATTTTGTTTACCGATTTATAGTATTCAATGAAATTGTCTATAGAGTTATGTGGTCAGGTTTACAGAATTCAAAACAATTGAAAGCAGCATCCAGATTCAAATTTAAAAAAAAAATCTTTAAAATAAAATTCAAATTTGAATTTGGTTTACCGATTTATAGTATTGATGTTTACAGGATTTAGTATTGATGTTTACAGAATTAGTTGAATTAGCTTACATGATTTAGTATTGATGTTTACAGTATTTATGTTTATAAAATTGAAAGTTTTATGTTTACAGGATTTGTTGAATTAGTTTACATGATTTAGTATTGATGTTTATAGAATTAGTTGAACTAGTTTACAGGATTTAGTATTTATGTTTACAGTATTGATGTTTACAGAATTGAAAGTTTTATGTTGAGATGATTTGTTGAATTAGTTTACAGTATTTAGTATTGATGTTTACAGAATTAGTTGAAAAAAAAATTTGAATTCTTTTTTACATTTTTAAAAAATAAAATTTGAAAAATAAAATAAAATATTGAAAAAAATTTAAAAATTGAATTTTTTTTTTTACCGGTTTATAGGATTAAACGAAACTATTTACAGAGTTATGTAGTAAGGTTTACATAATTCAAAATAATTAAAAGTAGTATCTAGAAGGAGACAAAAAAATTTTGAAGAAAAATTTAAGAAAAAAATTTGAAAAAAAATTTAGAAAAAAATTTGGAGAAAAAAATTTGAAAAAAAATTTAGAAAAAAAATTTAGAAAAAAAATTTAGAAAAAAAATTTCGGAAAATAAAAATTTCGAAAATAAAGTTTTGAAAAAAAAAATTTTGAAGAAAAATTTCGAAAATAAAGTTTTGAAAAAAAAAAACTCGAATATTTTTTACATATTTCTGTTTACAAAGTTTTAATTTAGTCATAGTTAGTTTTTAGTTTTGAAAAGCTGTTAGAAATCTTCTAGATATGGTCCTGGTCAAAGGTCTAGAAGTGGTCCCAGTCAAAGTAGTTAAAGTGGTTAAAGTGGTGGTTAAAGTGGAAGTTATTGGGGACCACACATAATTGAAAGTTTTATGTTGACATGATTTGTTGAATTAGTTTACAGAATTTAGTATTGATGTTTACAGGATTTGGTATTGATGTTTACAGAATTAGTCCGGGAATTTTTGGGGGACTGGAGTTGGGGGACTGTTAGCTGCTTCCTTTTCTTAATGTTATTTTTTTTGTGGCATAAAATGAACATTTTTGCTATGTACTTCGGTTTGTTGGACATTCTTATAATGGATGTATCTATTTTTAGTTAATTATGTTTTACCTGAATGCTTTGTTAATTTACATTAGATATTTTTTCTGGTTGGTTATTAGTTATTAGTTATCATCAATATGAAATTGCTAGCTAGGGCCCATGTTCTCTGACTAGTAATCATGATATATATATAGTACAACTACAAATATGTTGCATATATATTGTGAAATGGAATGCTAATATATATGTTATAAGAAGCAATCAAAGCTCAATCAGCTTTTCATTGTCATATTCAATTAATTAGAATATAATAGTCTTTATTTATTTAATTAAAATTTGATCGTTGCTCAATTATTGTATGTAAAAGATGCGCAGAATATATACGACCATTTATGAACTTAATGTAGCGGGTTTGGATCGTATGCCTTCATTTCTTATGAATAGCTGAGTCGGAAATAAAACTTTTCCTTAAGAGCAGATTGATTTGTTGATGTACTCTTCATTGTTTGACGCTATATAGCCTGACTTAATGCTATTTGATTTAATTCTTTACCAATTATTTTGCTCCTTTTGCGGAATGCAATCCCATCTGTTATTATATTTTTCAACAAATATGTGTATTGAACATAATGATGACATTTTTTTTTCAATTTGTATTTTTTTTCCGGTTATTTGGTTTATCTTTCTTTTTTTAAAGGTAAAAATAAAAGACTGTACCGGCTCTGTCCATACTTGACACGTGCTATGACTTCACGGGGAATTCAAGGCTAACAAAACAATACAAGTGCCGGAAGAAAACTAGTCAAGCCCAACAGGCTTCCTTCCAACATTGCAGAAAACATATTGACCGTTCGACTTTGAGATATCTCTTTCCCGTTCGAAATTTTTATTAAATACAATAATTGTAATTTCAAGGCGACTCAAATGCTCCATTACTTAATGATCCAATAGTGTCTCAACATTTTTATTTTCAATTTCAAAGTTAAAACATATTTGAACTGCTCAACATGATATCCACGTTAAATATGAGACCAAATTTTAAATTTTTTGACTATTTTTGAAGATAAGTACAAAATCACTATTTTTCAAACAATTGTGAACCATCTAAAAATAATGATTTTGTACTTATCTTCAAAAATAGTCAAAATTTTCCAAAAAAATAAAAAATTTGATCTTCAGTCGTATTTTAGCATGAATATTATGTTGAGTGGTTAAGATCGTCTATTTCAATTTTGAAATCAAAAATAAAAATATTAGAGTACGATTGAGACATGAAGCACTAGAACATTTGAGCCCTCTTGTAATTTTGGGCCTTCATTAATAATTAATTCTTCCATAGTAAAAACTTCCATAATTCGAAATTCATAACTCTTAAGTGTCAAAACGAATTATGATATGTACTTTCTATTATTTGTCTTATACAAATAAAAAGTATGAAATTTTCTTGTCCAATCGTATGTCTTGCAGTGGCCGGGGGTACCAAAGTAAATAAATATAGACACGGAAGTTCTAAAATGAGCAATGTTTAATCTTTCTAGTGAAAAATTTCTTATTTTGAAATAAACACGACTTATGCATAATAAATGCGTAATAAAGTTAAATAAATCACAACTAACATTAATATTTTTGTTGGATAAAAAACAAAATGACTAAAGCGGAGTGTGTGTGTATATATATATGCTATTGACCTATTGTATTATGTACAATCCACATAATATGAAGCAACCTGTTATAATCAGAAGTGCAATATAATAAAAAGCCAAATGATATATTCAGTTCTGATAAAAACAAGTCATGAAAAAAAAATTACTTTAATAAATACTAAGTCATCCAAATATTCCACCAGTCAGATACATTCAACAAAAGAAAAAAAAATTACTGCAAATAAGTTACACAACACAAGTGGCCATGAAGTTTGAAGCGTATAAGACCTGGGTCCGTCTCCCGTAAAGTAACTCGAAATTTAAGTTTCGATCCTGGTGAGGAAATAAGTTGTTATTCGTTTAAAAAAGCAGGTTTTTCTCATTCAACTGTTAACCTTCGTCGAGATTGTGCATGAAAAAAATTGAACAGTTGAATGAAAAAAAATGAAAACCTATTTTTTCAAAAGAACAACAACCGATTCGTGTTCTGGATCCAGATCGTTCGAGGTTAAATGAACATACTTGTTCAACAATATTAATAATATTTATGTAGATTATGATCGGACGTACAGTTCGAATCAAACTCAAACCTTAAAGTATTATGGAGATCCGAATTCAGAAGACCTACGGGTAGGGGTGACAACGAACTGACTCGATCCGAGCTAGGCCCTAGCTCAGCTTGTTAATTTCAAATTGAGCTATTATCGAGCGAGCTGCACTTAGGGCATCCAAGCTAAAACTTCAACTTGAAATCATGACAAGCTAGCTTGAGCTGAACCGAGTTAGCTCACGAGTTGTACCTTGCTTGCTTGAGAAGAAGCAGATGGCTCCTCAGGAGGAGAACGATAGATTTTGGCGACCTACGACTCCACGTTAGTCTGATCCTCCTGAGCCACTGTCAGGAGATGGCTCCCATGCTCATCATCGTTAGAATCAGTTACTGGTGAGGCGTCTCTGACACTGATTCCACCTCTGATGCGCGAGAAGAAGAAGATGGGTTTAGGGTTTAAGTAGAACAACAACTGATGGTTGGAGGATTGTCAGATTGAAGATTGAAGATTTATAAGAGGTTTGGTGAGGCTCCACACGAGAGTGACAAGAGAGATAGAGAGAGCATGCCCATCAAAATTTTAAAATAAATCAATTTATCCACCTAAACTCACATAATTTAGTAATATCTCCATTACATACTTTCATTAATTTAAAATACAAACTATTATTAAGAGAAATTTACATGCATGCCCATCAAAACTTCATCAATTCAATATTTACTCATCAAAATTTACAAATTAGTTATTTTTCCCATCTAAAATTTCTTATTTTATTAATATCCTCATTTTCTGATGTGATGTGCCCTGTTGCAATTAAAATGTTATTATGCATGCCATGCTGTGTTATTATCAAGTTAATTTTTCATGTGATGTGCCCTGTTGCAATTAAAATGTTAAGGGGTGGTCACAACATGCGAATGATCATGCCACATAAATCACGTCGTGCCTAAACTCGCGTGGCCATTAATTTAATCCTAATTGAGATTAGTTTATTCAAGATTCAGTATTTGGTCAAGATCTAATAGTCCTAATTACACGTGACTCGCGTGATTATGTGTTGTGCCGTGATGTGTCAAATTTTCTAAAAATAATTACGGCACAAGACACACGAATTATGGCACGTAACTGCATTCTGTGACGAAACTGACTCCGCCGGCTGTGCCATTTTTCCCACTCTACTTGATAACAACATTTCAAAAGAAATAAGTTGCATTAATAATTAAATTGTGTGTTGATAACATAGATAACCAATTCACACTAGTGGAAAAACTAAAATTAGGATCGGTTATTTACGCACATTAGTATCGGATTTTAACCGATTCTGATCAAGGCGATACTAATATTATACTAATCTGGACCGATTAAACAACCAACATTTTTTTGCAGAATTAGGATCGGTTCTTTGTAAAAACCAATCCTAATAGTATTAGGATCGGTTATCATAAAGAACCAATCCTAATACTATTAGGATTGGTTTTTACAAAGAACCGATCCTAATTAATTAGCATAGTATTATGATCGGTTCACTTAAAAATCCGATCTGAATAGTTTTTAGGATTGTTTTTTTTTTTTGAAAAAACTGATCCAAATAGGTATTAGTATTAGTTATTTCATAGAGCGGATTCAGATAGGCCGATATTAGTTCCAATTTTTCCACTAGTGTCAACTTATTGTACTAAAAAAATGTTTTCCATAATTTTGGTAGGTTGTGTATAAAATTTAATTCAATTTATAAATCATTGATCATCCATCAAGTGATTAATGATTTTAATTTATACTAATTTTAATCTATTAAAAAATGTTAGCAGTATGCATGGATCTTGTCTATTTTATATATTGTGCGGATTGGATTATTTTATGTTGGTCCAAGATCGGACTAGACCAATTGTGGAACCAGCTCGTACTGATCCGGACCATATTTTATGCATGGTCAAAACTCATACCGGACTGAGGATAAAGAAGGTCTTAACACATTTTTTCGTTTGTTTTTTCTACTAGATTCAGACTAATCCGAGCGGTTCTAAATCCGTGGACCGGACCGGACCATAATCAAACTAAACCCGGATCGGACATGTGCCTAAACCGTGCTAAACTATACTAGCCCGTGATCAAAATCGTACTACCTCGTAGTAAAACCGTACTAACCCATGATCAAGAGCTGAATGTAGCTTTAAATGTAGTTGAGAATAGAAAATTATTGATTAATTAACATTTTCACAAGGGCTGAATGAGACTTTGTAGTTATCCAAGAAATTCCGCATTAGTAGACACGCACCTTGTAGCATTTATGTTGACAGAAGAGTTAATAATGTAAGAGAAATTTATATATATGCTCATCAAAACTTTATCAATTAGATATTTATCCATAAAAATTCTCAAATTAGTCATTTCTTTATCTAAACTTCTTTATTTTGTTAATATCTCCATTTTTTTTTTCAAATAATGAAACTCCTAATTTACTATCTGATTCAATCAAATATCAATCTCCTATATTATTTCAATTAATTTAATAAACACCCTCCGTTAACTCCCTATGTTAACTTATCCCCTTCCGTAACGTAGTAGTTAACGGAGAGGTTGATTTGATTTAATTAGAAAATAAATTAGGAGTTTAATTGTTAATTTAAGAGTTTAGTTATCAGAAAATTGGAAATAAGCAAATTTAGAAGGAGAAATAACTAATTTGTGAATTTTTATGGGCAAATATCTAATTGATGAAATTTTGATAGGTATATATACAGAAAAAATATTAATATTAATTTGTGTTTTTTAATTGATTGAAGTAATGGAGATATTAATAAATTATGTGAATTTCGAAAGAAAAATAACTAATTTTTAAATTTTGATAAGAAAACATTAAATTACAATGTTATGATTAGGGGTGGTTCTAGTTCAGTTTGTTAATTCTGGACCGAGTTACAGCCGAGTGAGCTGGATCTAGAGTAACCGAGCTAAAACCTCAGCTTGAAATTATGACTAGTCTATCCGTGCTGGCTCGCAAGCAGACAAGTTGGCTCGCTGGGTTTGATTGGATCTTGTTTTAAGAAGAAAATGAATTCTATGAACTTTTTAGATCGAGCTGAGTCGAGCTAGATAATATAAAATGCACACAAATTCATACAAAATCACAAATTTATGCCGAGTTGAGCTAGCTCGTGAGTTGGCAAGCAAGTTAGACTCTATTCTGGACTGAACTAGTGGCGAGCTAGCTCGTTAACAGTTCAGTCTAGTAACCAGCGAGCGAGTCAAATACGAATCACAATCAAAACACGAGTTATGAGCTTTTTTACCACCCCTAATTATAATAGACATATATCTAAATTTCTCTAAAAAGAATAACACATGAATAAACAGATCAAACTGCCGTTAATTGTTATGGTAAATGGGCCCAAAAAACATGCGCTACTGTTTTTTCTTTTGTGGTTATGGAAGCCCGTAGATGTTATGAATTAATTCGGACCAAAATACTTTAAAGGTTTGAGTTTAGGGGTGAAAACGGAGCGGATAATGCTCATACCATATCCGCATTCATCGGATAATGAGCGGATATGAATACGGATACGGATAGTAAACGGATATCAAAATTCAAAACTAAATCCGCCTTAAACGGATACGGATACGGGGCGGATAATCTACGAATACGGATTCGAATACGGATCCGAAACGAATAATTGTTGGATATTTGAGTCACATGAATAATTTAATTATATAATATAATACAAGTGTCATAATTAAAACATATTTTTTTACTAATGCAAAAAATAGATGTTACACACTGAATTCAACTCATTTTCAACAAAAAAAAAAGCATGTCCGGTCCAAAGTTTAAATTAGTCCACAGGAAATATTAATTTATGAATTGAGTTCCTTGTTTATTAGAAAAAGTTGATATTATACATGCACAGGCGCAGAGAATTCGAACTGCAAAACTAGTGGTCAACTGATCATAATTTATAGTACTTGCTTCGCTCAGAAAAGGTACACTACAGATAACTGTTTGGATTCCCTACAACAAACTTCCATATTATCGTACATAATATCGTACCAAAAATTGCAGAGGATCTCATGGATGTGTAAATTGTTGTAAAAGAGGTGGAGATCGACAGACACAGTCATTAATGCATAGTCACGTGGGTGCAAAATATAAAATGGTTTCAGCGGATTCGGGGGTACCTAAGCTTCAGTTGCTATCCGGATAGTACGCGGATATCCGATCCGTTTATAACTCATGATCCGTATCCGTATTCGAAATCCGGCACTGTTCTGTATATTTAAAAAATATCCGGATCCGAATTCGAAATTATCCGAATCCGTTTTATCCAAATCCGGATTTGAGTCGAATTCGAAGCGGATTCGGAACGGATAATTCGGATCCGTTTTCAGCCCTATTTGAGTTTGATTCAAACCGTCTGATCATAATCTACACAAATATTATTAATATTATTGAACATGTTAATTTAATTTATTTCTTGTATGGATTTTTGTAATTTTAGTTTTAATTTCAATTTAGCATACTATTATGGATTAAGTCATGTATCATTTGCAACTTCATATTTTTGGTGATAAATTTTAATGTTAGTCATCATTTCTTATGTGTGATCTGTATTCATGAGAAACTTGTTTTTGTAATTTTAGTTTTAATTTCAATTTAGCATACTATTATGAATTAAGTCATGTATCATTTGCTACTTGATATTTTAGGTGATAAATTTTAATGTTAGTCATCATTTCTTATTTGTGATTTTTATTCATGTGAAACTTGTTCACTTGGAGTGAGCATATTTTCTAATATAACTGTCTGGAAAGGCGCATATATAATTGTGTATTTACCACAAACCTTGCAAACAAAAAACATACTGGAAATTTCAATGAAAGATGGTGTATCCATTTTTTATACTTATAAAAAAATATAATTATTATTGAGATATTGGAGACAACCATTAAAAATGATCTAATTTGTCTTTATTGTATTATTGACTATCATGATATTTTATTTTATCAACAATTTGTAGACAGCCATTAAAAACCATTAAAAAAACCGGCCCAAGTTATAAACAGATGAATTAATAAGTAATAAATATATTAATCCACTCTCTCAATCTGCACCACCTATCCTAAATTTGGTGCAGATAATTACAGGGATTATGCCATATTAAATCACAACAAATTTGTTAAAAATAATATAATTTGACCCGCTAGGATGCCAAAATGCATTGGTTGTACCCACACCACATAACACCACACTAGTTGATTGTTTTTTGTTTTTTTATTTTGATTTTTTATTTGAAGTTAATTGTTTATTTATTAATTTATTATTATCTCTTTTTGAATCAAGACACGATAGATATAAATAGATTAGTATTACGATTGATGTTAGATATATAGAGTACACTAGGATGGACTCTAATTTAATTGTACTGTTATTTATTTTAATTAAATTAATCAGAAAGTAAACTCCACATGTAATTTAGTAATTAAATGATTAATATTAAATTGTTGTCTCAGTCAACAGAATATATATTAATATTATTACAAAAAAAAGTTAAATTAAATGAGATGTTTTAAATTGGCTGATTATTATTTATTAACATGATATTTAGTAAAATGTTGACAATGATTTTTTTTTTGTCTATTCTTTATCTTTACAAATTATTATAATATGTATGATTGATTTATGTAATGACCCTTTGAAGAACCAGATTGAATATTTGATTTCAATTTAATTATTAATTTTAGGAAATCCGGACGTGATGTAGACGTTTCAACTTTCAATACATATTCTATCACCTAAGGTAACATAATGTTACATTTAGATCTGGCCAAACAAACGATGATGATCCTTTTAATTTGCATTTGAATTTCTTGAATGATGACTAATCTTTACATTAAAAATAATTGCATGACAAAAATATTGTTGATGAATGATGATCCTTTTAATTAATTTGCTTCTTGGCCATAAACAAACAAATTGCAAAATAAAGACATGGCAATTGAATAATTGCAATGAGATTGGCCAAACAACGAATAATGGCAATTGAATAATTAAATGAGATGCTTTAAATTGGCAATTGAATAAAATAAAAATATAACATAGAACCTAGACACCTCTTCCTTAAAATACTTCTTTTTCTGTTTTGGACTTCGAGCGCCTCTTCTTCTCCACTACTCTGGATATTTCATGCAATATTCTGCTCTAAACTATGGACTTACACAACTAAAACATGGACACCAATTCTTATTACAAGAGGGGTTTATATAGCCTAGCCTAAGGGTGAGGAGTCATGGAAAACATGGGGATCATGGGAGATCATGTGTGCCACATATAGCATAAAATGCTATATTTGGAGCGCTAAAAATAGACTTTAAAGCAAAGCAAGGCCTGCCACATCTGGAGATTCGTCCTTCTAGATGGTTGTTGTCCAATGGCTAAAATTTAATCCAAACTAGATAGTCCACGAATTCAATCCGTATTGCCCCTGCGGCATAGACATTTATGCCGCACGTGACATACACGAGGCCATAGGGCACTGTACTTAGCTAAATTTCAATAAATTTTGCCATGTAGCATGTTGTGCACTTCGTGAGAGGTGTTTGCATACTCCCATGTGTTGCTCTATTTTGACGCATTCTTCCATGTGTTGCATACTCCCATGTGTTGCATACTCCCATGTGTTGCTCTATTTAGCTAAATTTCAATAAATATGACATTTTTGCTCTGTTTTTGGCCTAAATTCGTAAATTTCTCCAAAACCTGTCAAAATAGCCTAAAAACACGTTGGGTGAATAATTCGGACAAATAGATACTTTGCATACGCATTTCCGCCATTTTCCGTACTAAAAAGTGGTGATTTTCGTTATTTGTTTTGGCGTTATCACCTAACAGATACATATTTCCTTAATAACAGATACATATTTTCTTAATAACATATTTCCTTCTCCACATTAATTCCTTAATATAAGATTTCCTAAATATTACATTAAAGGTAAATAAATCTTCCACAATTTTCTACCTTATTCGCTAATCTTATTCTGATCTTCTCTGTTATTCACGTCAACGTGTCATGGTGTACATTCCGACAATCATGTCACAAAATATGTATCTTTTATTTTTCTATTTAAAAGCAAAAATAATATGTGCATTGAAAAAATTTGGTCCTTTAAAGAAACCTTTTAGTTTGGACTTCCAAATAAAAACCTATGCATCATGTCTGGCATTTGCGCTCTAGTGGTCTTAACTGAATTTGTGCAATTTTATCCCATAACTTAATGTTTAAGATCCGAAAACACAATAAAGCGCTATTTAGAACACTGGTTGAATCAGATTTGATCCTTCAGAAGCGTTCTGAGAAATGCATTTTTAATATGGTGCACATTCCCGATCTGATCTAAATATATTATTACTTTAGGATCCGAATTCATATATATACCTACACAGGATGATTTCAATGTTTTGGTCCATGCCAAAATTAATTATCCCTTTCACATAGTAGGCATGATGTAGATTGGAATTATTTATATATGGTGTATAAATAAGACAAATTAAGATTCTTGGTTTCTTTCTTTTTTTTTTCTTTTTTTTTTTTGAAATTGTTTGACAGTGGCTGTCAAATTGGTAAGGTCCTTATTACATCCTACTCAAAATAAAGGAATATAAACAACATGTTTTAGCACAGTTTTCCCCACAGGCGCCTACTCTCTTGAAATACTTTCTCTCCCAGTACTTCAGGTGGTACCAGTTCTCCTCTGAAGATGAGGTTATTCCTCTGCCTCCAGATCCACCAGCAGGTACAAAGCAAAGTGCACAGCCAAATCTCTCTTGCTATTCCATTAGTAGGACTGAACTCAGACCATGAGTAATCCACTATCTGTCTTGCCAAATTAATACCCGGTACCGTCCCTTGTACCAACCTTGCTATCAGTAAACGGGTCCATAGCCTCCGATCCATAACCCCTTAGCATACTGACAGTGAAACAATAAATGGACAATTGTTTCCTCATGCCTGTCATTGCACATTGGGCATCCACGCTGGCACAGCACTCCTCGTCTCGTCAGCACATCCCTCGTCATATTCTTCCCTTTAACATCAAATAACCAAAAATTTTGACAGTGAGAGGCACTTTTGCTTTCCAAACCCCATAGTTTCACACCGCAATATCTTATTTTTTGAAAGGTTGTTAGTGGATTCAAACATCAATATCAATTATAATTAAGAAGAAAGAGGCCATATGATGTAAGATGTACCTTAATAAATTTTGTAGACGGTGGAAAATTAATTTCCCTCTCTACCAAATCTTTTAATTAATAATTAGTCATTTTCTTTCATATTACTTAATTTCCCTCTTCCCTGACTTTCGTAGAAGCTGCCAATTAAATGATTGAATGCATACACCTAGAGATTTGTTTTTTTGTGGAAAAACAAATGAATAAATGCACCTCAATCACTTTTTCTTAAACAATATAAAATGAATACACAATAATGATTCACAATATGGCGTGCATCAATGACCAATGGAGACCATAATTTAAGAATGCATCAAGCTGTCGGCCAATTGAGACCATAATTTATATAAGAGATATAAACAAAATCATTTTTCTGTTGCATTGTTGTCATTCGAGTAAATGAACCTTGAAACAAAATTCTCATTTCTTCAATGAAGAAACCCAGAAAAAGAAATTGGATTTAATTGATAAAAAGGGGTGTAAACAAAAATTGGATATCATTAGCTATTAGGATACAAATATGACATGGATAATTAATGAAAATTACTAACAAATATGCACATATAAGTATTTTAGAATAGTAAAATAAATATTTAAAATAAACCAATGATATGAACATACATATGTTAGTTGATTTTCATAATAGATAATAATTAACAAGCATGGAAAACTATAGTCGAATCAAATAGCTAATGATATCCAAGAAAAATATAAAATCTTCATTTTCATCATTTGGGAAATAAAAAAATTATGAGAGAATAGAAAATTAAAATTGTAAATATCATAGAAGCATAAAAGTGAAAGAACATAGTGATTTTTGCCGATTTTTTTATTTATATCCAAAAAAATATATAAATTTAAAAAACTAACCAAACCGCTTGTTTTTTTTCAAAACTACCCAAACCGGAAAAAAAAATTCCGGTTTTAGTACCAATTTCCGGAAAAAAAATTTCCGGAAATTGAATCCTAAATCCGGAATAATTTTTTCGGGATTTAGGATTTTTTTTTTCAGTTTTTATTTATAATTTATTTATTTTTTTTATTGAAGTATTACAAATATTTAATATATTTTTTAAAAAATAGATGGAATACTATATAATTTGATTTATTCGAAAGACTGCTACAAATAATCCGGATCAACATTTTTCATGCCAGATTTTTTACGGCCGTAAAAAAAATAATATAATATAATATATGTATATGGGGTCTGTCTAAATTGCTGCTGCCAGCATTTCAGCAGAGGTGCTGCCGGGGCTATATTTAGCCGTGTGATGTCCAAACAACAAATCCAAACGTTAGATGTTTAATCTATAATATAATCTACTTGGAGACCAAATTTTATATTTTTTGGAATTTTTTTACTATTTATTAAACTGGTTTGAAAACCGCTGATTTCAGTAAATTTCTGCAGCATTGAAATCAGCGGTTTTCAAACCAGCTTAATAAATAGTAAAAAAATTCCAAAAAATGTAAAATTTGGTCTCCAAGTAGATTATAATATAGATTAAACATCTAACGGTTTAGATTTATTGTTTGGATATCATAAAATTAAAAAAGACCCGGTGAGTTGTTTTCTTTAAAAGAGAGACATTATTATTCACCTTTGAAACATTTTAAGTTTGGGATATATGATAGAAATATACAAATGAAATAAAAAAACAAGGAGAGACGAATATGGTCTGATCCCCCAGTAAAGTCCTCCCAGTGATGCAACATGCTACCGGTCAGAAATTAAATTAAATAACTATAAGACATTAATTATTGACCTACAGACTCTGTCATAAAATATTCATCCATGATGCAATATGCGGTGAGTTCAATAAATATAGCACAGTATTGATTTTCAGACTCCAAATCTCACCCCCAACAATCTATTCTCCTTTTTCATAGAGTAAAGAACAATTCAATTATCTATTCAAGATTCAAGCTAAACGTAATAGTAATGGCCATGACACCCTCTCAAAGCATAAGATCTGAAAGTGAAACGATGCCAAAACACCCACTTATGCCTCGTGAGATTTTTGATGCAATAGTTATGGCCATGACATCCACTCAAAGCATAAGATCTGAAAGTAAAACGATGCCCAAACACACACTTATGCCTCGTGAGATTTTTGATGCAGCAATAAAAGGCGACTCATATGTGTTAATAGATCGTCTTGGGTTACAGCCGAATGAACAAACAGAAAGTCAGGTAATATTTCGCAAAACTATTTCTTGCTAATATCTGTAATCAACCTATCTAAACATGGAAGCACACAGGGAATGCGCACATCGTAATGTAATAGGAAAAGATGTTACATTTGGTTTTCATTTTATTTATAATATTATTGTTTTTGTTTTATAGGAAGACAAAGATTCAAATCACAAAATTTCACAGTCCACAAAGAATCACTCATTCGGTTCTGAACTCATGCCTCTCACACAAAAGGCGTCGGCTGTTTCCACTATACCAATGGTTAGTTATTATAATGTTATTGTTATTATTGTTATCGTAGTTGTTGTTACAATTATAATAATTATTATTAGCATTAACATTTCTATTCTTCTTATATATCGTTATTTTTATATTTATCAAAAACTTCTAGTGTGCATCTAAATATATTAATACACCTTCTCTGAACATAGATCTGACTGATTAATAAACTTCTAGTGGTCATTTGATACTAATTATTGAAAATAAAATTAACTTATACGTACTTTTTTGTAGCTAAATTGATTAAAATAAAATTGTTTAGGTTGGGAACGAACAGCTTAAACGTATGTACAACTACTTAAGAACATTCAAAAAGTCAATAAATATATGATTAACAATCCTATGCTGCTGAGTAAACACAAAAGCTTCATCAACCATTTTCATACTTACAACTACTTAAGAACATTCTTATTAATACCCAACCATTTTCATTGTTTCCTGGTCTTTCATCTCTATTTTACTGGTTAGTACTTGTGCTAACAGGTACTTCATATCATACAGCATGATAAAACTGGGTTTAACAGTGAATCATTCCCTCCAATTTTACACCAATAGTAGAAAATCAGTTCAATGATTTTAGAACCTATAGTCTTAAAGATTTAACAGAAGCCTCCAAAAACAAATGTTATGTTGTACCAAATTGTCCATATGACATCTGGTAATTCAATTATAAACCTTTTATTCAGATGGATTTGTGCATCAATAAATCATAGATCCTCAATACTAAATGCAATAATGAATCATTTGACAAAAATATTAATTTTAGCAGCAATAAATCCTTGCTAATGCATATACATGTTAAAAATCATGATTTTAAGTTTATATATTTTGTATAAATTCACGATGACAGCAATAAAAAAATTAATTTGAAGGTATTTGGTGGAGTTTATCGACCTAGATCTTTCATCTTGCACAGGAACACTAAAATTTCATAATACAACAATATATATATTCTTAATTACAAAATCGCTTCTAAAAATTGATTGTAGTCGCCTTATTCTTATTATACATATAACATATGTATAAATGGAAAAGCTAGTTATTAGTCTTTTACATGTATCATTCCCTTGAAACATACGACCTAATTAAACTAGTGGAAAGGTGGGAGTAAACCAAAAACTTCTTCTATGATCCAATTTTGCTGTGATATTAACTATTATGATCCGAAATGGCTGTCCTTAAAAGCCGACCTTCCCATAGTATTATGGAACTTTATAAGGTCTAAGCGGAGCTATTGTCATCCATGGAGATTACTTAATTGGAATGTTTCCCAACCAAATTAATTATCATTTATCAGAGCAAAATGTCTGTGAGATTGTTGGCCTATTCATGGCCTATATATATTGCATTGATTTTGATATCTAGGTTTTGTGTTCTTAGTGGAAGAAAGAAAGAGGAAGAGAGAGATAAAGTACGTAGCTGCTGGACAATCCTATAAAATTCACTCTCCTCTCCAAATCTAATTTTTGTTACATATACTCAATTCCCGTACTAGGCCTTACATGGGCCATTTAAAACATCAAAATTACTTCTAAAGCCCATCTGGACACTTATAAACAACCCAAATACTAACTTTTTTTTGAGATAGAAACGAGGGTCAAGCCCTCTTTTGATTGATGATAATCAAGGTTACAAGATGTTTGTTCCTTGCTAAAGTATAAAAAACAATTCGGCTCAAACAGTTGAGCCTAAAGAAGAGAGAAAAAGTTGCTAAGAAAACGAAAAATAAAAGAGTTAACTAAAAGAGTTTTTGTAAAGTAAATCAGGTTCATAAAAAAGAAAGTGATAACACTGAATCCCCGTTCTGTTGGGGTCATCTATAGATATTATTATTGTGTGCGCGCCTGCTGATTTAGTCTTCTTGTTGTTGTTGTGACTGCCTTGTATTCTTCCTGTATCTCGTTTACCAGTTGGACTATTTCTTTGCTAATTCCTCGAAAGATACGACTGCATCTCTCCCGCCAGATTATAAATCGTGCTATGATCATGAGCTGTCTTGTTTTTGTGCAGAGCTTACTTCCCAGTAGGTTCTCTGTCCGTACCGGCAGCCCCTGTACCAGTTCCATTGTTGTTGTCACTTGTTGGTATATTGTCCGGGTGGTCGGACATGTGCTGAATAAATGTTTGATTGTCTCAGCATTTTGTTTGCACATCTCGCAACGGTTTACCAATTGCCATCCTTTCTTTTTCAAGTTGTCTACCGTTAGTAATCTATTTAAGCACATTAACCATGCGAAAACATTCATTCTGGGTGATAGCCTGATTTTCCAGATTCTTTGTATCTTTGACCCAATTAACGGTCTATTTTTTATGCTCCAGTATGCTGATTTTACAGAAAATTGTCCGCTTTGATTCCATACCCATGTGATCATATCGGGTTCTACTGAAATTGTTATCGGATCCGACTCCATTAGCCGCTGCATAGTATGTAGCTGTTCTATTGCCTGTTAGGATAGAGTTGGTCGAAATAACTGTTGTATCTCTGTCAACTGTGCTACCTGTGCCAGTGTGATGTTCTCATCTGAGGTGTATGTGTATAATATGTTAAAACGGTACTTGAGAATTCCTCTACCCCAATCGTGATGCCATAGTGTGATTCTGGTTCCATTTCCTAGCTGCATCTTGATGGATATTTGAAAGAAAGCCGATGCTTCCTTGAGGGTCTGTTTAAAAAAATCTGATGCCGGTATGAGGTATTCTTCATTATTTGTTGCCTGAAAAATTGATTTCCACAATCTTGGCGATTCCAATGCCCATTGCCAACACCACTTGAGCAGCATTGCTTGATTGAAAGTGTACAAGTCTTTAACCCCTAAACCTCCCAATTTTTTTGGTGTGCATACCAAATTCCAGTTTACCAAGTTAAGTTTCAATCGGTTTTGTGCTACACCGTGCCATAAGAAGTGCCTTCTTATTCTATCAATTTGGTTTATTGTCCATTTGGGTAATGTAAAACATGACATGTAATATGTCGGTAATGCCGAGAGAACCGAGTTTAAGAGAGTCAACCTTCCTGCGATTGATAGATATTTTGCTGACCATCCAGCTAGTCTCTTATTGAACTTCTCGATTAGCGGTAGAAATGCTGACCTGTTTAGTTTTTTATTGGATAGTGGTAATCCAAGATAGTTGAAAGGGAATTGGCCTAGTTTGCACTCCAACACCATAGCCAGATGGTTTCCAAGCTGTTGTGTACCTCTTGATATCAGCAGTTCGGATTTTTGAAAACTGACCGCAAGACCCGATATGTTGTAAAAAGCAGCGAAGGCTATCTTGAGTATTTGCATATGTCTCTGATCCGGTTTGACAAAAAATAAGGCATCGTCTGCATATAATAAACATGGTGTCATACCTGGAAATGGTAATTGAATTGCTCCCGTGTCCTTTCATTTCTGAAACCATCTGCTAAGGAAATCCATGGAGATAATGAATATTAATGGTGAAAGCGGGTCTCCTTGCCGCACTCCTCGTCTAAGATTGAGTTTCTTTCCCACTAAACCATTAATGATCACCTGTGAGGTGCCCGAAAGAACCATGTTTTCAATCCAATTTAACCATTTATCTGGGAAGTTAAGATTTTGCATTATCTTCAAAACATACTCCCAACTAACAGTGTCGAACGCCTTATGTATATCGGCCTTAAAAATTGCCAAAGGAATGTTCTGCTTATAGGTGTGGTGCAAAATATGTTGTGCATAGACAAATCCTTCCATGATTTGTCTATTTTTTATGAAACCTGTCTGCGAGGGATGTATCAATTCAGCAATTCTTGGTTGGAGCCTTGATGCTAGTATTTTTGAAAAAATTCTCTGAATTGCATGAATCAAACTTATCGGCCGGTACTCCTGTGGTCCGGTGGCGCTGTCTTTTTTTGGTATGAGAACCACGTGTGATGTATTGAGGGGTGATAGTGTGAGACCATTTTCTGTAACATGTTGAATGACCCTTAATATATCCGGTGCCAATAATAAGACATATTTCTTGTAAAATTCTCCCGTGAAGCCGTCGGGGCCCGGGGTCTTATTATTTGGCCATGATTGTATGACTTGTTGCACTTCCTCAATCGTGAATGGTTTGATCATGTCATTAAGATCATGTTGTTGACTGTACAGGTTCTGCCAATGAATATTTGGGGTCGGAGGAGATTGTTTTCCCATCAGGTTTTTATAATATTGGAAGAAGGCTTCACCTTTTGATTTCTGATCCGAGTATGTTATTCCATTCATTTGTATCTATGGGATAGCGTTTCTTCTTTTATGTCAAAGGAGTAATGAGTGTTTCTATCTCCCTCGAGATTCCATCTAAATTTTGCCCTTTGTTTTCATAAATCTTCTTCTAAAATTGCCAGCTCCTTGTATCTTTCCTTTGTGATTTTTTCAATGAATATTTCCAGATTAGTTGGTCTTCTTTCCTCTTTTATTTTGTCTACCCATCCAATATAATCTCTACAGGCTTTGATTTGCAGCTTTATATTTCCAACCTTTGAATTCGCCCATTCTTTGATATGTTTTTGCGTTGCCTGTAGCTTTTGATTTAGCTGTTGTGGTGTGTGAGCTGTCCCCAATTCTTCCCACACATTGGAGACTAGATTGTCTAGGTCCTGGAATCTAAGCCATAGATTTTCAAACCTAAAAATGTTTGTTTTCCTGAACTGTGTGTTGGCTGTGTATAATATGGGGCAGTGGTCAGATGAGGTATTTGGTAGTGATCTTTGATGCGAATTTGGAAATTTTTGACTCCATTCAGCAGATGTTAAAAATCTGTCTAACCTGGCCATTGCCGGGTTTTCTCTTTCATTAGACCAAGTAAAATTTCTTCCTTGCATTACCAGATTTTGTAGGCCTAGGTCTATCAACAATGTCGCAAATGATATTGATCCTCTCCAGTCCGATTGGGGATTACTTCTCTCATTTTGGTTTGCCGTGACATTGAAGTCGCCACAAAGTATTCATGGCTCTCTATCAGTCGGCTTAATTTGTCTCAATTCCTGGAAGAAGTCGTTTCTATGCATTCTCACTGAGGGTCCATATACACCTGTGTACCATATTTTGTCTGTTGAGTTAGTCAATTCAAGCAATACAGAGATAGTGTACTGTGTCAAGATTACATCCCTTAGTGTAAATTTTCTTGTTGACCATGCAACCAAAATACCCCCTCTGGTACCATTTGCATCCAGTGTTCTTGATTGGTCAAAATTTCTACCACATGTTTCCTTGATTATTTCAACTGTCATGGTTTCAATTTTTGTCTCCTGCAAACAAATTATATCCGGCCTCTCTAATATAATTGTTTGTCTAATGGCTAACCTTTTATTTCTGTCATTTATTCCTCTTACATTCCATGAAATTGATTTGAATTTTGTGTTGTAGTTCATGAGGATACTAAATGACACATCTTACAACCTTCCAATAATCCATTTTGAACAACCTTGGCATAACAGAGGTACACTAATTTTGTAAATTGAGGCTGATACATAGTGGTGGGATCATGGTTACAACAAAAAAAGGCCCTATCGCCACAGATCCCCTTCAACCCGGTCTCATACCGGTTTTGCAGTAATTTAAATGCAACTAAAAAGAGAAAACTTAGTAAGGAGGCTGGGGCATCACCCTCACATGAGTACAAAATCCTGATTAACATAAAAACTTGATAACATCACACGAGCTTAATTTAAGCGCAGAATCTGATATATCAGTTCAGTGGTGCGGTGCCACCTGTCAGACCTGTTTCTTCACCTGCAACCAAGTTTTTGAAGTTATTCTCCATCTCCTCACTCATCCCGGTTCCAGCCATGTTGATGACTATCTCGGCCTGACACGGGGTTAACGGGTCGGAGGTTTCCAGGTACGCCGGAGTTGGCTTGTTATTGGGTTTAGTTCTCCTTTCTCTCTTCTTTGATCCCGAACTTATCCCCCCTTTAAGCCTGCATGCCCTCTCAACAACTGATTCGTATGGGCCATTGTACTTATTCTCCAGTCTTTGACTCTTGCGCAGCGGGCCAACAAGTTTTATCATGTTCTTTGCCTTTTCATTCATTATTGTTGAGTTGTGTAGTTGAACTCCACCTTGGGGCCCCGATTGAGGCTCAAACACAGGGGCATACTCAAGCAGCAAAGGCCTTATGTTATTGGGACCTGGAGTTTTAGGCTCAAGCTGCACTGGCCCAACATGGAAAGGCCCAAGGTTTGAAAGCCCAGAACCTAAACATTTTGTTTTCGGCTGCAAAATTTGAAATTC
Organism: Carex rostrata; assembly: GCA_964058875.1. NCBI lineage: Eukaryota > Viridiplantae > Streptophyta > Magnoliopsida > Poales > Cyperaceae > Carex > Carex rostrata. The sequence continues at coordinate 306,901 of CAXKVT010000168.1, forward strand.
CAAAGTTAGAAAGTCGCATGCTTGTACAGTAGCTGTTGCCAACTGGTCTGTCTGGCGAAATTGTTCTTCAGTGAGTGGGTTTTTAATGCCAACAGTTTCCATGTCAAATCCCGAGTTTCTAGCCTGTAATTCTGAGAAAAAGTTAGTTATATCTGACCAGTTAATATAGATTTGACCTTTACTCTTTGAAAATTCTTGCAGAGGGTGGCGTGCAACAGTGGCCATGATTTTGTTCCCCAGATAAATACAAATTGTCTGTGCCACATCTGATCCCAGCATGATTGTAGCCTTTGGTGTGTTATGGCTGAAACTCATTGGTGTTGCTTTTGGTGTAGTCAGTTTCTTTCCTCCATTATTGTTTGAAGGTTTCATCTTCTCTTTGGTTGGTGCAACTGTTTTTTTCTTGATTACCCACTCGGTTTTGAGTGTGTTTGATCGAGCAGTGGTCTTCCTTGTCGGTTTCAATTTCTTTATTTTCCTCTTGACTATCCACACCGTTTTTGTTTTCTGAATAACATTCACATAGTGTGTATTTCCCCTCCAAGGCATATTAGAAGCCCCGCTACTTCCCCCTTCTTCAAACTCGTCCGAAGGTGGGTAGCACTGGTCGGTAAGGTTTGGGTAGTTGTATCTGGGTGGAGGTGGATATGTGTTTTGTGGTTGTGTTCCATTTGGTGGCTGAGGAGGGGGCAAGTAACCGGGTTGTGCCAGACGCCATCCCATTAGCTTGACCCTTACCCGTTTGGCATAGTCTCCTATATGAACTTTGAGAAATTTGGGTAGGCGTCGAGGGTGTTTAGATGCAACGAGCAGTGTCATACGCTCGATCTAACCAGTTTCGAGCCCGTATGGAAACACATACTTAATCGTGCCTATCTTGACCGACAGCTTTTCTAGTTCTTCTGTGTTACAGAGTTGCAATGGTGCACCAAATAGTTGCACCCATGCCTCATAACCCGGTGGCTGGAAGGACATGCCCGATGTCTCTTCCCAGTTTGTCAGGTTAATGCGAACTTGGAGTTCAGGTATCTCATATGGTCCCTGTTGCACTATTGCATTACATAGCTCAGGGTTTTGACACACTAGGAAGTATCTTCCTCTGTCAGTTTGCAAAACTCTATAGAATTTCGGGTATGCCCCGAACCTGTAAGCTAGCATTCTTTTGATGGCCAAAGGCAGACCAGGTGAACGATCACCTGTCAGTACTATGATCCAGGCAGAGCTTTCCAATGGTATGTTACTCTGTCTAGGTGGTATCTTAGGTGTAAGATAAATGTCTTCCTCTTCCGGGCGTTCGCTCCAGAATTCTTCAGCCATGTCTAATGGTTCTTTGAGAGTGTCTGCGTAAGAGTTATGTGTTACTCTTGCAGTGAATGTTGGTTGTGGTGGGCAATTTGTCTGTGGATTAGGTTTAGTTATCTGTATTGTAGGTTTTGACTGGGGCTGGGTTTTTATAGTTCCATGGCATCTTGCTGATAAATGCCCATATTTATGACACTTATAACATTTTGGTGGTTCACGGCACTATGCCCTGACATGGCCTTTGGCTAGGCACCTAAAACATCTCCTTTCTCTTAAAGCTTTTGCGTGGTGTGCTTCCAGCTCTTTGGTACGATACTGTCCTGGTGCTTGCTTGTATTGATGTTTCTCTAGCTTTTTAGTCCTTTTTGAAACAACCTTTTGCCATCCCTCATTTAATTCACCATTACTCTGTTGGTGTTGGTAGCGCCGTTCAGGGAGCCAGGTCTGGTGTCTTGCCCTGTCTTGCCCTGTCTTGTCCTACTCTGTTTCCGTTAGAGAATCACCCAGTGTAGAGGTTGTCTTGTCCTTCTTGTTGTTTGATGGGTTCAGGTTTCTGTAGCCTTTGCAGAATGATGGGAATTGTATTAATGGTTGCTCCATTAATGGTTGCACGGTGGAGAGGTGCCTGGTTGGTGGGGGTCTTGATCACCTTTGGGGTGGAGAATATTTCTTCAATCGGTCTAGGTTTTTGTTTCATTGTTTCATCAAACCAGCTTAACAGAGTTTTGTCTCCGGTAGGTGGTTCTGAGTTCGCCTTCCTTGTCGCCCGCCTTGTCCCCATGGTCTCCCTTTGTTACCCCAAATACTAACTTAAAATAACCATTTCATCAAAAACATTAATTTCAACAGAGATGCTACCAGACAAAAAAAAAATTGTTAGTTTCAACAGAGATGTTACCATACAAGGAAAACATCAATTTCATCAGACCGGAATCGGCCGTCAGCAATCTGATTTTGGACCAAGTTCCCCGGTGGGCGACAATTCAGCGAAAAACCAGTTCAAAGGGGTCGACTCAAGCGCCGTGGACTGATTCTTGAGCCGATTCTCATGATTTGGAGCGATTCTTCAGAAGAAGATAAGTGTTACGACCCCAAGTCTGATTTGGGGGCGAAATCTGTGATTTTAAATATGTCAAAATGCTGATTGGAGAAAAATGATTATCGGGCCGTTCGGTCAGACATGGGGGCGGAAAAAAAATTAAAAGAACAACGCTGCAGATGTGCCCTACGACTAAGAAATAGAAGCTACTGCCTGATCTAGGGGTGTAAACGGGTCGGATATTATTCGATTTAGTCCGGATCGGAATCCGAAAAATTACTTAAATTATCTAATCCGTATCCCAAAAATTATAACAGATAAGGATACGGTAAGAATTTTAACTATCCATATCCGACCGTTTAAATCCCTAAACTGCAACAAATGTATTCTATGTTATTAAATTGATTTATTAAATTGCATATACATACTAATAATTTATTAAATTATTTATAATTATATATTTTGATGAACAACATAACACTATTTGACTAATGTTTTGATAATATAATATATGTTTTGTAACTAACAAACCTATTATGAAAAATATTAGATCTAATTTCTAAATGAAAAAAATAATATATAGATGTATTTTTTTACTAGAATGTACATTAGTAATTTATTTTTTATTATCCAAATTACATTGATATAATATTCGTATCCGTCCAATGTCCGATCCGTATCCGTATCCGTTTAACATTCTATCCATATCTGTATCCGTATCCGAGACTATCCGTATTCGTATGCATTTTCGAAAAATTATAACAGATAAAGATACAGTTGAACAACTATCTGATCCATATCCAACTGTTTACACCCCTAACTGGATCCCACTAGAGATTATGTGGATTTTATCATTTTTATTAAAAATTTATTTGACACTAATTTTAACTTATTGAATATTTAAAAAAAAATCAGCATTAATGTCTCATGTCATTTTTTTTATTTTTGTGTTAACAAAATTTTGTTTACCCATTTTCCTATTATTTTAGTATAAAACAAGTCAAATAGATCCATGTTTCCGATTCCATTTTTTACCTTAATTAGTTACCTCCTCTATCTTATCTTCTCAATCTTAGAAAATGTTATATTTCGAATATGTTTAATTTTGATGGTTTACTGAAATTTTAGTTACATTGTCTAATCAGGTAAAAACAGAAGCCTCGCATTCTGATCCGCAACAAATAAAGACAGAACACAACACTGTCCAATCTGAACTTCAAAGTACAACGGGTTTTGGAGACACTGTTCTTCATCTACTTGTTACAAAGGGGCACAACAAACTCGCTTTGCAGGTTTTTCAAAGAGAGAAGGTCCTGTTGAAAGCGCAGAACAAGATGCTAGAAACACCACTACATAGTGCTGTCAAGGCCAGAAACCTTGAGTTCATTCAGATGATCATTCGAATAGATCCTTCCATTGTCAAGGATGTGCTACAAGAAACAAATGAGAAGGGAGACACGGCCTTGCATGTTGCTATCAAATACTACTTTGAAGATATCACCATCGAGCTGATGAAGTTGGATCCTAAAGTAGCATATAAGGTCAACAACGAAATGTTAACTCCACTGTACATTGCTATAGAGGATAAACGTACTGACATAGCAAAGGGAATGATTGAAGTTGAACCAAATCTTGCATGCACCCAATTTTTCAATGGAATGTTTCCCATTCATTTAGCAGCAAGCAAGTGTAACAGTATTCTGGTAAGCTATTTCATGGAAATGAACCCTGATTATGCAAAGTTGGTGGATCCTCATGGAAGAAATATTTTTCACATTGCTGTCGCCGAAGTGGGCAATTACGATATTCTTTATATTTTTGTATTAAGTAGTGAGCGAAATAGGAAAGTAAGAATGACTAATGCAAGAGATTATGAAGGAAATACTCCATTGCACATTGCAACAATGAAGGGACACAAGTCTTATATGAAATTATTGTGGAGGATGAATTCTGCTGCAGAAACAGTTACAAATAACCTAGACTTGAAGCCGTACTTGATTTCCAGGACACAATTACTACAAAATAATAATGAGGTATGTCCAAATTAACAAATGCATCCAAAAATTATTTCTTGTTAATTTTTCCTTAACTCGTGTTTCACTATGATACTATCAAATATTGAACTACCAAGCAAGCAAAACACACACTAGCTAATTAGATAATACATAATAGCTTCACTATTGACGCCAATGCGGTTGAAGGCTTAGTATATGGAAAGTGTAGATATACTTTTGATCTGAGGCATAAAAAAAAACAATAGTTAAATATTTTTGGATAAATTTGTCAGAGAATTGTGCAGCCAAAATACTAAAGTCCAAATATGAATTTTACTCTAGTACACCATTTTTTAATTACTAAATAAATATTTAAATTGATCTCAACCTTTCGATTAACCAAGGTCATTATAAAAAAATATAGATATTGATCTTTTTTTTTTACTTTACTAGTAGAAAATCTATTAAATTTAATTGTGATAATTGAGAGTTAGACATGTGAAATCTAGTAGTCCAGTACATATTTTCTATACTTATTCTGAAGATTAGAGTTATTAATTTAATGCCCACAACCATAAATTTTATAATAAATTACAATTGTGTTATGAATTTAATTGTTCTGGATCTTCTAATGTTTGTCTGTGTAATGGAGTATCACCCAATACAATAAAACTATTAGTTACTAACTGTTATTTTTTAAAACTTTGCAAGAATAAAAGATAATAAATTAATTAAAACGTGACACCTTTCTAATCATTAATTCTTCATTAGAACTGTTCGTATTGATAAATGAGTGCTCTCTTGGTTATATATTATAACAGTTTTATGCGATGTATAAACGAATTCGCGCCCACGAGATTGCTCATGGGCGGATATTTTCTGAAGAGTGGTTTGATGATGTAATGGATGTCGAACCACCACCATCCTTGGAAAATAAATGGGAGAGAACTCAAGTCATTGGACTGGGCTCCGTACTGATCACAACTGTAACCTTTGCTGCGCTTTCACAATCCCAGGAGGTTATAATCAAGATCATGGTACACCAGTTCTAGGGAGGAAATATATGTTCTGGACATTTATTCTAGCAAACACCTTGTCGTTTATACAAGGATTCTTAAGCTTATTTGCACTTCTTATTAATGCTTTGCCAGGTATACCTATCAATACCTTTGAGTTTGCTATAGTTATGTTTCTGTTGGCAGCATCTACTATGGTTGTGACATTTGGATTGGGGTTGTATGTGACGCTAGCTCCAGTTTGTTTGCCAATTGCCATCATCCTCCTTGTTATCACTCTGTTTATAGGGTCTCCTGCCCTGTTTTATGTTTTATTCGCAAGGAAGAGAAATTTTAGATTCGTTAGTGATCTTATTGTTGATGGGAGAAGTATATTGGCAATTTATGCAATATCTCTCCTGTTCATTTTCGGCCTGGCCTTATTTATTTTTTAATTTCCATTTTCATTCTCTATCGATGTCTGCCTTGTTTGCTTCATGAAGCATTTGTTTTTTTTAATGTTTTTTTTTTGTGACATAAAATGAACATTTTTGTTATGTACTTCGGTTTGTTGGACATTCTTATAATGGATGTATCTATTTTTAGTTAATTATGTTTTCCCTGAATGCTTTGTTAATTTACATTAGATATTTTTTCTGGTTGGTTATTAGTTATCAGTTATCATCAATATGAAATTGAGCTAGGGCTCAGGTTCTCTGACTAGTAATCATGATATATAGTACAACTACAAATATGTAGCATATATATTGTGAAATGGAATGTTAATATATATGTTATAAGAAGCCATCAAAGCTCAATCGGCTTTTCATTGTCATATTCAATTAATTAGAACATAATAGTCTTTATTTATTTAATTAAAATTTGATCGTTGCTCAATTATTGTATGTAAAAGATGCGCAGAATATATACGACCATTTATGAACTTAATGTAAGCGGGTTTGGATCATATGCCTTCATTTCTTATGAATAGCTGAGTTGGAAATAAAACCTTGAGTGAGTCTATGGTACTATGCATATTACGATTTGGTACCGTGCTACGGCTCTATATTTGAGTTTTCAAATTCTAATAGTCGATCCGAACCGTTCATCTTGTTCTCCATATTAATATGTGTTTGGAGACCAAATTTTACATTTTTTGAAATTTCTTTACTATTTTCTTAGATTTATTGAAAATCACTGTTTTTGGATGGTCTAGAATTTTCAGATCAAGTGATTTTCTAAATATCTAAAGAAATAGTAAAAAAATTTCAAAAAATGTAAAATTTGGTCTCCAAACACATATTAATATGGAGAACAAGATGAACGGTTCAGATCGACCGTTAGGATTTGAAAACTCGAATATAGAGCCGTAGCACAGTAACAACCCGTGATATGCATAGTACCATAGACTCACTCTAAAACCTTTCCTTAAGAGCAGATTGATTTGTTGATGTACTCTTCATTGTTTGACGCTATATAGCCTGACTTAATGCTATTTGATTTAATTCTTTACCAATTATTTTGCTCTTTTTGCGGAATAATGCAATCCCATCTGTTATTATATTTTCAACAAATATGTGTATTGAACATAATGATGACATTTTTTTTCGATTTGTATTTTTTTTCCGGTTATTTGGTTTTTTTTTTATTGGTAAAAATAAAAGACTGCATCGGCTCTGTTCATACTTGAGGCATGCTATGACTAGTGTTGTAAAATTGCTGATTCAACTGTGACTGATGATTTTACTGTTTTGTTAAGCCACTGTTGGATCAACAATTCTCAAAGTGGCTTAATAAATAGTAAACAAATTTAGAAAAATATTAAATTTGGTCTCCAAGCACATATTAATATGAAGAATAAGATGAACGATTCAGATCGACATTTTGAATTTTAAAATTTCAAATTTGGACCGTATGCATATCGGGCCATATGCATACGAATGCACGTTAGTCACTCACTCTCTCTCTCTCTCTCTCTATATATATATATATATATATCATAATTTATTAAAAATAATTTATTTAACTCATTAAACTTATTAAATAAACTTAATTTAACTTATATCCATTATTATAACCTGACACTACGTTTATTTTTTCTTAATGCATAAACACTTTACATATGTAAGAAACATGTTTATTTAATAAAAAATAAATTCAAGAATTAAACTTTTTCAAATACTAATAACATATTATTTGAAATAAATGAAACATTTCAAATTTCCAACATAAAATCACTAAATTTAATTTATGATAACAACTAAGTTTCATAAATGAATATGTCGTACTAATTGAAAAATTTACATGAGTAATTAGTAAGAAAAATATATGATATATAAATAACGGAAGAATTAATCAATTTCAAAGTAAGTAGGAAAAGAAAACATATATAAAAAATATTAAATGTATGTCCAACTATAAATATCTACAATATATGATTTATAAAACTTATTATCACACACTATCACAGAAAAAAAAGTTAATGTGAAAAATAAATAATCACTGTAATAATTAAATTGGATAAATGGAAATAAACGTGAATAAACAGAAATAAACGGTAAAACAGCTGATTAATCGGAAAAACGACCGATTAATCATTTTCATCTGCAAACAGGTATCCGTTAAGCGTATTCGTAACAATTTGATCACTATTAACAACTAAATGGTCGATTAAACGACTATTAAAGCCGTTTTTCACTGAATTTCATGGGACTTTCTTTTTTGAAAACCTTCGCAGAGGCTGTGAAGTCGTGAGGAGGAATCGAACTATCGACCTTTGAGTACAACAATTCTAGAACATATTTCTAGCTCAAAGTTCACGGGACTTTCAAGGCTAACAAAACACTACAAGTTGCCGGAAGTAAACTAGTCAAGCCCAACAGGCTTCCTTCCAAGATGCAGAAAACTACATGTGCCATTTCTAGAAAAATGGACTTAATTAATTAATTTTTTTTTTAAAACTTGGTAGTAGCTACCAAAGTTCGTGAGGAGAAATCGAACTCTAGGACATTTTCCTAGCCAATTATGCTACCTCCCCTTTTCTCTAATTAATTAATTTGTCGGGAAGACTCCAGGAGGACCAGAACTCAAATTCATATGAGGTACCTGAAGTATTACGATCCCCCACCACAATATATATATATATATATATATATATATATATATATATATATATATATAGAGTAATGCTACGCTACTTCGCGAATTAAAATGGCCGTTTTAATTCGCGCTCATATCTCTAGTTTTGAAGACCAAATAGCCAATCCAAACCGTTAGATGTTTAATCTATATTAAAATGTACTTGGAGACCAAATTTTACATTTTTTGGAATTTGTTTACTATTTATTAAGATGGTTTGAAAATTGCTGTTTTTATTAAAATTCTGCACCATTAAAAAACAGTGATTTTCAAACCATCTTAATAAATAGTAAAAAAATTCTAAAAAATGTAAAATTCGGTCTCCAAGCACATTTTAATATAGATTAAACATCTAACGGTTTGGATCGGCTATTTGGACTTAAAAACTAGAGATATGAGCGCGAATTAAAACAACCTGTTTAATTCGCGAAGTAGCGTAGCCTTACTCTATATATATATATATATATAGAGTTAGGCTGGGGTGCTATGGATAGCATAGTGGCCTCTATGCTACGGCTCAATATTCGAGTTTTCAAAATCCAAACGGTCGATCCGAACCGTTCATCTTATTCTCCATATTAATATCTGCTTGGAGACCAAATTTTAAAATTTTCTGAATTTTTTTACTATTTATTAAGCCACTTTGAAAATCGCTAATCCAACGGTTTTACTGTTTTGTGCAGCCACCGTTGGATCAACAATTTTGTAAAATACTTAATAAATAGTAAAACAATTCAGAAAAATGTAAAATTTGGTCTCCAAGCAGATATTAATATGGAGAATAAGATGAACGGTTCGGATCGACCGTTTGAATTTTGAAAACTCGAATATTGAGCCGTAGCATAGAGGCCTCTATGCTATCCATAGCACCCCAGCCTAACTCTATATATATATAGTTAATCATGTGATAAGATTTTCCTCGAACGTTTTGTCAAACACCGTATGTGCATGTTCTACGCTCCCGACTTGTTTTTATTTTTAGAGTTGTAGGTCGATCGGGTTATGCAAATGAATCATTATTTATTTTTATTTTTTTTTGGACTACGTACTTGTTATAACTAATTATTTAATTGATATAAATACGCGAGTATATTCAATTTTTTAATGGTAAATAGATTATTTAATTTTTTAGTAGTGTTTTTAATGGGATGCCATTCATAGTCGTGCCAAAACAGAATTTACTCTGATCCTCTTTTTTATAATGGTGTTTTCTGAAATTTTCCGACCCGACTGTTTGAATTATTATACCTAAAGTAACTCAAATTATGAGTTCAGATCTATACCGTCAGATCTGTTTTGTATTAAAAGAACCATGCATTCCATCTCTGACCAGAAAACACAGGATTCTGATCGGAAGGTCTTGATCTAAACACAAAATTTGAGTTACTTCAGAGATTTTAACTCGACCTCCGCTTAAGTGTTTAAACGATCTCTGTTAATAAGGATTTAGTCGAGGGTCCCAGATGGCAAGATTTCTAAAACTCGCTGAACAAATAGAAATAGTTGTATCTGCCATGGCGGATCCGAAACAAATTTATTATTTTTGTATAAAAGAATGTTAAAACATCTTTTCAGTACCAATAAGATAAATAAATGTGTACTAGCCTTCTACAGCTCGGTATTAGTAAAAAAAATATTGACTGTTCGACTTTGAGATATATCTTTCCCGTTCGAAATTTTTATTAAATACTATAATTGCAAATTCAGGGCCGCTCAAATGCTCCATTACTTAACAATCTAATAATATCTCAACATTTTTATCTTCAATTTTAAAATTAAAATAGATCTAAACTACTCAATATGATATCCATGTTAAATATAATTGAATACCAAATTTTATATTTTTTGAAAATTTTGACTATTGTAGAGGGTTCAAATTAATGCCTCCATTTTTTGTGCCTCCACCATACCTCCATTAATAAATACTTTAATAATTCAAAATTTAAAACTTAAAAGTCAAAATAAAACTATTGGATATGATCTACATTATTTTATCTATGCAAGTGTAAAAAATTACGACATTTAAATTTTATTTTGATTGTCATCAAGAGCTTGTAAAAAACACACTAATGTGGATGATTTCTAGATGTTGATTTTTGAACTTATTGATTCACATTAAAAACAAAATTGAAATGTAATAATTTTTTGACATAGATCACATCTAAAGGTTTTATTTTGATTTTTATGCTTTAAATTAAGTTAATGAAGTTTTAAAAAATAGAGGCATGATGGAGGCACAAAAAATGGACGCATTTCAACCCTCCTCTTGTTTAAGATAGGTACAAATCACTATTTTTCAGAAAATTGTGAACCATCTAAATATAATGATTTTATACCTATCTTCAAAAATAGTCAAAATTTTCCAAAAAATAAAAAATTTGATCTCCAGTCATATTTTAACATGAATATTATGTTGAGCGGTTCAAATCGTCTATTAAAATTTTGAAATCAAAGATAAAAATATTAGAGTACGATTGAGACATGAAGCACTAGGACCTTTTTGCCATCCTCTTGTAATTTTGGGCCATCATTATTAATTCTTCCACATTAAAAACTTTCATAATTCAAAATTCAAAACTCTTTAAGTGTCAAAACGAATTATGATATGTACTTTGTGTTATTTGTCTTATTTTGTCTTATACAAATAAAAAGTATGAAATTAATTTTCTTGTCCAATCGTATGTCTTGCAGTGGCCGGGGTACCAAAGTAAATAAATATAGGCACACTGGAAAGTTCTAAAATGAGCAATATTGCTGAACAGTGAGAGTAGTCCATCGCAAAAAAATATTTTTTTATTCTCGCGAAAAGTGTCTCATTCTTGTTGTGAATGTTTAATTTTTCTGGTGAAAATTTTCTTATTTTGAAATAAACACAACTTATGCATAATAAATGCGTAATAAATTAAATAAATCACAACTAACATTAATATTTTTGTTGGGTAAAATATAATGAAACAAAATGACTAAAGCGGAGTGTGTGTGTGTGTGTATGCTATTGACCTATTGTATTATGTACAATCCACATAATATGAAGCCACCTGTTATAATCAGAAGTGCAATATAATAAAAACCAAATGATATATTTAGTTCTGATAAAAACAAGTCATGCAAAAAAAATTCAATTACTTTAATAAATACTAAATCATCCAAATATTCCACCAGTCAGATACATTCAACAAAAGAAAAAAAAAATTACTGAAAATAAGTCACACAACACAAGTGGCCATGAAGTTTGAAGCGTATAAGACCTGGGTCCGACTCCCGTAAAGTAACTCGAAATTTAAGTTTGGATCCTGGTGAGGAAATAAGTTGTTATTCAACTGTCAACCTTCGTCGAGATTGTGCATGAAAAAAATTGAACAGTTGAATGAAAAAAAAATAAAAACCTATTTTTTCAAAAGAATAACAACCGATTCGTGTTCTGGATCCGGATCGTCCGAGGTTAAATTAACATATATACTTGTTCAACAATATTAATAATATTTGTGTAGATTATGATCGGACGGTTCTAATCAAACTCAAACCTTTAAAGTATTATGGAGATCCGAATTCATAAGACCTACAGGTAGGGGTGGCAACGAACTGACTCGGTCCTAGCTCAGATTGTTAATTTCGAGTTGAGCTACTGTCGAGCGAGCTGCACTTAGGGCATCCGAGCTAAAACTTCAGCTTGAAATCATGACAAGCTAGCTTGAGCTGGACCGAGTTAGCTCACGAGTTGTACCTCACTTGCTTGAGAAGAAGCAGATGGCTCCTCAGAGGGAGAAGTTTAGATATGTCTATCATAACATTGTGATTTAGATATTTCTTTATCAAATATAAAAATTAATCATTTATCCACCTAAACACACATAATTTAGTAATATCTCCATTACTTACTTTCATTAATTTAAAATACAAACTATTATTAAGAGAAATTTACATGCATGCCCATCAAAACTTCATCAATTCAATATTTTCTAGTCAAAATTTACAAATTAGTTATTTTTCCCATCTAAACTTTCTTATTTTATTAATATCCTCATTTTTCTAAAACTTGAACTCCTAATTTATCTTCTGATTCAATAAATCAATCTTCTATATTATTTGAATCAGTTCAAATAGACCTCTACGTTAATGCATGTCCCCTTCCTTTTCTCTCCTTGATATATAAACATGGTGTGTAAATATCTACAAGTCATATTTCTCATAATAAATATGGTGTGTAAATATCAAAATTTTCTATTGTTACTGTACATTGAATTAGTGCATATACTGCAATGATCTGTCAAAACCAAGACTATATATATGTTTTCATTCTGAAATATTATATGTGTGGATTTTGGCTTGTAATTTGCTATACTTATCGGCTGGCTAATCCAGGTTATCCCAACTGGAAATTTTATTGTGCTAGCTGTACATTGGCTTTAAGATGATCGATCTAATAATAGCGTCTAGTCTATTGAAAGCATTTGCTGCGACTATTAATAATATTATTATTGTGATGTTTTAGAAAATATGTACGTGGAGCATATATATTCATTAACACTACAAAAATGATCTCTGATCATGACAATATGAATTCTGAGATCCATTCTACACTGGTAATTAAGTACCAAAACCTCTTATATTAATTGTTAGGTTAGATTCAAATGAATGTGCAGATAAATGATCTCTTGTTTTCGCTTGTTGTGCAGGAAGCCGCAGAAAGGTCCTGGTCTGATGAGCTTCCAAATGACATGCTGGCTGAAATTATTACCAGTATAGATTTTTCAAAAGATTACCTAAATTCCATTGCTGTTTGTCGAAGATGGCGCTCCATTGCCCATGCTCTAAAATCCAACCCAAGAAGTGACCTTCAGTTATTGTTCCATCCCTTGCCTAAAAAATATCCTCTTCCCATGCTCCTGCAACCACCAGGAAAGAAAACCAAATTACACTATTTCTATAGTATTACCAAGAGGAAGGTGAATGAACTCCATTTACCAGAAATTAGTAACAAATGGATATATGGAAGCTGGAGAGGTTGGTTAGCAACTGTTGATATCAAAGACCTAAACTTGATTTATCTCTTGAATCCCATCACAAAAGCGACGATAACCTTGCCACCGTTACGTACCTTGATATGCTCTTCATGGAAAATTGAAAAGATTATCATTCTAACCTCTTGGGAAGTTGCTAAGCAGTCTAACTGCACAGCTACTGTTGCAGTTCTAACAAGCGGTAGCTATAGTGATTTGCATATTTGTAGGATTGGAGATGACAAATGGAAAGAATTCGAAACATTTATGGGTCGAATCGATGATGTCATTGAATTCAAAGGAAACTTATATTTCGTCACTATAAATGCCTACCTTTTTTCAATTAAAAGAAATCCTAATAGAAAGTTTACACTTATTATTAAACCAGTGCCAGATATGAAAAATTATTGTGGTCGACACTATCTCACTGAATCATTATCTGGAGATCTATTGTTGATTACTAGATTTTTTGATTGGTTAAGGAAGGAAACAATTTGCTTCACGGTACACAGGTTAGAAGAGAAACCCGAAGGCGGCAAAATCTGGAAAAAATTAGAAAATCTTCATGATCAAGTGTTCTTCGTCGGTTGCAACACAACCTTATGCTTGGACTCAAATTTATACCCTGAATGCCAGGGGAATTGCATTTACTTTGCCGATGAAAGCAATCTAGTTTCTGAAATTACAAGAGGTACCTACCCTTTAAAGAATTTCAAAGATAATGGAGTTTATCACATGAATGATAGAAAAGTAGAACTAATTTTGGAGGGCATAAATGATCGACTTAGGTTTCCAGCAATTTGGTTTTCTCCTAATCCATGGTAATTCAAATACATCTCTTCCTATCAAGGTTCTAAATAGCGATGATAGCATTATAGCTTTTAAGGTTTGAAAAAGCTATAACGCATAGCACAACCATAGCTAACTATTCAGAATCATTATAAATTAAAGAAGCGATTACTAGCGTTATTGCTTTTGAGGTCCGAAAAAAGCTATAGAGCAGATAGCTAGTTATTTAATTAGAACCCTGCTTCCTACTCTTAATTGATATATATTTGTTGGTTATTCTTTTAGTTCATTCCCTTTTTAAATATATAATTACTTTACATTGTAACTAATTATTTTTTTACTGCGTGATTTATGGTTGTATCAATTTGCCTCTTATGAGATTGCAATTGTTGTACTAGTATTCTTTCGGTAACGTAATTTAAATTCTATAGTGCATGCACACACTTAAAAAGTAAATCAGCTTTGTGCCATGTACATATCACAGTCTTAGAGGAAAAGAGGAACCAAATAATTCATTCATTCAAAACAACCGTGAAAAAAAAAACATTATTTGAGGAAAATAGGTACCAAATTAGTTTGTTTCTTTACATTGTAGATATTATATATATATGATCTTCAATTTTCAAAACATTATTTGAGATCTTCAAATTCAAATTCATTTGAAAAAAAAAATATACATTTGCATTTTTTTTACTTGTCACATGCCACAAATATAATTTAATTTTTATTTATGTTTAACGTACACCATGATGTTTTTTTTTCTAGAAAACGACATGATGTTTTTAGAAAACGACAAAGATAATTGCATAGCATTATGAGGGCAAATATGTCATATGATAAATTAAAAGTTGCTCCAAAAGTAGTGCAATGCAAAAGCGGAACGGACTCTGCTGCTTTTTTGATATCAACCATTCAAATTTGTTGAGATTTGTGCATAAAAAAATTTCTTTATAGAGATACGTGAATAGAAAATTTTGAATGGTTGATATCAGAAAAGCAGCGGAGTCTGATCCTGCAAAAGCATGGCGTGTCGACACGCACATCTAAGGACAAGGAAAAACACATCTATATTACAAAAATATTATTGTTAGTTGTGATTTATTTAACTTTATTATGCATATGTTGTGTTTAATTATTTCAAAATAATGAAAAATTCCACCAGAAAGATTAAAACATTGCTCATTTTAAAACTTTTCAGTGTGCCTAAATTTATTTACTTTGGTACCTCCACTGCAAGATTCAATAGGGGACAAAACAAATTCAATTATAAGACAAATGACAGAAACTACATATAATAATTTGTTCTGACGCTTGAGTTATGAATTTCGACGTATTTAATTAGAATTTCAAACAAACAGTCAATATATTTTTTACTAATACCGATTCGTTGTGGAAAGCCAGAACGCATTTATTTATTGGTGAAAAGATGTTTTGAGTTTTCACATTCTTTTATACAAAAATAATAAATTTGATTCAGATCCGCCATGGCGGATACAAATATTTCTATTTGTGTAGCGAGTTTAAGACACTTAGTCCTCTTATTTTTAATGGGGTTTTCTGAAAAAATTCCAACCCGACCGTTTGACGGACCTACATTAAATTATTATACCTATAGTAACTCAAATTCTGTGTTTAGATCTTTACCGTCATATCGTTTCAGCACGAGTATTAAAGTGACCCTATGCATTCTACCTCGGATCAAATTAGAAAGGATTCCGATCGGACGGTCTTAATCTAAACACAAATTTTAAGTTACTTCAGATTGACAGGATTCTGATGAGACGCGACAGCGCAAATTCTGAAGGCTGTCAGAAAAGAGGACAAGGTACCTCTCTCTCTCTCTCTCTTTCTCTCATTTGTCCGTGAACCCTTTTAGGTACTATTGTTTAAGGTAAAGATTTTAACAGAGTAGTTTTAGCTTCATGCAGCTTATGAACCAGGAGCAGCGCTGTTTTGATTCTTTAGTCTGTGCGCTGCATGAAGCTAAAACTACTCTGTTAAAATCTTTATCCATTGTTTATTTTAGTTACTGCTAAAACTGGTTAAGTGTTGCTAGTTACTGTTAAATGTGGTTATTACTGTTGATCGTTATTGTTGATATTTGTCATTAATTGTAGCTAATTACTAATAGTTGTTGTCGATTGCTGAAGCTTTGCATTGCTTGTTTAAGTAGACATGCTTGTATTAATTTGCTGTTGATTACTAATAATTGTTCTTCTTGTTAAATATTATTAATTGCTGCTGATTGAGATGAAAAAGGAAGAACTATAACCTTTATTGGCCAATACAGAAATGCTTGTATCATCTATAGCAAGAATGCATAGTTTAATTGTAACACTTTTTGGTACAATATTTTGCTTAACTTTTGTATTTATTTGACTAGATGACATGAGATGCCCATGCTAGGAGGACTAACCAGCCTTTGCTAGAAACTTTTGGCCCAGAAAAGTCGGCCCGGCCCATAAAAGAGAGATCTTTGTTCCATTGGTCTCCTTATCTTTGTTTATCCGAATCCGATCTTTCCTCGCTTCCTCGCTTCCTTATCTCACTTCTCACTTCTCACTTCTCACTTGAAAGAAAGAAAGAAAGAATCGCTCAAACCAAAAAAATAAGAAGAAGATGATGCCCGGGCCCGTGCTGTCTCTCACCCCTTTTTGTTCCCTTTCACCTTCAATTTCTCCTCGTCGTGACCTCTCTCTTTCCTGCTATGCCATCCCCAATTCCAAATCTCAACCCCACCGAATCAGCAACAAATCAAAATCAAAACCACCATCTGCAACTAATTCGCATTACAAAGAGATCCTTCAGCACTATAACTCTCTCTTGGCTTCTCAGAATCCTCCCACCTCAATCTATCCCTTCAATGTGCACCTTGCTGCCTTGGTTTGTAACTCCGACCCTGCCATTTATTACTTCTTTGACCTTATAACACAAACTGATGGAATCAGTCCTAATGATTATACCTATAGTCTCATGATTAATTATAGTGCCCACACGAATCGTCTCGATCTAGCTTTTTGTTTTCTTGGAAGACTTCTCAAAGAGGGTCACACGGTTAAGGCCGTGATATTCAGTCCAATAATCAAGGGCCTTTGTTATGAGAATAGGACTAGTGAGGCGGTAGCCATTGTTCTTTACAAAATGCCTAAGTTGGGATGTATACCTAATACGATATCGTATAACATTCTTATCAAGGGGCTTTGCTCAAAGGGCAGCATTGGTTTTTCCCTTCTGTTATTTTTTAGAATGGTTAAACATGGCAGTGAGTGTAAACCTTGTGTTATCACGTACAGCATTGTTATTGATGAGCTTTGTAAGGCGGGTCAACTTGCTAAAGCATTTGGTTTGTATAGACAGATGTGTCCTGCTGGGGTTAAACCTAATACTAATACATATAGCTTGTTGATTAATGGGTTATGCAAGAATGGTGATATTCCAAAGGCAATCGAGTTGATGCATGAAATGATTTCCAAAGGGTATGAGCCCAATGTCGTGACTTATACCACTCTTATAGATGGGTTATGTAAGAAAGGTGAAGTTACAATGGCTAAGGAGTTGATGCATGACATGATTTCCGAAGGGTGCGAGCCTGATGTCGTGACTTACAGCACTCTTATAGATGGTGTGTGCAAAAAAGGTGAAATTACAAAGGCAGAGGAGTTGATGCATGACATGATTTCCAAAGGGTACGAGCCCAATATCGTTACTTATACCACTCTTATAGATGGATTATGTAAGAAAGGTGAAATTACCAAAGTAGAGGATTTGATGCATGAAATGATTTCAAAAGGGTACAAGCCCAATGTCGTGACTTACAATACTCTTATAGATGGTTTGCGTAAGAAAGGTGAAATTAAGAAGGCAAATGAGTTGATGCATGACATGATTTCCAAAGGGTGCGAGCCTGATGTCGTGACTTACAACACTCTTATAGATGGGTTATGCAAGAACGGTGAAGTTACAACGGCAAAGGAGTTGATGAATGAAATGATTTCCAAAGGGTTCGAGCTCGATGTCGTGACCTACACCACTCTTATAGATCGGTTATGTAAGAAAGGTGAAGTTACAACGGCAAAAGAGTTGATGCATGGCATGATTTCCAAAGGGTGCGAGCCCGATGTCGTGACTTACAATACTCTTATAGATGGTTTGCGTAAGAAAGGTGAAATTACGAAGGCAAAGGAGTTGATGCATGACATGGTTTCCAAAGGATACAAGCCCAATGTCGTCACTTATAACACTCTTATAGATGGTTTGTGCAAGAAAGGAGAAATTACGGAGGCAAATGATTTGATGCATGACATGATTTCCAAAGGGTACGAGCCCAATGTCGTGACTTATACCACTCTTATAGATTGGTTATGTAAGAAAGGTGAAGTTACCAAGGCAGAGGATTTGATGCATAAAATGATTTTCAAAGGGTGCAAGCCCAATGTTGTGACTTACAATACCCTTATAGATGGTTTGTGTAAGAAAGGTGAAATTACGAAGGCAAAGGAGTTAATGCATGACATGATTTCAAAAGGGTATGAGCCCGATGTCGTCACTTATACCACTCTTATAGATGGGTTATGTAAGAATGGTGAAGTTACAATGGCAAAGGAGTTGATGCATGAAATCATTTCCAAAGGGTGCGAGCCCGATGTCTTGACTTACAACACTCTTATAGATGGGTTATGTAAGAAAGGTGAAGTTACAATGGCAAAGGGGTTGATTCATGACATGATTTCCAGAGGGTGTGAGCCCGATGTCGTGACTTACAACACTCTTATAGATGGGTTATGTAAGAAAGGTGAAGTTACAATGGCAAAGGGGTTGATTCATGACATGATTTCCAGAGGGTGTGAGCCCGATGTCGTGACTTACAACACTCTTATAGATGGGTTATGTAAGAAAGGTGAAGTTACAATAGCAAAGGAGTTGATGCATGAAATGATTTCCAAAGGGTACGAGCCCAATGTCGTGACTTATACCACTCTTATAGATGGGTTATGTAAGAACGGTGAAGTTACAATGGCAAAGGAGTTGATGAATGACATGATTTCCAAAGGGTGCGAGCCAGATGTCGTGACGTACAACACTCTTATAGATGGGTTATGTAAGAAAGGTGAAATTACAAAGGTAGAGGAGTTGATTCATGAAATGATTTCCAAAGGGTGCGAGCCCGATGTCATGACTTACAACACTCTTATAGATGGGTTATGTAAGAAAGGTGAAGTTACAATGGCAAAGGATTTGATGCATGACATGATTTCCAGAGGGTGCGAGCCCGATGTCGTGACTTACAACACTCTTATAGATGGTTTGTGCAAAAAGGGTGAAATTACAAAGCCAAATGAGTTGATGCGTGACATGATTTCCAAAGGGTGTGTGCCCAATGTCGTGACTTATAACATTCTTATAGATGCGTTGTTCAAGAAAGGTGAAATTGTGAAGGCAAAGGAGTTGCTGCTTGAAATGATTTCTAAAGGGTACAAACCCAATGTTGTGACTCATACCATGCTTATAGAGGATCCGTATCCTCCTGAGTACCCTAACTTGTACAGTGAGCAGAAATCTGAACAGTCCTTTTAATCCAGCAGCTTTGATCTTCTAATCTATATAAGAAACGGTGCCCGCTTATCAGCTCTCGCTATCTCTCTTTTCATCAACGTAAGAACCTCTTCTCTCTCATGTCAATACCTTCTCCTCCGCCCAGCTCGACTCAGCCTCCCCCTGGATTTCCTATTCCTCTCTCCCTCCGCCCAGGTCGACTCCTATCAGTATGTTTAAAGGATTGACCTTTGTTTGATATTTATAGAAATTAATGATCCATGATGCACTTGATACCGTGAACAAGCTTCAAACTGCATTGTATCTCGCTGCAGTTTTTGTAAGCGGGCTTCCAAGAAATCCACCTTTCTAGAAATTTGAGTAGAGGTACTTTTCCATTTTGGATAAGAACTACAAAATCATATCATATCAGCTTTTATCTTATAGAACAGAAGTTGATAATATTTTATAAGAACTGTCAAGCTACACAAAAGTGCTTAACAACTCGATAACTTGTCTTTTCTTTCTTTTGAAAAAAATAATTCACAAATTAAACCATTCATAAAATGGTATTGTATAAGTTTTTTCTTCCTAACACATGAAAAATACAAATATTAAATTTGAGATTGGTACCTGTACAATGCCAGTTATCTAGTAGCAGGTTCGGTCTGTACAAGTGTTGTGTTGCATAGTGGCGTGAACTTTTGAGAAGGGTAACCTCAACTATGCTTGATTTGTCCTTAATTTGAGCCTAAATTGACCTCATTTTATCTTCATTTATGCAGTTAAGCGTATTTGATTCCCATTCTCACATACAGTACTTGAAAACAACATGTCCTTTAGGTTGAACCCCAAAACAAGGTAAATACACCACATGATTTTCTCTTCTAGATTCTTTTGAAATGCTCAAATCAGCCCATTGTTGTCAGTAAAATATGAGTAAACATATTTCAGGTTCCCTTTTTACCATTTCAATCATTCTTGTGAGTAAAATATTAGTAAGCATATTGCACTTACTATAGATGTGTGATGTGTAAACAAGAAGAGGAATCAGTGGTGTATTTGTTCTCAAAATGTCAAATGGTAAAATGCTTCTACTCGATGGTTTTAAACAGGTTTTCAATACCGCAAGGAGTGCTTCACCAATTTCAGAACAATGTGAGCGAATTAATAATGACTGCACAGGGGCAAAGAAGAACAAGAGAAATAATATTGATAGAAATTTGTCTTTTGGAGGTAGTAGTACGTGAGGATATCCAGAGATCAGAATAAAGAACTAGTAGTGCTAGTAGAACAAGTGCAAGCTGAGCGGATTCTCCTTTGGTTCCGATTAGAAAAAAAATATTGTTTCAATTTTGCTTTGGCAGTTATGAGTCATTTGGGTTCTTATATTTGCTATTTTTTTTTTTTTTTGGTTTCTTAGTTCAATTTTTATGTTATGGTTTTCTCTCTGTTTTACTTTTCTGCAAAAAAACTAAAAAAAAAATTGGTGGCTCAAGAGTCCAGTTAACATGTTTAACCTTAACAGTTTGTTAATCATCAATACAATACAAATTCAAGGGCATTGTTGTCCTTTTCACAAAAAAAATCATAATTTTCTATTATGATTTGATAAGTCATATTGCCAAGTCATATTTCACAAAACTGCTTGTAATCCCTTTAATCCAATCCATTAGCTTTAGAAAGAACAATCCACATCACTGGTATTTTAATCTGGGTTTATACATGCAGTACCAGTTCAACCAAGAGGATCCAAATCATATGTTCAAAATTGAATCCACCTTCTGCAAGGTAAGTGGTATATGTGCTTCTCAGTTTAATTGACGTTAAGTTTGGTTGAATTGAAGCCAGGTATGCATTATATATATTTTCTAGTGAAAAGTATCCACACAAAACTAGTTATGGGCATTCTACACTTTCAGTCAGGAATTGGTGCTCTGTAATAACTTGACAATTTTGGTTCTCAAAGTGTTCAATAAAAGTGATCAATGGTTAAATTATAGCCTATAAATGTAACTGGCGACTGTCTCAATATCACGGCCGGGGTTTGTCAAGCTTCCCTATGAAATTTGCCGTGAATCCCCTGAAGATGGAATCCATCTCTGATCCGCTTACTAGTAACTTATTATTTTATTGTATTAGATATTTTTATTTATTTCTTTATTTTTTATTGTATTCGATTAAAGCATTTTTTATTATAAGTTAGTAGCAGCGATCCACACAGATTTGGTCGATTTGGGGAGACGCTGGAGGAAAGAATGAGAAGGAAAGAGAAAGGGTCCCGGGCATGGCGGTCAGAATGCTCGGGCAGGAGAAGTTAAAGGAGACGGAGGCTGCAATCAGGTCCCACCATTTATATAAGAACCCAGAGCCGTAGGGCGCTAAATCAACTGACCAGTGGGGCCCGTCAGATAAGTAGCGAACCGTTGAGTCCGAATTGAATCCTGACCCACGAGGGAGGAGGAATCACGCTCACGGACTCGCGGTAAGGATTTTAATTAAAATTAGTTCGGCTGACAGAAGGGTCCGCAAATCGAATGACGAAGGGACCCGCATCGTCAGTAAGACAGCTCAGCCATCTTGGATGATCTGTTCGCTGAGTCAACGCCACTGTTCGTTTGGAAGATCCGCTTCACCATTTCTTTTGATTCTTCTTTCGTTCTGATCGTCTATAAATACTATATGATTTTTTTTCCAGTTAGATCAGATTATAAATACTCTATCATTAACAACAAAATTGTTAATTTTTTTATTAATAATTAATTATTGGTTATTGATAAAATGATTTTGAAATTTGAAAAATTAACACGCGTCATATAATGATCAAAATTAATTTACAATTTTAATTAGATATACACAAAATAATCCAGAATAATAGAAAAGAATAGTTCTGTAAGGGTCTTATCTGCATATGTTTAATCTTTTGATCAAGATATATATATACAGCGAATCACCTCTTATGAAAATAAAAGTAATAAATAATGAATGAATGGATAGCCGTATAGCTATAGCCGTATAAATTTTACTGTTAGTTATCATTCTCTCTATTCATGTGAAACTTGTTCACCTGGAGTGAGTATATCTTCTAATACCATTGTGTTAAAAGACGTATAGTTGTGCATTTAGGGCAAACCTTGAAAACAAAAAACTTATCAGAAATTTTAATGAGAGATGATGTATTCATTTCTTATACTTATCAAACAATATAATGATTACTGAAATATTGGAGACAACCATTAAAAACATAAATTGCTCGGTTAATAGATCTGATTAGCATATTAGAATAATAAAAAATAATAAATTAATTATAATAATAAAAAATATATATATAATTTATTACCATATCTTTAAATTTGAGAAGAAAAAAAAGTGAATCTACATTGGAAGACATATGGAGGCCGACAGAAGAAAAAAAAAAAGATCTAAAAAAACTATCGGATAGAATTAGTTGGTATTGGAAAAAAAAAAAATCTCATGCATATGAGCAGTGTTATCAGAACCGGACCGGACCGGACGGTTCAACCGAAAAAAATCGGACCCGGTCACCTGTCCGGTTTGGTTCACCAATTGGATCGCTTTATGTATTGAACCGTCAACAAGTGATTAAACCGCCCGGTTTCCAGTAAAAACTTGTTGATTTCAACCGACGTAAAACCCCAGTTCAAAACATATTCTTCTTCAAATCTCTTCCGTGCGATTTCTTGCCTCCTGAATTTCTCCTTTCTCAAATCTTTCCCCCATTCTCCTCTGATTTCTTGCCTTCTCTTGGTGGTAGAGATGGAAAGTTATTTTTCTGAAATCTCATTCAAATCCCCTTCTACTTTGACCTCCTCTCTATTGTTAATTTGGTGGTGGATCAATATCGTTTTTCAGACTTCAATTGAATTTGAATCACAAAAGAAGCTACTGAGAACAAGAACAGTGAGTAATTTCATGACAATTTTCAGTTAATTTTATTGAATAGTTCATGCATGTAAGATGTTTGACGAAATGCTCAAACCAAAGAATATTTTAGTCCAGTACCACCTTAACCCAGTTAGTACCAAATTGATTTGAACTTTACAGTAAATTTGATCTACATGCTTAAAGCACAACAGCCAACGCAATTTGATCTATATTGGTTATTGCATAATAACTTCTTTTATGTTTTATATTAAGCTTAAATTGCCACGTTATTTGATATAATTCATTTTGTTTTAGGATTCGAATTATGTTGCCACCAATTTAGTATATATATAGTTTGCTATAGGTTTCGGATTAATTAGATACTATGTTTAGGTAAAATTTTCTTAGGGTTAGTTCATGCTGTTTTGCGTTAGGATTCAATTTATAATGTTTAGGATTCATATTAAATTTTCTTAGGGTTAGTTCATGCTTTAAATTTAATTTCATTTTCCTTAGATTTACATTATTATGTTCAGGCTAAATTGTCTCTGGGTTTATTATAGTAAGGTGATTATTTTAAGGTGATCTACATGCTTAAAGCACAACAGTGAATAGAAAAAAAAAACGAAAGGGAAAGAAAAAATCAAAGCTTCTAACTTACCAGGACTAGTACTTTTAACTTGGTGGTACCAATATTACTTTTTAGCAAAGTTTCCACAAAAAACCTCTGAAGCAACCTTGTCAGCCAAAATATGCGGTGGTACCCTTATATTTATGAAAATGACAGCATTTCACTGTTAGATGATAAGGTTATGTTTTAAGCTGATTTTTGAAGCATCTAATTATTCTTGTTTTAAAGCTGATTTTTGAAGAATATAATTATTATTGTTTTAAAAGGATCCATGTCAGCAATTAACCTTGAGGGAAATGAATCTGTATCCCCAACTTCTCCTAAAGCTGCGACAAGAAGGAAAACAGATCCGGCTTGAGGACATTGTGTTGAACGCATTGTTATTGTGAAGAATAAAAATGTGAAGGTCATTGCCTGTCTCCATTGTGAGAAAACATTTCAAGGCGATGGCATTAACCGGTTTAAGAAGCACCTAGCCGGTGTAAGAGGAGATCAAAGTGTTGAGGCTAGAGAAACCATAGAAGAAGAACCAGGATATGCAACTCCTAACAATGATATGTATCAGGATATTTCAGTTACTGCATGGCATTTTAGCTAGTCAGCCTTAAAATTCTAATTCTTATTTATTTGGTTAATTTTCTTAAGCTTTTATATTAAACAATTATTTTGTTGTATTAGATTATTTAAAGTGTATGATTGCGAGGCTACTTTATAACATGGAATGTGTCAACAATTCAAATCAGTGCTATCAAAATATTAAACTTCTATTATGTTATTTTTTTTTTCCGATTTTATGATTTTTATCTATTTTTTAGAGATGTTATTCTTTGTTAAAGTTACATATATGTTTTATTTAATCAAATATGTACATAGAGATAAAAATAAAGAGCTATTTTAGCTCTCGGATAATAAGTTATATATGTTTTAAAAAATCAGCGGTTGAACCGATTGACCCACCGGTCCGACCAGTGAACCATTGACCCGAAGCTTTACCGGTTCGATGTCCGGTCCGGTTTTGATAACATTGCATATGAGGGTATCTACTTTATTTAGAAGACATAACACTGATTCACCTATCTACTTTATTTAGATCACCGTGGGCCCCGCGTCGCATCCGTATCTGCTGGCTCGCATATCTACTGACGTTTTTGGTTTCTATTCAGGAACAGCACAAGGGCCAGTGTTATTTTAACTTTGAGATTCGGGCAGAAATGTATTTGAACAGTTTATATTTTCTGAAACTTTCACATTTTTAATTTTGGAATCAATAAATGCAACCCACTGATAATGCGATGAAGGCCAAAAATTATAAATGCTTATAGCATAAATTAAACTTTACAATTTTAGAAAATAAATGGAAAAACATTTTAAACTAAAATTTATATTTCACCATATTCATGACTCATGAGCTTGAATATATTAAACAAAATAAGGTCATTAATTTCTTTTATTAAACAAAATAAACTTATTGGTCACCCCAATAATATTAATTCTTAAAATATATTTGTTGTTATTACAAAGAAGAAATAACAATAACTGTTGATATTCATCGAAATTTGTGTATAAAAAAGTTTCTTCCTTGAGATTCGTGGATGGAAAACGTTGAACGGTTTCATTTAGAATAACAGCAGATTTATATCCCGTTATATGACTACCGATTATGGACAAAAGTTGAAATGTGTAAATCAATATTTGAAATTTTGAATATTAAAAAGATAAAATATGTGACATGCCAATATGCCATGCATCACAGCATGAAGATGAAATGAAGCCCAGTGCTCGAATGGAAAAAGGGAAACAACATGCAAGCATGAAAACATAAATGAAGGCAGTGCTCGAGTGGGCCCCACCATTCGTTGATACTCGTCTAGACCTGCTGTGGATAAAAACTCTATAAATTCGTGTAGAAGGCTCTACAAAATGAGGTCGTCTGCTAAGTGCTAAGCGCCTCACCCACACTCCTCTCAACGATCGAATGGCAAAATCTGATATTTTAATTTGTAATATTTTAATAAAACAATCCTGAAGCTTTCTATAACAAGAGAGAAAGATTGAATAATTTCATTGTATTGCAACTTCTGTTTACATGTACACTGTATTATATAGACATTTTAATCCTCTGATTACATCTAGCTAACCACAATTGTCTAACAGTAATCAGTTACTAACAAACTATCTAACCATCTTAGTTACATATCTTGTGTAATAACAGTATTCAGTCTTGAATCACTTGGACTTGAAATGGAGACGTCCATTGTAACTCTATTACTTTCCAATATAAATTTTTTTTTTATATATATTTATATTTTTTTATTTTGACATTTGAACGCTCATAAGTCATGCATATCTTCATATTTTCCAATAAATAAAAATATTTATTGCTAGGTTCAAAGAATTTTAAAAATATTGTGCTAGGTCAGTCTTTTCCATCCTTTAAAAGGGTGGGAGAATAATTCATATTGCATTCCTCTCTGTTATTGTTGTATGTTATAAAACATCTCCTCTATATTAAGAAATAAAACATCTAGGTTGAAACTAGGAGCGGATAGTTCCCTTTTCTTTCAGTATTTTTGTTGCTGTTGTTGTTGTTGTTGAATTTATGTGACTGGTGAAATAGTTGGAAGATTAAGTATTTATTATTATGCATATGTTGTGTTTAATTATTTCAAAATAAAGAAATTTTTCACTAGAAAGATTAAAACATTGCTCATTTTAAAACTTTCTAGTGTGCCTATATTTATTTATTTGGTACCCCCACTGCAAGACATGATTGGACAAGAAAATTTCATACGTTTTATTTGTATAACACAAATGACAGAAAGTATATATAATAATTTGTTTTGACACTTAAGACTTAAGAGTTATGAATTTCGAATTATGAAAACTTTTAATATGGAAGAATTAATAATGAAGGTCCAAATTACAATTATAGTATTTAATTAGAATTTCGAACGGAAAAATATATTACGAAGTAGAACAGTTAATATTTTTAACTAATACCAAGTTGTGAAAGGTTAGAACACATTTATTTATCTTTTATGGTGGTGAAAAGATATTTTAACACTCTTTTATACAAAAATTATAAATTTGTTTCAGATCCGCTGTGGCGGATACAACTATTTTTATTTGTGCAGTGAGTTTTAGACACAATAACAAGATTTGTGAATAATTTAGATTTAAGCACCCTGCAAATCAATCCACGAATAAAATAATAATTCACAAATTAAACGTTTTATGCACAAATTATTCGTAAATTTTACGAAATTTATGAATTAATCCCATTTAATTCACAAAAAATCGTGGCTTGACAGGCATCTCTGCATTGTATTCCATCTCCATACCTTTATCTCTTTTTGATAAACTAGCCTTTGATTTATCAAATAGTACAAAGATTATCATTGATTTTTTTCAACTTCCTATGTACAAAGATTAAAAAAATTTAGAGGGTTTTTTTTGCTTTCTTATTGTACCAAATAAATTTCGAATTATATTCGAATTACAAATTTTTAATCCTACCAAATTGAATCCGAACTAATTGTTTGTCACTATGTGTGAGACGACTGAATGTTTTAACTCTAATCCTCTTGTTTTTAATGGGATTCTGAAAATTTTCTGACCTGACCTTATATTGAATTATTATATCTAAAGTAAGTCAAATTCTGAGTTTAGATCTATACCGTCTTATCTGTTTAAGCACTCCGGACCAGAATGGACTGGATTCTGATCGGACAGTCTTGATTTAAACACAAATTTTCAGTTACTTCAGAATTACTAACTCGACCACCGTTAAGGGTTTAGACGCTCTGTGTTAATTAATAAGGATTTAGTCGAGGCATCTTCTGAGAGATTAATTATTCTGGGTCGGCTGATGGGCCTTCGCTAGAAACCTTATCTTTACTCATCCGAATCCATCTTGTCCTAGCTTCCTTATTTCAATCGGTGCTGTCACTTCTCACTTGAAAGAAAGAAAGAAAGAAGATGATGCCCGTGCTATCTCCTCTCACCCCTTTCCATTCCCTTTCACCTTCAATTTCTCCTCGTCGTGACCTCTCTCTTTGCTGCTATGCCATCCCCAATTCCAAATTTCATTCCCACCGAATCAGCAACAAATCACAATCAAAATCAAAACCAAAACCACCCTCTGCAACTAATTCGCATTACAAAGAGATCCTTGAGCACTATAACTCTCTCTTGGTTTCTCAGAATCCTCCCACCTCGATCGATCCCTTCAATAAGCTCCTGGCTACCTTGGTTCGCAATTCCGACCCTGCCATTTATTACTTCTTTGACCTTATAACTCGAACTGATGGAATCAGTCCTAATGATTATACCTATGGTCTTATGATTAATTATTGTGCTCAAACGAATTGTCTCGACCTAGCTTTTTGTTTTCTCGGAAGGCTTCTCAAAGAGGGTCACACATATACGGCCGTGATGTTCAGTCCAATAATCAAGGGCCTCTGTTATGAGAATAGGACTAGTGAGGCGGTAGCCATTGTTCTTTACAAAATGCCTAAGTTGGGATGCATACCTAATGCGATATCGTATAACATTCTTATCAAGGGGCTTTGCTCCAAGGGCAACATTGGTTTTTCCCTTCAATTATTATTTAGGATGGTTAAACATGGCGGTGAGTGTAAACCTTCTGTTATCACGTACACCATTGTTATTGATGAGCTTTGTAAGGCGGGTCAACTCCCTAAAGCATTTGGTTTGTATAGACAGATGTGTCCTGCTGGGGTTATACCTAATACTAATACATACAGCTCGTTGATTAATGGGTTGTGCAAGAAAGGTGAAATTACAAAGGCAAAGGAGTTGATGCATGACATGATTTCCAAAGGGTGCGAGCCCAATGTCGTGACTTACAGCACTATTATAGATGGTTTGTGCAAAAAAGGTGAAATTACAAAGGCAGAGGAGTTGATGCATGACATGATTTCCAAAGGGTACGAGCCCAATGTCGTGACTTATACCACACTTATAGATGGATTTTGTAAGAAAGGTGAAGCTACCAAAGTAGAGAATTTGATGCATGAAATGATTTCAAAAGGGTACAAGCCCAATGTCGTGACTTACAATACTCTTATAGATGGTTTGCATAAGAAAGGTGAAATTACGAAGGCAATTGAGTTGATGCATGACATGATTTCCAAAGGGTGCAAGCCCGATGTCGTGACTTACAACACTCTTATCGGTGGGTTATGTAAGAAAGGTGAAGTTTCAATGGCAAAGGAGTTGATGCATGAAATGATCTCCAAGGAATGCGAGCCTAATGTCGTGACTTACAACACTCTTATAGATGGTTTGTGCAAAAAAGGCGAAATTACGAAGGCAAAGGAGTTGATGCATGACATGATTTTCAGAGGGTGTGAGCCCGATGTCGTGACTTACAGCACAATTATAGATGGTTTGTGCAAAAAAGGTGAAATTACGAAGGCAGAGGAGTTGATGCTTGACATGATTTCCAAAGGGTGCAAGCCCAATGTCGTGACTTACAACACTCTTATAGATGGTTTGTGCAAATTAGGTGAAATTACGAAAGCAAAGGAGTTGATGCAAGACATGATTTTCAGAGGGTGTGAGCCCGATGTCCTGACTTACAGCACTCTTCTAGATGGTTTGTGCAAAAAAGGTGAAATTACAAAGGCAAAGGAGTTGATGCATGACATGATTTCCAAAGGATGCAAGCCCAATGTCGTGACTTACAACACTCTTCTAGATGGTTTGTGCAAAAAAGGCGAAATTACGAAGGCTAAGGAGTTGATGCATGACATGATTTTCAGAGGGTGTGAGCCAGATGTCGTGACTTACAGCACACTTATAGATGGTTTGTGCAAAAAAGGTGAAATTACAAAGGCAGAGGAGTTGATGCTTGACATGATTTCCAAAGGGTGCAAGCCCAATGTCGTGACTTACAACATTCTTATAGATGGTTTGTGCAAATTAGGTGAAATTACGAAAGCAAAGGAGTTGATGCAAGACATGATTTTCAGAGGGTGTGAGCCCGATGTCCTGACTTACAGCACTCTTCTAGATGGTTTGTGCAAAAAAGGTGAAATTACAAAGGCAAAGGAGTTGATGCATGACATGATTTCCAAAAAATGCAAGCCCAATGTCGTGACTTACAACACTCTTCTAGATGGTTTGTGCAAAAAAGGCAAAATTACGAAGGCAAAGGAGTTGATGCATGACATGATTTTCAGAGGGTGTGAGCCCGATGTCGTGACTTACAGCACAATTATAGATGGTTTGTGCAAAAAAGGTGAAATTACGAAGGCAGAGGAGTTGATGCTTGACATGATTTCCAAAGGGTGCAAGCCCAATGTCGTGACTTACAACACTCTTATAGATGGTTTGTGCAAATTAGGTGAAATTACGAAAGCAAAGGAGTTGATGCAAGACATGATTTTCAGAGGGTGTGAGCCCGATGTCCTGACTTACAACACTCTTCTAGATGGTTTGTGCAAAAAAGGTGAAATTACAAAGGCAAAGGAGTTCATGCATGACCTGATTTCCAAAGGATGCAAGCCCAATGTCGTTACTTACAACACTCTTCTAGATGGTTTGTGCAAAAAAGGTGAAATTACGAAGGCAAAGGAGTTGATGCATGACATGATTTCAGTACCCTAACTGGTACAATGGGTAGAAAGCTGAACTGTCGTTTTAATCCAGCAGCTTTGATCTTTTAATCTATATAAAAAACAGTGACCGCTGACCAGCTCTCTCCATCTCTCTTTTTGTAAATGTAAGAACCTCTTCTCTCTCTTCTCAATACCTTCTCCTCTGCCCAGCTCGACTCAGCCTCGCCCTGGATTTCCTATTCCTCTCTCCCTCTGCCCAGGTCAACTCCTATCAGTATGTTTAATGGATTGACCTTTGTTTGATATTTATAGATATTAATGATCCATGATACACTTGATCCCGTGAACAAGCTTCAAGCTGCATTGTATCTCGCTCAAGTTTTTGCAAGTGGGCTTGCAAGAAATACACCTTTCCAGAAATTTGAGCAGAGGTACTTTTCCATTTTGGATAAGAACTACAAAATCATATCATACCATCATTTATCTTATAGAACAAAAGTAAAGTTGATAATATTTTATAAGAACTGTCAAGCTACACAAAAGTGCTTAACAACTTGATAACTTGTCTTTTCTTTCTTTTGAAGAAAATACTTCACAAATTAAACCATTCGTAATATGGTATTGTTTAAGTTTTTTCTTGCTAACACATGAAAAATATAAATAGTAAATTTGAGATTGCTACCAGTTCAATGTCAGTTTTCTGGTAGCAGGCATGGTCTGTACCAGTGTTGTGTTGCATACTGGCGTGAACTGTAACCTCAACTATGCTTGATTTGTCCTTAATTTGAGCCTAAATTGACCTCATTTTAGCTTCATTTATGCAGTTAAGTGTATTTGATTCTCATTCTCACATACACTACTTGAAAACAACAGGTCCGGTTGAACCCCAAAACAAGGTAAATTCACCACATGATTATCTCTTCTAGATTCTTTTAAAATGCTCAAATCAGGACATTCTTGTCAGTAAAATATGAGTAAACATATTTCAGGTTCCCTTTTTACCATTTCAATCATTCCACTACTAAGTCATTGCACTTACTATAGATGTGTGATGTGTAAACAAGAAGAGGAATCAGTGGTGTATTATTTGTTCTCAAAATGTAAAACGGTAAAATGCTTCTACTCAATGGTATTAAACAGGTTTTCAATACCGCAAGGAGTGCACAGGGGCAAAGAAGAACTAGAGAAATAATATTGATAGCACAATTTGTCTTTTGGAGGTTGTAGTGCGTGAGGGTTTTCAGAGATCAGAATAAAGAACTAGTAGTGCTGGTAAAAGAAGTGCAAGCTGAGCGTGTTCACCTCTAGTTCCAATTAGAAAAAAAAAAAAAAGTGGTTTCACTTTTGCTTTGGCTGTTATGATTCATTTGGGTTCTTATATTTGCATTTTTTGTTTCTTTCTTAGTTCAATTTTTATA
The DNA here is from genome assembly GCA_964058875.1 of Carex rostrata. Lineage (NCBI taxonomy): Eukaryota > Viridiplantae > Streptophyta > Magnoliopsida > Poales > Cyperaceae > Carex > Carex rostrata. Next base: position 339,208 of record CAXKVT010000168.1, read on the forward strand.
TTTTGGTTTCTTTCTGTTTTACTTTTCTGCAGAAGTTTTTTTTTTTGGTAGCTCAAGAGTTCAGTTAACATGTTTTGTAACAGGTTTTAATTCAAAACCTTAACCGTTTGTTAATCATCAATAAAATACAAGTTCAAGGGCATTGTTGTCCTTTTCACAAAAAGAACACATTTAGATTCTGATTCTCAACTTGATCTTGTTGTCCTTTTCATAATGTTTTATTACTTCTGATTCTCAACTTGATATTCATATAACATAAGAACACATTTAGATTCAACTATTTTTCATTTTGCAGATTTTTACAAGGAACGGATTAAGAGAAATAACCAAACTAATCTAGATCTCGAAAAATAAAGGAGAAGTCAACTGAAAGTTGACCAGAACAAAAAACACAGATTTGATTAGTACACAGATTTGCACATTATGCTGAAACATTCATAAAAAGAATTATACTTGTGAACAATACCAGTATATGGTATATAAATAAAACTGTTCAGTTGCAAATTTTGTTTTCTGCTCCTGATCAACTGTACCTGTACACTAATGTAGAGGTTAGCAATTATGAATGTCTGTACTCTAACATTAGTTGTTACAAGATTAAAACATCACAACAATATTACTTGTTACAACTACAACAACATTGATGTCATTCAAGCAAGGATGAAATCCCAAATGACCAATCATACAATAAAATAAATATTCACTAATTGCATTCATTTTTACACAAGTTACGATTACCAAACACAACACCACAATTGAAACGGAGATATGTTTGACTTCCTCGTTTGTTGTGATTTATATTTAAGAGTATGTCATAGATGGAACAATATTTTTCAAGTTTTAGGAAAAAGTTTCTTTATTTCATTTTTTTATATGAAAAAAAAAATATATGCATTATGATCTGTTTATTAATAAATAACAACTAATAGCATATCTGGAGAACAGATAAACAGTGGGGGGCGGACTGGCGTTGATTATTCTGGTAAGTGTGCCCACAACTTGTTTGATAATTGCATTGCCCACAACTTGTTTGATGAAATTCCTCAATGAAGTAACTTTTCTTATGTTGAAAAAAAAAACCTGTTGATCTTCATCAAAATTCTTAAAATATATCTGTTGTTATACTGAAGGAAGGAATAACAATGACCTTTGATCTTCATCGAAATTCGTGTATAAAAATGTTCCTTTCTTGAGATTCGTGAATGAAAAATTTTGAACGGTTTCATTTAGGTCCTGTTCAGTTACAGTAAATATTTTACTGTTCATATGAGAAAAAAAAAATTCACTAATACTAATTTTTTTTTTTTTTTCATATAAACAGTAAAAAACAGTTCAAAAAATTTACAATCCTGTTTTCATTTCTTTTGTCCTCCGTCCGTTGAACAGGGCCTTAGAATAACAGCACATTTATTTCCCGTGCTCGAGGGCAAAATGGAAAACCAAACAAATATGGAAACATAAATAAAGGCAGTGCTCGAATGGGCCCCACCTTACGTCTTTCCAATATAAAAACTTTTTATCTATATTTTTTATTTTATTTTCACATTTGAACGCTCATAAGTCATATCTTATATATATATTACGATCGAGTATCCAAGTGAGTTAATATTTTGTTGAGTTAGGCTGGGTTGCTATGGATAGCATAGTGGCCTCCCGTGCTACGGCTCAATATTCAAGTTTTCCAAATCCAAACGGTCGATCCGAACCGTTCATCTTATTCTCCATATTAATATCTGCTTGGAGACCAAATTTTATAATTTTCTGAATTGTTTTACTATTTATTAAGCCACTTTGAAAATCGCTAATCCAACGGTTTTACTGTTTTGTACAGCCACCGTTGGATCAACAATTTTGTAAAATACTTAATAAATAGTAAAACAATTCAGAAAAATGTAAAATTTGGTCTTCAAGCAGATATTAATATGGAGAATAAGATGAACGGTTCGGATCGACCGTTTGGATTTTGAAAACTCGAATATTGAGCCGTAGCATAGAGGCATCTATGCTATCCATAGCACCCCAGCCTAACTCTATTTTGTTTTCATAATATTTCTGAAATTGTTAGAATCCGATCTTATGTTAAATATGTTTTGTGAGCTCCAAAATATTTATTTTTTATGACTCATTTTGTAGGTACCACTTATGCCATGTTGTATGGATACAGATACGGATACTGTATCGAATACAATATAGATATAACGATACGGTTATTTTCAAAAGTCAAGAATACAATACGCCTATTATACATATTATTTTAAATTACAGTTAAATTGTCATCATTACTTGCGCTATTAAGAAAATTAAGAAAAAATTTGACATTTTTTTCAAGATATTTACAAAATCATATATTGTTTCTAGATGGTCACAATTTTCTAAAAACAGTGTTTTTCTACTTATCTTAAAAGATAGTCAAAATTTTCAAAAAATAAAAAATTTACTCTCCAATCATTTTTAGCAATTATTCTGGGTCAGGTTGTAGGCCTCTGCTAGAAACCTATGGGCCAGAAAAATCGGCCCATAAATGAAAAAGAAGATGATGTGACTTATCTCAATATCTTATCGTTGCTCATCCGATTCCGATCTCTTCCTCGCTTCCTTATCTCACTTCTCACTTGGAAGAAAGAAAGAAAGACAGAAACGCCCAAACCTAAAAAAGAAGAAGAAGATGATGTCGGTGCCCGTGCTGTCTCTCACCCCTTTCTGTTCTCTTTCACCTTCAATTTCTCCTCGTCGTGACCTCTCTCTTTGCTGCTATGCCATCCCCAATTCCAGATTTCAACCCCACCGAATCAGCAACAAATCAAAACCAAAACCACCCTCTGCAACTAATTCGCATTACAAAGAGATCCTTGAGCATTATCACTCTCTATTAGCTTCTCAGAATCCTCCCACCTCAATCTATCCCTTCAATGACCTCCTGGCTACCTTGGTTCGCAATTCTGACCCTGCTATTTATTACTTCTTCGACCTTATAATCCGAACTGATGGAATCAGTCCTAATAATTATACCTATGGTCTTATGATTAATTATTGTACCCAAACGAATCGTCTCGACCTAGCCTTTTGTTTTCTTGGAAGGCTTCTCAAAGAGGGTCACAAACCTACGGCTGTGATGTTCAGTCCAATAATCAAGGGCCTTTGTTATGAGAATAGGACTAGTGAGGCGGTAGCCATTCTTCTTTACAAAATGCCTAAGTTGGGATGTATACCTAATGTGATATCGTATAACATTCTTATCAAGGGACTTTGCTTTAAGGGCAACATTGGTTTTTCCCTTCTGTTATTTTTTAGGATGGTTAAACATGGCGGTGTGTGTAAAGCTTGTGTTATCACGTACAACATTGTTATTGATGAGCTTTGTAAAGCAGGTCAACTCGCTAAAGCATTTGGTTTGTATAGACAGATGTGTCCTGCTGGGGTTATACCTAATACTAATACATACAACTCGTTGATTAATGGGTTGTGCAAGAAAGGTGAAATTACAATGGCAAAGGTGTTGATGCATGAAATGATCTCCAAAGAATGCGAGCCTAATGTCGTGACTTACAGCACTCTTATAGATGGGTTATGTAAGAAAGGTGAAGTTACAACGGCAATGGAGTTGATGCATGAAATGATTTCAAGAGGGTACGAGCCCAATGTCGTAACTTATACCACTCTTATAGATGGGTTATGTAAGAAAGGTGAAGTTACAACGGCAAAGGAGTTGATGCATGAAATGATTTCCAAAGGGTGCAAGCCCGATGTCGTGACTTATACCACTCTTATAGATGGGTTATGTAAGAAAGGTGAAGTTACCAAAGTAGAGGATTTGATGCATGAAATGATTTCAAAAGGGTACAAGCCCAATGTCGTGACTTACAATACTCTTATAGATGGTTTGTGTAAGAAAGGTGAAATTACGAAGGCAATTGAGTTGATGCATGACATGATTTCCGAAGGGTGCGAGCCCGACGTCGTGACTTACAACACTCTTATAGATGGGTTATGTAAGAAAGGTGAAGTTACAACGGCAATGGAGTTGATGCATGAAATGATTTCAAGAGGGTACGAGCCCAATGTCGTAACTTATACCACTCTTATAGATGGGTTATGTAAGAAAGGTGAAGTTACAACGGCAAAGGAGTTGATCCATGAAATGATTTCCAAAGGGTGCAAGCCCGATGTCGTGACTTATACCACTCTTATAGATGGGTTATGTAAGAAAGGTGAAATTACGAAGGCAAAGGAGTTGGTACAAGACATGATTTTCAGAGGGTGCGAGCCCAATGTCGTGACTTACAACACTCTTATAGATGGTTTGTGCAAAAAACGTGAAATTACGAAGGCAAAGGAGTTGATACAAGACATGATTTTCGGAGGGTGCGAGCCCGATGTCGTGACTTACAACACTCTTCTAGATGGGTTATGTAAGAAAGGTGAAGTTACCATGGCAAAGGAGTTGATGCATGACATGATTTCCAAAGGGTGTGAGCCCGATGTCGTGACTTACAGCACTCTTATATATGGTTTGTGCAAAAATGGTGAAATTACAAAGGCAGAGGAGTTGATGCATGACATGATTTCCAAAGGGTACAAGCCCAATGTCGTGACTTACAACACTCTTATAGATGGGTTATGTAAGAAAGGTGAAGTTACAACGGCAATGGAGTTGATGCATGAAATGATTTCAAGAGGGTACGAGCCCAATGTCGTGACTTATACCACTCTTATAGATGGGTTTTGTAAGAAAGGTGAAGTTACAACGGCAAAGGAGTTGATGCATGATATGATTTCCAAAGGGTGCAAGCCCGATGTCGTGACTTATACCACTCTTATAGATGGGTTATGTAAGAAAGGTGAAGTTACAACAGCAAAGGAGTTGATGAATGAAATGATTGCCAAAGGGTGCGAGCCTGATGTCGTGACGTACAACACTCTTATAGATGGGTTATGTAAGAAAGGTGAAGTTACAACGGCAATGGAGTTGATGCATGAAATGATTTCAAGAGGGTACGAGCCCAATGTCGTAACTTATACCACTCTTATAGATGGGTTATGTAAGAAAGGTGAAGTTACAACGGCAAAGGAGTTGATGCATGAAATGATTTCCAAAGGGTGCAAGCCCGATGTCGTGACTTATACCACTCTTATAGATGGGTTATGTAAGAAAGGTGAAGTTACAACGGCAATGGAGTTGATGCATGAAATGATTTCCAAAGGGTGCAAGCCCGATGTCGTGACTTATACCACTCTTATAGATGGGTTATGTAAGAAAGGTGAAGTTACAACGGCAAAGGAGTTGATACATAAAATGATTTCCAAAGGGTGCGATCCTGATGTCGTGACTTACAATACTCTTATAGATGGGTTATGTAAGAAAGGTGAAGCTACAATGGCAAAGGAGTTGATGCATGAAATGATTTCCAAAGGGTGCGAGCCCAATGTCATGACTTATACCACTCTTATTGATGGGTTATGTAAGAAAGGTGAAGTTACAACGGCAAAGGAGTTGATGCATGAAATGATTTCTAAAGGGTACAAACCCAATATTGTGACTCATACCATGCTTATAGAGGATCCGTATCCTCCCAAGTTCCCTAACTTGTACAATGAACAGAAATCTGAACAATCCTTTTAATCCAGCAGCTTTGATCTTCTAATCTATATAAAAAACGGTGCCTGCCGCGTGACCACTGATCAGCTCTCCCTATCTCTCTTTTCATCAACGTAAGAACCTCTTCTCTCTCGTCTCAATACCTTCTCCTCCGCCCAGCCCGACTCTACCTCCCCCTGGATTTCCTATTCCTCTCTCCCTCCGCCCAGGTCAACTCCTATTAGTATGTTTAAAGGATTGACCTTTGTTTGATATTTATAGAAATTAATGATCCATGATGCACTTGATACCGTGAACAAGCTTCAAACTGCATTGTATCTCGTTGAAGTTTTTGCAAGCGGGCTTCCAAGAAAGACACCTTTCTAGAAATTTGAACAGAGGTACTTCTCCATTTTAGATAAGAACTACAAAATCATATCATATCAGCTTTTATCTTATAGAACAGAAGTAAAGTTGATAATATTTTATAAGAACTGTCAAGCTACACAAAAGTGCTTAACAACTTGATAACTTGTCTTTTCTTTCTTTTGAAGAAAATAATTCTTTAGGTTGAACCATTCGTAAAATGGTATTGTATAAGTTTTTTCTTGCTAACACATGAAAAATAGAAATGTTAAATTTATGATTGGTACCAGTTTGATGCCAGTTATCTAGTAGCAGGTACGGTCTGTACTAGTGTTGTGTTGCATAGTGGCGTGAACTTTTGAGAAGGGTAACCTCAACTATGCTTGATTTGTCCTTAATTTGAGCCTAAATTGACCTCATTTTATCTTCATTTATGCAGTTAAGCGTATTTGATTCCCATTCTCACATACAGTACTTGAAAACAACAGGTTCTTTAGGTTGAACCCCAATACAAGGTAAATACACCACATGATTTTCTCTTCTAGATTCCTTTGAAATGCTCAAATCAGCCCATTCTTGTCAGTAAAATATGAGTAAACATATTTCAGGTTCCCTTTTTACCATTTCAATCATTCTTGTCAGTAAAATATGAGTAAACATATTGCACTTACTATAGATGTGTGATGTGTAAACAAGTAGAGGAATCAGTGGTGTATTTGTTCTCAAAATGTCAAATGGTAAAATGCTTCTACTCGATGGTTTTAAACAGGTTTTCAATACCGCAAGGAATGCTTCACCAATTTTAGAACAATGTGAGCGAATTAATAATGAATGCACAGGGGCAAAGAAGAACTAGAGAAATAATACTGATAGCACAATTTGTCTTTTGGAGGTAGTAGTGCGCGAGGATTTTCAGAGATCAGAATAAAGAACTAGTAGTGCTGGTAGAATAAAGTGCAAGCTGAGCGGATTCTCCTTTGGTTCCGATTAGAAAAAAATATTGTTGCAATTTTGCTTTGGCAGTTATGACTCATATGGGTTCTTATATTTGCTATTTTTTTTTTTTTGGTTTCTTAGTTCAATTTTTATATATGTTATGGTTTTCTTTCTGTTTTACTTTTCTGCAAAAAAAAAAAAAAAATTGGTGGCTCAAGAGTCCAGTTAACATGTTTTGTAACAGGTTTTAGTTCAAAACCTTAACCGTTTGTTAATTATCAATACAATACAAGTTCAAGGGCATTGTTGTCCTTTTCACAAAAAAAATCATAATTTTCTATTATGATTTGACAAGTCATATTTCACAAAACTGCTTGTAATCCCTCTAATCCAATCCACACCACTGGTATTTTAATCTGGGTTTATACATGCAGTACCAGTTCAACCAGAGGATCCAAATCTTATGTTCAAAATTGAATCCACCTTCTGCAAGGTAAGTGGTATATATGCTTCTTAGTTTTACTTTTAGTTTAATTGACGTTAAGTTTGGTTGAATTGAAGCCAATTATGCATTATATATATTTTCTAGTGAAAAGTATCCACACAAAACTAGTTATGGGCATTCAACAATTTCAGTCAGGAATTGGTGCTCTATAATAACTTGACAATTTTGGTTTTGAAAGTGTTCACTAAAAGTGATCAATGGTTAAATAATATCACTATTAATCGATTGGACATGACAATTATGCATCTTTTATTACATAATTAGAGTACACTTGTAGGGATAAACTATGAATTACAAGTTTTGGAATCTTGCGTTTTAAATTGGAATTTAAGATGGTGGATCAAAATTAGCTTTGATTTATCATGAATTATGTTTTCATCTTTGAACAAAAATAATCATTGTAGTTAACAAAACGAGTGGAGAAGGAAAGATGTAAACACTTTTAGCTTCAAACTGTCAACATTAATAATATATAAATGATTGGTGAGGATTTCTAAAATTAGAGTACAAAATAATTACTAATAACACAAAAATAATAATTGATGAAGTGTTATATATTTCCATGTGCATCTAAATTGTAAATGATACCCAATAAGACATGAACTTTGCTGAGCAGTGATGTCTAGATCAACTGGCATTGTCTTGACCATGCTCGAGTCCAAACCAATTTTGATTTGTATTAGGTCTAAAAACTTTTGACTATTTGAATTCTTGATGCTTATGAATTAATTATGTGTAGTCTATGATTGATTTAGTATGAACCAAGTGTAAGAATGCTTTTAGATCTAGAAAATTACCGGTCTGGTTACGTTATCATTTCTTTAGTCCCACATTGTTTTTTGAATAGAAATTGCCTATCTCATAGACTATAAAAGTACCTGGAAACTGTCTATTGAGACACAGTTCAGATGTATCATGGCTAGGGTTTGTTCAAGTTTCCCTGTGAAATTTGCCGTGAATCCCCTGAACTTCGCCGATCCACTTACTAGTAAGTTTTTATTTTATTATTTTTTATTGTATTAGATATTTTTATTTCTTTCTTTATTTTTTATTGTATTAGATTAAAGCATTTCTTATTACAAGTTAGCAGCAGCGATGCTGCTAGATCTATCCTTAATGAAAAAAAAATCTTTAGAGCTCTCTATCAGAATTTCTAGGATTTTTCTTTCATTTGCTCCAACCAGTCCTTTAGAATTTCCATCTTGAGCCCCTTCTACCGTCGATTTATTTCTAAATCAGACATAATGAAAAAAATCGTAAAATTGTATTTTGTAAAAAAATTACTTTTAAATGAAATTGGATTAATAGTAATAAATGAATAATCATACACATACATTGTCCCATAAATACTTGTTGAGATAAGCAAAACTTTTCATGACAATATATACAATTTAATGTGTATATGTTCTTGTTAGGGCTTTTTCAAAACCCTTTAAACACATTTTTTTTTTAAATTATATTATCTGCTGTGTTTTTCTATTTTATAACAAGTAAATTTCTCCTCTAGTTCTCACTTTTTGAGTTCCTATGAACTCGTACAATAAACTTTGGTAGAGAATTGAAAGAACACTATGCGGCTACATGAATTAAATGAAACTGTTTTAAGCCTTTGTTGGGTTATACAAGAAATCACACATTGAGTTAGATTCTGATGAGTTTTAAATTTTTGATAGATTATGGGCTGGGATGGATTCAGCCTCATGGACTTCACAAGTTAGTGACACTAAAATCTTCAAGTTAGTAGCAAATTTTTTGATACATCAAGAAGAGACGGCATTCTGGTAAATTTATGTTTATTTCGATGTTAAAGTTACTTAATTTCCCAACAAGACTAAAGATAATATATTATTAAAATTACAACATTTTCATGAGCTTTATAGTAAGTTTATAAATCATTTGTTTCAATCACAATATAAATCATAACAACGAATTAATGTGCCTCTTGCATTACAGTGAATCAGGTACAGGATGAGCCAACCACAAGCCCTGATCATGACTGGATGTAAAAAAAAAAAAAAAAAAATATATGCATCTTTCATTTTACTTTTATTTTGTATTTCATAAAAAAATTATATCTTATTTATAGGGGATGCATTTAAGTTTCTGGACTTCAAGTTAGTGACACTATGTATGTAAATGTGTGGGATGTATTTAAGTGTTCATTCTGTTATAAATTTTGATAATGTAAGAACAATTTATATGATGTCTATCTTTTACTTGAATTGTATTTGTTGAATTATTAAACTATTTTCATTCTACAGTAATGTGACATTAATTGTATGTTCATTGAGTCTTAAATGTAAAAGCATGTTTTTAATTTTCATCGAGATCCACACAGATTTTGTCGATTTGGGGGAGGGACGCTGGAGGAAAGAATGAGAAGGAAAGAGAAAGGGTCACGGGCATGGGGGTCAGTATGCTCGGGCAGGAGAAGTTATAGGAGACGGAGGCTGCAATCGGGTCCCACCATTTTTTATAAGAACCCAGAGCCGTAAGGCGCTAAATCAACTGACCAGTGGGCCCGTCAGATAAGTAGCGAACCGCTGAGTCCGAATTGAATCCTGACCCGTTTCGAAATCGCGAGGAAGAAGGAGAGACGGGCTGGGCAGTCAGAGGCTCAGAACAGAAGTACCCACGGTCAGGATTTTAATTAAAATTAGTTCCGCTGACCGAAGGGACCCGCATAGTCAGTAATGGAGGGGACTCGTGTGGAACGGACTGGAGATGAGGAAGAAGCGAAGAGACCTCGATCTGTTCGCTGAGTCAGCGCCACATGGCATTACATCGTGCGTTTGGAAGATCCGCTTCATCATTTCTTTTGATTCCTCTTTCTTTCTGATCGTCTATAAATACTCTATGACTTTATCCAGTTAGATTAGACTGTAAATACTCTAGCATTAACAAAAAAATTGTTAATTTTGTGATTAATAATTGATTATTGGTTATTGATAAAATGATTTGTAAATTTGGAAAATAAATACGCATCATATAATGATCAAAATAAATTTACAATTTTAATTAAATATCCACAAAATTACCCAGAATACTAGAAAAAATAATTAGTTTTGCAAGGTTCTTATCTGCATAAGTTTAATCTTTTGATTATAATAATTGTTGTAAATAACGGTATGCGATCGTCGGACAGACATGGTACCGCTAAGCGATTAATCGAGAATAATCAGAAATAATTGGTCATAATTGAAAATAATCGGTCGATTAGTCTGAAAAATCCATGACAGTTTGGTCACCGTCAATAACTAATCGATCGATTAATCGGCTTAAACAAACGTTTTTTACAACACTGATCAGGATATATGTATGCAAGAAATCACCATTTTTGGAAATAGAAGGAATAATTAATTAATGTATGAATGGATAGCCGTAAAGCTGTAGCTTTGTTGAGTTGGTGATAGCAAAGATGTGGGACATGTATTGATACTTGCAAGGTTCTGTCAACCTTACTTCCTAGACTCATTTTTCTTCATCACCATTATGTCATAAATGCATACTTGCAAGGCTAGTGCAATTTTATGCTAACCGTCCGATCAGATTTTGCACGAATATTAAAGAGATCATGTGAATTTTACATCAGACCGGATTAATTCGGAAAACTTATACTTGCAAGGCTAGTGCCACTTTATGCTGACAATCAGAATCTGCACGAATATTAAAGAGATCATGTGAATTTTACATCAGACCGGATTAATTCGGAAAATTTATACTTGCAAGGCTAGTGCCACTTTATGCTGACAATCAGAATCTGCACGAATATTAAAGAGATCATGTGAATTTTACATCAGACCGGATTAATTCGGAAAATTTATACTTGCAAGGCTAGTGCCACTTATGCTGACGATCAGAATCTACACGAATATTAAAAAGACCTTGTGAATTTTACATCAGACATGATTAATTTGGATTTTGATCGGACAGTCCGGATCAAAACTCAAATTTTGAGTTACTTTAGGGGATCCGAACCCACTTTTTATGGGGTATGATTGCATTAACATGTTTATGTATGTAATTTCGAAATTGAATAGAGTGGCACAAAATTTTCAAGATAAGACATTATTATATAATTATTTTAAAAAGAGGCATGATTTTATGATTTTTCTGAAAAAAAATGGTATTTTTTAGAACATAAATTTTAGTGAACTTCATCTCAAAGCAAGTATTTTTTTTTTATTTTTTTATTGAGGCTTATGGAGCTATTTGTAATATTGTGATATGTATTTCGTAAAATTGAATGTTGAAATGTTGAAATCAACTAGTACTAGCATTAATTTCATTTGTGAATTAAAGTTCTTCGAAAATGTCAACAACAAAAAAAAAAAAAAATTCAATGTATACCAATCATATAAGTGATCCAAAAGTTTGCCCCCTCAATACTATATATGTTATTTTGAGTGTTAGTTTGGTTCTCCTTTTTATTTATATTATTTTTTGTGCATATATAATCAATATATATCCGAAAATGTCACGTGCAAGGATGGGATATCAAGTATATATTTTTTTATTTCATTTGAAAGCCAAAGAAAAAAAATATGTTTTCAATTATTATATCAGGATGAGATTATTTTCTTTTAATGAAATTATTCAACAAGTAATGTTCATAATGACTTTAATGTCCATTGAATTATTTTCTATATATGCAAACAAAATTAAAATACAATGTTTTAAAATTTAAATTTATTATTTACAACTTGGAATTAAAATACTGTTACTCTGATCCTGACCCTTTCATACTATATATATATACCATGCGGTAAAATACAGACAAAGCATCTAATTAAATTATATAAGATCCAGAGATAACTTATCTTCAAATCAAAAACTTACAAAGACCCCACAAATTTATAGTTTATTTTATTTGTCTTATTTTATGGGTGGGGTTGTAATTGGTGCATCTATATAAAGACAAGCCATGTACTTGGCAAAATATACACTTGTACTTCTCCAAACCAACTACTTGAAATTGAAATCAATTAATGGCTTGTCATGGGAATTTATTGGTTGTTCTTCTTTCTCTATTACTAACATTTGCACCTCTTGCAAGAAGTTCAATGCACACAATCAATTTGGATTCTCTCATGGCATCTAACACTTGCTCCTCTCCTCAAGGTACAAAATTTGGATTCTCTCATGGCATCTAACAATTAATTAGATATATTTCAAATGAGGTATTCAAATAATTGAAACATATATACTTTACAAGTGATGTGTTTATATATAAAATTTACAAATTTTCTAATTTATTTAGTACAAAATCAAACAGTAAAAAAATAATAAAAATGAATGCAATTAAAATTAATGTATGAATCTTTATTTTTTTACCACTTGATTTTATACTAAATTTATAAATTTTACATATAAACACATTACTGGTGAAGTAGAACAGTTTTACCGATTTAAATTTATTATTTGAAATCTATCCAAGTATTTATAAAATTTGCATGGAACTGTCAACTGTTTATTTATCAATGGAGAGCTAGCATATATAATGTAGAATTTACTAATATATGAACAGAACTAAAATATGAAAAATTTACCAGCCATTATCATCCTTTGGTAAAAAGTAATAATTAAAAAATATATATATAAACATGAAAATGAAAGACCGGCTGCATGTTTCCTTGGCTTACATTTTGGATTCGAATCAAGTTGTTGGATAGAGATATGCAACTACCATGCCCAATAAAAAAATGTATGATATTTTTGGAATCATGAACAAGATACATACATACATACATCTTCTCTCAATATTAAATAAAAATTATTTATAATTTCAGACATCAAAGAATCAGGACCGGATGATCTGAGTCTGCAGCTTGTTCACCGGTACAGCCCGTGCTCTCCTCTCGGCCTCGATGAAAACCCGACTCATGAACAAATCCTTGCGCACGATCAATCCCGAGTCGACTCGATTCACCGCCGTGTCGCAACAGCTTCCAACAGAGAGAAGGCATACAACCCGTTAAATTCCTTGGAGATCCCGGCACACTATGGTGCATCAATTGGCACTGGGAATTACATCGTATCAGTCGGTTTCGGTACCCCGAAAAAGTACTTCTCGGTCATCTTTGACACGGGAAGTGATGTTACGTGGATTCAGTGCAAACCGTGCGTATCCGCTTGTTATTCTCAGCAAGACCCGATTTTCGACCCGACACAATCCTCTACGTACCGCAACATCTCGTGCAGTTCAAATTACTGTCAACAATTAGACACCCAGGGTTGCTCTGGAAGTAGTTGCCTCTATGCCGTGCAATACGGGGACGGTTCTTACACGGTTGGTTATTACGCACAAGATACACTTACGCTTACCGCAAGTGATGTGGTACCGAATTTTCGATTTGGGTGCGGAGAGAACAATGATGGGCTCTTCGGAAAGGCAGCCGGATTACTCGGTCTCGGCCGTGACTCAACATCTTTTGTCTCTCAAACAGTTGGGAAATATGGAGGTGTTTTCTCGTACTGCCTCCCTGCTACCACCACCACAACAGGCTACCTAAGTTTCGGTACCGGCTCCGTACCAACAAATGTGAAGTACACACCGTTACTGACAAACGAAGATGCCCCGACATTTTACTATTTAAATCTGATCGGGTTAAGTGTAGGTGGTAAACAACTACCAGTATCCTCAACGGTTTTCACGAATGCCGGAACCATAATCGACTCCGGTACAGTGATCACGAGATTACCATCAGATGCCTACTCCGCTTTGCGTACCGCCTTTAGGCAAGCCATGTCACAGTACAAAACTGCACCAGCTCTATCCATACTTGACACGTGCTACGACTTCACGGGGTATTCTAGCGTGACAATTCCGGTAATTTCATTCATTTTTTCGGGATCAACAGTGACTCTCGATGCCGCCGGAGTGTTCTATGTCAACACCATCTCTCAGGTTTGCTTAGCGTTCGCCGGAAACAGCGACCCGAGCGATTTTTCAATCATAGGGAATGTGCAACAAAGAAAGCTCAATGTGGTTTATGATGTGTCAAGGAAGCTTGTCGGGTTCGGCCCGGGGACGTGCTAAGAGTCTGTTCAGAATTTGGACCAATCCGAGACGAGCCGGTAATGCACGGAGTTCCTTTAAGATTCGTGCTAATATATAATGGACCGGATTCAAATTCAAAACACTGAGTTACATTAGATGATATGAATTCGATCGACATGCTAGATGGATGGTGCAATGTTGATTTGTAATTCGTAAAAATTTATTAATAAGGTGATTAATGAGCAAATTGTGAATTTAATTGGAGATATGATAGGTGTTAAAATAATGTAACCGTTGAATTAATGCTTGTATTTCTTATGTAATTAATAAATTAATAATAGGAATAATTAATTACATTTAGAGAAGGTGTTGGTATTCTTTTCACAATATTCTCATATATTAACACAAATAATATTATTTTTGAATTGTTTTTGGCGAACCAAACGTAATCTAACATTTTATTCAGATGAAGAGTAGAAAAAAGGGGAGAAATTTTTCATAATAATTTTTTTATTTGGTTAAATGTTCAATAAAAGGATGAGGTTAATAGAAAGTACTTTTTGAACATCTTGTAACTTTATAAAAATTACATTTTATTAATCTTAAAATTAAAGTAATAATGAAGATAATTAAGATAAACCAAATAAAAGTTGTACAAAATATTGTAACATTTTGTCTAAAAGAATCCTATTTCGTTCCCCCGTCTCCTGTTTTATTTATCTTGTAACAAACAGGGGTTTGGGGCTAATATTGAAATTTTACAGGGGTACTAAAGAAACTTTTCACCTTATTATCTAAAAGATAATTTGGGACCAGAGCCAATGTTTCTCTGAGGTAGCTCAAACTTTAATTTTGGATCCGGACCGTCCAATCATAATCTGAGCCGATCTAATTTGAGGTGGATTTCACGGCCCCATCAATATTCGTGCCAAAGAAGATCGGACGGTTCAGATCTAAAGTCAAAATTTGAGTTACCTTAGGTTTATGAATTCAGTCAAGTGAACTGAGAACAATGGTCGAATGGTTCTTTGATGCACTAAGAACGAAATAAATATCACCCCGTGAAATCATTATTAATAAGGGGTCGGATAAAGATCAAGTATATAAATTTTTTATATTACAAATGAGATTTATTTTATAATTTCATAATGTTTTCTGTTAAATTATATACAAATTTATTAAGAAATACAAAAAAAATTAAAAATAAATAAAAGTCAATTAACTTATTTACAATATGTGTCTCTGCTTCTGGTTCCGGATCTCTAAAGTAACTCAATTTTTGAGTTTAGATCTGAACTCCAGGAATCGAATCACCTACTTTCATGTAGGTAGGAAATTTTTATTCACAAAGTCACTGATACATGGATCTGAAGTGAATTTTAACATTTAAATATTGAATATAATTTTCTCTCAAAACTCATCTCAAACTCATTTAACATTCAAGTCAGTAACTTTAGAGGCAGGAATTTTTTGCTCACGAGTCGGAAAAGTAGGAGATTCCGTTGCTTGAACTCTTGTATCACATAGTCTAGTCTCTCGGCCCAAATTATTTTATAGCTAATAAAGTGAAAAATTTCTTATGTACCCTGTAAAATTATAATATAACCCCTGTTTGATGATAGCTCCTGTATGTCTTATCCTTTTTTACAATACTTCAAAATATTTTGCACCATGGTCCATGGCTCACACGAGATAAAAGAAAAATAAGATAAAAAATCAGGAGGAAAGGAAAGAAATAGGAAGGAATGTTACAATATTTTTACCATTTTTATTTGATTTATCATATTTATCTTCATACTTTTTTATGAAAATATTTATTTTCATAATTACTTAAATTTTATTTGTAACACCACACAGCTATCAATCAAATAAAGAAATAAAGGCCAGACTACTTTTTCACTAAAAAAATTATTTAATTTTAAGATTAATGCAATTTCAGTTATATAAAGTTACAAAAGTTCATAAAAGTAATTTCTATTAATCAAATAAAAATTTATTATCAGATTTTTGAAACCAATAGCCAAATAAAAAATAATTATGTATATATGTATAACATATTCTTAAATTAATTTAATTAGCTTTTGTGTGCACATGGTCACAAACCTTGCAAGGTTAATAAATGCATCACTAAATTCACCTGGCCACAGAGAAAATAAAATACAGAAAACAAATTGAAAGTCACTCTAATTACAACAACATTGATTAATTACTAAATAATAACAGCAGAAAACACCAAACCAAAAGCCAATTATATTACAAGCACCTCAATACATAAAAGAAAAATGGGTCTAAAGGTATTTCAGAAATATCCATATTACTTAAAAAAAGAAAAATTAAAGAATTCTAGTACGTACCAGGATCTTTTAGATGTTATTTTTGAGAAATAAACATGCATCTCTTCTCCATAGAGAGACGAGCTTGTTCCACTCCACAAAATTACTCACGATTCTACCATATTTTTATAACTAACCAAAGGAGATTTAAGAATCAAAACAAGTTAATTTGACACCTTTACTGATCTCATAGGACGAATCCTCTATCAAATCTGCTTGAAGCGATCTTGCTATTGGTGGAAGGCTCACTTCAGAAACACCCTCCAAAATTTGCACCACTTGACGCATAGTCGGACGATTGTGTTCTTCGTCTTGAATACACCAACAAGCAATTCTGCACACTCGCTCAACCTCTTCTAAATTAGCATTTCCATTCAAATTGAGATCAAGTATATCGAGCATATTTCCTTTATTCAATTCTACAGCTGCCAGCAGAGGGAAATAATCAATAGTTTTTCCTTCTAGTTGATCTGAATTTCTTCTTCCTGATATTAGTTCCAAAAGAACCATGCCATAGCTATAAACATCTATTTTTGCACTAATTGGCACTCCGGATATCCATTCTGGAGCGAGATATCCAATAGTTCCTCTTAGAGTGGTCAAAACCCTACTGAAATCTCTCCCAACAAGTTTCGCCATGCCAAAATCGGCTACCTTTGGAACAAAGAGTTCATCTAGCAAGATATTATCAGGCTTTACATCACAATGTATTATACAATCTCTACAATTATCATGCAAGTATGCCAATCCTCTTGCTGTTCCGAGCGCAATTTGGTATCGTCTATTCCAATTCAAAAGAGTAGAATTCCCTCGGAACAATTGCGTATTTAGTGATCCATTCTCCATGTAATCATAAACTAGGTACCTTTTGTCTCCCTCGCAGCAAAAACCCCTCAAACGAACTAGATTTACATGTTGAACAATGCCAATTGTGCTCACTTCATTTCGAAATTGTTTTTCCCCTAATTGGATGATCCCTTCCAGCCTTTTCACTGCAATAGAAGAAGTATTTGGTAATGTTCCCTTAAACACTGAACCAAAGCTACCCCCACCAAGCCTTTTTGAAAATTTATTTGTCATTCTTCGCAGATCACCATATCTAAATACAACCAAGCCAATCTCTGATCCACTGGTAGCTAGAACAAACCTCCTCTCTTGATACCTCTTGACCAACAAAAGAATAACAACCGCACAAGATAAAAAACTTAAGAGAGATCCTAAGATAACCCAAATAATCTTCTTTTTCATGTGGTTTGGCTTTTTAAACTCAGATGCTGACAGACGAAGAAATAATGTGTCTCCAGTGGACCTTTCTGTTTCTTGATACAAATTAAGCAAACTACCGTACCAAATCGAGCAATTATTATTATATGCATATGCATTGCAAGAACAATTTTTCAGGCATGCTCTTTCACAATCTTTTACACTAGCATTGTTTAACATATGTGGATTATCTGGTAGGCTTACACCTGATATTTCAAAGAATTGATCGTTTTCTTTATTTGGTGACGAACCATTTGTCAGGTCACATTGCAGGGGAGAGTTTCTCTGGCAACCTTCAGTTGGATTGCCAAGCTCCCAATCTATGGAATTTACTTCTTTAAAACCTTTCACACAACTACAACTTGTTTCATCACAATTCCCAAAAGGACCGCACAGAGAATAGACATCACACTGTGATTGTGGTTTAGTCCAAACACAAATCCATTGTTGTGATTCCTCCATCCATGTTAGGGTCTTTATTTGTCCCGATAAATCTATCACAAACCTAAAATTTATGCTATCATTCAGCAATGGGAATTTGAAATAAGTCTCATTTTCATTAGAGACATACTCAAGGTTGGCTGTGAAACTTGAATACATTTCTGGTACGTTACTAAATATTTTCCCGTTCCACTCTCCGGTTGTCCAGAAATGTTCTGATCTATTCCAGGATAGGAAATATTGACTAGAGCCATTTGGATCTATCTCGTATGAGAAGATCCCTTCTGCCGGGTCATCATAATTCTTCCATGAAACCAATCTCTGTTGGCCCAATGCTTTGCTTCTCCCAAATTTAGCATCAGGTAACCATGTATTGGTCGGGTGATCCATGCTTTGCCACAAGTATGTGGTAGTTTCATCCGAACTATATTTTAACACAAGGTTACCAGTATCTAACAATGTACATATTGTAAAGTTTGACCTTAGAGAGGTCATATTTGTAGACCAAATATGAGTCTTGTTATGATCCAAAAGAGCCATATTTCCTGTGGGTAAAATTGTTAGCTCAGTAGTGTTAGGATCTGAGATTGGTGCATTTCTGTTTGCAATCCAAACAGGAGTGAACTGTGACACTTTCTTATACCAGATACCAAGGTAGTAATTTGGAGACATTGATTTGTTACCTAATTGGAAGAAACCGAGCACAAACTTCCCACCTTGAGAACTTATAGTCTTGTTTCCTGAGAGAGAGTTGTCGAAGGAGATGTGATCAGAAGCAAAAGAGATTGATGTGCTAAGACAGAGGAAGAAGAGAAAGGGAAGCAAGATGTAAGATTTTGGAGAAATCATGGCTAATGAAAGAAAAATGATAATAAATTTTGAACTTCTTTGGGGTGCACTCAACTTTTTGTAGTAGGCAATCAATTAAGTGCATTGAGAGCCATAATAAATGAAATGCTTGTTTTTGTATTTTACTGTGATTAAGAGGAACTGGTTGGTCTTTGTCATAATGCCATTAATCAAACGTTCCTACTTTTCTCTGTTGCCGATAGCAATTTTCTTTGCTTTTAATTTTACTCTTTCTCATACCAAAAGTAGGAATTTCACGGACAAAAACAATTTGTTTACTTGTACAAGTCATCTATAGAAACTTAGGTCATGTTTGGTTGTGGAGTAAGAGGTGGAGTAAACCCCTTACTCCACGCTTAAGGAATCAAACGAGAAGTAACATATGCGGTTTAAAATGGAGTAAGATTTGAGCTAAACCGGAGTAACTTACACCACCTAAAGAGGTGGTTTAGCTTACTCCACCAAATATGATTAACTTACTCCGGTTTAGCTTGGAGTAAGAAATTTAATCCGGTTTAACTTTACTCCACAACCAAACATGACCTTAGGTTGTCACTATTAATTCCACCGATGAATTTTGAATAGGAAAAATGTAAGGTTTATTATTATAGAATTAATAATTAGCGATTGTAACAAAAATATCTTAACTTCAGAATAATTAGCGATGAATTTTGAATAGGAAAAATGTAAGGTTTATTATCTGAACTTCAGAATTTACAACAATTGTCGTTGTGGGACAGATTAATCTAGTCTTCTTTTATACTGGTAAATCTTAGCCATCTGATGTACTTATGCCCTTTCTTTAGAAGGATCCATGTGATTTTAAAAGCGGCAAGCAAGTAGCATTTGCAACGGGTGTCACCTGTTAAATCTTAGCCCTCTGATACATCGCTTTTAGCAAAGATTAAGAATTTCTTATTTAGTCTTTTTTGTTCAAAACCTTAATTTATGTTCAGCTCTTAAGAAATCTCTATTTCTGAATTAAACTTTTTTCACAATATTTTCATACATTAACTCAAATAACATTATTTATGTATTATTAATTTTATGAACAATAGAGGAAGGGAGAAAATTTCTCATTATAATTTTTAATTTGGTTGGATATATATTCAATTGAAGGGTGAGGTTAATATAATTACTTCTTTTTTTACTTTTTGTAACTTCATATAACTTATGTTATTAGAATTACTAATCATAAAATTATAGTATAATAAAGATAATTAAGATGACAAAATAAAAGCTATAAAAATATTATTTATGACACATCAACTTCCATGCATAAAACTATTTTCCATCGGACATTAAATTAAATGAGCAAATTAATTACCAAGAAAAAAGAATATATAACAATTTTTAAGAACATATAATTCGAATAGTTATTCTTCAATCAAAGAGCAACATCCAATAATTATCCAACAACAAATTGCTTTCTCCATTTGGCGTCCCTTGCACGGCTCCATCATTTCATAAGGAGATATCAGGCTCAAGGCCTTTATAAATCATGTAAAGCCGAAAGAGAAGGAATTCAATTACACTATTAATATTAATAGTGACATATCTTGATTCTTGATATTATAAATTTATAAATTTATTTTTAGTTTTAAAGTTCAAATAGTTGATCTAAATTATTTAAAATGATCTCTATATTAACACATGTTTGGAGACTAAATTTTATTTGTTTTTGAATTTTTTTTATTATTTATCAAGATGTGTACAACTTTATTGTTTTCAAACAATTCTAAACTATTGAAAAACAGCGATTTAAAAAAAAAAAAAAAAGAATAGTAAACAATTTTTTTAAAAAATTAAGATATCTCATATTTTGCATGTTTTTTATGGAAAATCTCAACCGTTCAAAAATGTATGCACGAATCTCAAAGCACAAACAATACTAGCCCCCAGCGCTCTCCCGATAGGCACGGGACATGTTGGTCACGCAAAATATGAGATATCTCAGAAGATGCGCACTCGTAATTGGATCCCTCCGCAAGTCAAAATTAAATTCCATGCCTAGTTAATTTCACCCTCCTTTGCAGTCCTCCAATAAGAGTGCAATAGGTCACGACATCAGTATCAAACCCTTTAAAAACCATGATATCTAGAAAATCGATTGCCTTGTCAAATTTCACCTTTCTTGCACAGCCGAATTATACGAGTGTTGTACGTAGATCGCGACATTAGGCTCATGCCTTCTGGAAATCTAAGACACGTAGATAAGACACACATATCCTCTGCATTAACTCGAAAGAGAATCTTTTGAAGTTAATACATCTTGGCTGTCTGATTTTAAACAGTATCAATCTAACCATCTTGGCTGTCTGATTTTAAACAGTATCAATCTAACCATCTGATCTAATTCTGCTGAAATCTTTGGAGATTTCAGAGATTCTAAAATTCTCAATCAAACTGTCTTAAGTTTTTTTTATACATGAATCTCAAAGCAGGTAGTTTTTTATGCACAAATCTCAAAATATATAAACAGTTGAATTGAAAATTTCAAGGTCTCTAAAATCTCGGAGGATTTCAACATATTTGTTTCCTTTATAAGAGTGGCGTCACTACATTGAATTCGTATCCTCTGAGTTAACTCAAACTTTGCGTGACTTTATGGAAAATCCGAACCGTTTTAAATACATTATGCACTAATCTCAAAACAGACATAATGCTGACCCCTACATCACCTCCGAATAGGTACCGGACACGTCGGTCACGTACAAGTTGAGATATCTCAAAGGATACGTACTCTATCAGGGTCACAGAAGCAGTGTTGGTCCAATGAACATCGGACCTACTTTTAACTTCGATGCTAAGATCTACCATAGAATTTTAATCGAACTGCTCAGACTAAAGTATCATTCCTAAATGAATATTTCAAAAACGAATTTCATTTATCGGACTCTTAAACCCGTTAACACCAAAATCTAGATTTTTCAGCTCTCCTCCTCCTCTTGGGAAGCGTATCCTCTGCGGAGGTTTTACCTGCGGTGCTGTGCGGTGGTTTTGATCTGGTCCGTTCGTTTAGGATCGGACAGACCAGATCAGATCTTGCCCGAATTTTAAAAAAACTCAAAATTTGGTGAACCCTTAATCCAGCCTGTCCGATCCGAAATGAACGGACCAGATCAAAACCACCGCACAGCACCGCAGGTAAAACCTCCGCAGAGGATAGCGTTTCCCTCCTCTTTACAGATACATATTTTCATCTTGCTTGAATGCTTGAAGACATTTTTATGGCATAGATTTACAACCATAAACCATTCAGAGGTGACCTCGAGAAAATAACTATGGAAATAACGCACACTGGCAAAATTTTCAATCCTCAATACATCTAGAAGTACCAACATAATACAAACTATAACATGATTTACCAAGTCCTAACCCATTTTAAAAAAAAAAAATTTTGCTACAAGCACTAAATTTATTACATCCATCAATATCACTATTGTCTTCATTGAGGCATCTATTGTCTTCATCTAGCCATACCATCACTATTGTCTTCATCCAGCCATCTACAAGCCATATACAGTTGTACAGTACCACTGGTACCAATATAAAAGTACAAATTTCAACGGTTTAAATAATGGGACTAGACCATGATATTTTCTGCTTGCGCACCTTGTATCTTTTGTTGTAATTTCAGTATCTACAGAAAAGTCATAAATAATGTCAGACATCTAAAAGTTGACTTCACAAATTATGTAGTCAAATCAAATAATAAAAAATAATATCCAGCCAAGACAGATATATGATCAATCTAAACCCTCGTTACGAACCAAGGCACTTTTCTTTGGTTTTTGCCTGGACCTATGGCGTTATGTTTCGTAGGACGTTGAAGCGTCAAATTCAACACAATAAATCTCCTTTTTTGATGAACCAGGAACATGATGTTCTTGTTGTGTTTGAAAAGAGGCCTGCATGCTTTTATACTTCTATTAATTAATGCTGGTGTGATCTAAATTTTACCATGACCTCGAACCCATAATATATGTGATATAATCTTTCTTGCTTTTTCAAGTGTTTTTTCCTATGCCTATGCTACGAGTTCGTAGTGTTGTATGCAATGCAACCTACGACAAGGATGAATAGTTTGAAAGAACAAATGACCAAGCCATAGGAACATAACAATTGGTTGATGATTACAATTATATTAACAGTTGGTTGTATGCATGACGTTAATTATTTCTAATTGGGGTTTTAAGTTTTCATATATGTTCGATTTTGCAATAATTCTCACGCATCTTGCTTTTGGTGATGTTATACACCCTTTTCTTTCATAATAATATAAAGATCTGTTAGGGTCTAAAATGCATATTTTCTTTATCTTCATTTAAATCAAATAAAAAACAGTTCATGAGATGAGAATTTTTTGTAATTAAAATCAGTTCATACATCTAATAAAGACTTGAAACTCTCTGCACTTTCTATTTAAGATAAAGCATATTTCAAACTTCATGTTATTTCATTGAGTGCATTTTCTGATTCTCTGAAATTGATTTGCATTTCTAAGCTAAAAAATGTAAAAGAGTCACGTTTTTTGTTGATGCATAAGGTTACATGGTTCACTACACCTCCATACCAGTCCTTGATGCCGTGTACCAGTGTTTAAAATCCATGTACCAGGATCAGGTACCAATGTATCAGCCTAAATTACAAACTAGTATTGAAAACCTAAAAAATAAAAAATAACAAAAGTACCTCAGTAAGATCATGTAGCAGATGAAAGATCTCACGAATAAGCCAAAGGCTATGTGCAAATACGACCTCCAACTTCATCTAGCCCGGGACAACATGTACATCATGAGACATGAGAATCAGCTTATGGAAAGTCAACCCACTAAATCCACAAAAACAAATAAAGAAGATAGATATAAAACTCGAGCGATGTCCTAAAATATGAAATAAGAAATCAGTACAGGTAGAAAATACTGATACATCATACATACCCGATACATACCCATACTCGGTAGTAAGATCCTTCCTACCTAACTTGTATCTTAAATCTGACTTGTATCAAGTATTGTCTCGCAGGCTTACAAAGTTGCACAACCAAGCAAATTTGAGTCAAAGCGATCAGCGGTCACGTTGACAAAAAGAGAGATGGAGAGAGCTGGTCAGCGGTCACGCGGCGGGCACTGTTTTTTATATAGATTAGAAGATCAAAGCTGCTGGATTAAAATAACGGTTCAGATTTCTGCCCATTGTACAAGTCAGGGTACTCGGGAGGATACGGATCTTCTATAAGCATGGTATGAGTCACAATATCGGGTTTGTACCCTTTAGAAATCATTTCATGCAGCAACTCTGTTGCCTTCGTAATTTCACCTTTTTTGCACAAACCATCTATAAGAGTGTTGTAAGTCACGACATCAGGCACGCACCCTTTCGAAATCATGTCATGCATCAACTCCTTTGCCTTGGTAACTTCACCTTTCTTACATAACCAATCTATAAGAGTGTTGTAAGTCACGACATCGGACTCGCACCCTTTGGAGATCATTTTATGCATCAAATCTTTTGCCTTTGTAATTTCACCTTTCTTGCACAAGCCATCAATAAGAGTGGTATAATTTTTTTTTTTTTTTTTAAAAAGGCAAGTGCCCGTTTCATTACCATGAAACTTTCAAAGTTCTTACACACAAAATACCAGACTAATAGAGAAAATAGGAAAAGCAAAGTACATCGGTCCAAACTAGGCGCACAGGCCTAGACAGTAACAAAGCAAGTAGTGATATCAAAAGAAGGCACTCAGGCCAGTAAACAACCATAAAGACAAAGGTCATAATAGCACTACAGAAAGCCATAAACTGG
Source organism: Carex rostrata (assembly GCA_964058875.1). Taxonomy (NCBI): domain Eukaryota; kingdom Viridiplantae; phylum Streptophyta; class Magnoliopsida; order Poales; family Cyperaceae; genus Carex; species Carex rostrata. Next base: position 364,284 of record CAXKVT010000168.1, read on the forward strand.
GCAACTAGAACCCACAGCAAGCGTATCCCATTTCTTCAAGTAGAGTCGTCAGAGATCCATTGCACCATCCTCTCTGTCTTAGGGGAAGCCATCTGAAGGGGTACCTCATCCAAGTCCTGAGGGAGCCAATCATTGATCGCCGCTTGGAGATCCTCCTTCAATTATCCTGCCCAATAAATTACGATAGAAACAATGGTAAGAATGACATTCCTGCAAGAATGAGTAACTGACCAATAAATTACGATAGAAACAAAGAGTGGTATAAGTCACGACATCGGGTTCGTACCCTTTGGAAATCATTTCGTGCATCAAATCCTTTGCCTTGGTAAGTTCACCTTGCTTGCACAAGCCATCGATAAGAGTGGTATAAGACACAATATTGGGTTCGTACCCTTTAGAAATCATTTCATGCATGAAATCCTCTGCCTGGGTAACTTCACCTTTCTTACATAAGCAATCTATAAGAGTGGTATAAGTCACGACATCGGGCTCATCATACCCTTTGGAAATCATTTCCTGCATCAAATCCTCTGCCTTTGTAATTTCACCTTTCTTGCACAAGCCATCAATAAGAGTGGTATAAGTCACAATATTGGGTTCGTACCCTTTAGAAATCATTTCATGCATGAAATCCTCTGCCTTGGTAACTTCACCTTTCTTACATAACCAATCTATAAGAGTGGTATAAGTCACGACATCGGGCTCATACCCTTTGGAAATCATTTCCTGAATCAAATTGTTTACCTTTGTAATTTCACCTTTCTTGCACAAGCCATCAATAAGAGTGGTATAAGTCACAATATTGGGTTCGTACCCTTTAGAAATCATTTCATGCATGAAATCCTCTGCCTTGGTAACTTCACCTTTCTTACATAACCAATCTATAAGAATGGTATAAGTCACGACATCGGGCTCATACCCTTTGAAATAAATTTCGTGCATCAAATCCTTTGCCTTTGTAAGTTCACCTTGCTTGCACAAGCCATCAATAAGAGTGGTATAAGTCACAATATTGGGTTCGTACCCTATAGAAATCATTTCATGCATTAAATCCTCTGCCTTGGTAATTTCACCATTCTTGCACAAGCCATCAATAAGAGTGGTATAAGTCACGACATTGGGCTCATACCCTTTGGAAATCATTTCGTGCATCAAATCCTTTGCCTTGGTAATTTCACCATTCTTGCACAAGCCATCAATAAGAGTGGTATAAGTCACGACATCAGGCTCATACCCTTTGGAAATCATTTCGTGCATCAAATCCTTTGCCTTTGTAATTTCACCTTTCTTGCACAAGTCATCAATAAGAGTGGTTCGGATTCGGTGGGGTTGAGATTTGGAATTGGGGATGGCATAGCAGCAAAGAGAGAGGTCACGACGAGGAGAAATTGAAGGTGAAAGAGAACAGAAAGGGGTGAGAGACAGCACGGGCACGGGCACGGGCACGGGCATCATCTTCTTCTTCTTTTAGGGTTTGAGCGTTTCTTTCTTTCTTTCAAGTGAGAAAAGTGAGATAAGGAAGCGAGGAAGTGAAGACAGACTGAGATTGAGATAAGAGATCGGATTCGGATGAGCAAAGGAGTGGAGGAGATTAATGGAACAAAGATATCTCCTTTATGGGCCGGGCCAACTTTTCTGGCCCAAAATTTTCTAGCAAAGGCAGGTTGGTAGAAGACAAAAAGTTTCTAGGAAATGTCGTACTTTGTAAAGCTTATGGATTCATAATTAGCAGGTTCTCAGATGTTGGTAGAAGACAATTTCGTTTTTCAATACAAGGAAAGTTACTTCGTTGAGGAGTTTCGTCAAACCAGTTGTGGGCAATGCAAGTAGAACTCTGTAATGCATCAAATTATGCAAAAGAATATTACAATTAAACTATGCATTCTTGCTATAGAATATACAAGCATGTCTGTATTGGCCCACATCAAACAGTAAGTAGCATTTACTATGAGTTAGTGCAATTAAATAAGAGTGAGTCTATGGTACTATGCATATTACGATTTGGCACCGTGCTACGGCTCTATATTCGAGTTTTTAAATTCTAACGGTCGATCCGAACCGTTCATCTTGTTTTTCATATTAATATGTGTTTGGAGACCAAATTTTACATTTTTTGAAATTTTTTTACTATTTTTTTAAATTTATTGAAAATCACTGTTTTTGGATGGTCCAGAATTTTCAGATCAAGTGATTTTCTAAATATCTAAAAAAATAGTAAAAAAATTTCAAAAAATGTAAAATTTGGTCTCCAAACACATATTAATATGGAGAACAAGATGAACGGTTCGGATCGACCGTTAGAATTTAAAAACTCGAATATAGAGCCGTAGCACGGTGCCAAATCGTAATATGCATAGTACCATAGACTCACTCATTAAATAAATATGAAAATAAAGGGTTCTAAATCATTTATATTTTGTTGTTTCTCTTTTGATTTAATTATAGGGAAAATAAGACAATGCCATGTGCAAATCTTTGTTTATAGTGAGTTTCAATCCTCATATGAAAATAAAGGGATTGATGCCAACATCAACCGTTCAAATTCGTTCTGCACGAATCTCAATGCATAAATAATACTGCCCCTGCGCTATGCCCCAAATAGACACCGGACATGTCGGTCGCACAAAATATGAGATGTCTCAGAGGATACCCACTCTGCGCTCCTACACTTGCAAATTGAGTTTTAGCGACCAATTAATTGTTGATGAATACGTAGCGAGTCAATATATGTCACGGAGAATTGTTCGCTACACAATTACAGTGACAGAGATAATTACAGAGGATCATAATTGCAAGCTTGATATATCCTACCGTTTTATCTTATGCGTCTCCTAATTTACCAACTCCTTACAGCACGGTTAAAATTTCCTAAATTCTCGCCACGTCACGAGTATATCAAAAATAGTAAAACATTCAGGCAATGATAGCTTTAATAGATATCTCTCTTTTCAATTTCAAGCATAGTTTTGTCGCTTTTGAATTCATTTTTGACTCAAACAGTAATTTTATTTAATAATAATAAAAAAAACTTAAAACCTGGGTTTACTCTCCATTTCTTAATCTCCTATTTCCAACTCTCTAGAACCAGAAAATAAATTTCCGATAATTTTACTTAAAACTAGAAATTAAATCTCTAGTTTGGACAGATTTCAAAATTCCTCTGTAAAAAATATAGATTTTGAAATTATTTATTAATTTTGATGATTAGTTGATTCCACATTTGATGCTAAAATGAATTCCAAGCGTATATATTTGAATCCCGGACTCAATCGTTTAATTTTGATATCTTTAGAATAGAGATTATTCTCTAAAATTCGAGAATGTGACTATTCGGAATAATATTTTCACAAGCAATATTTTTGTTTGAAATATATAGTTAGAATAACTGCTATTTTTTATTTATTGTAAATGCTGAAATTACTATTATTTCCGAATAATAAAGTTAACATTACTTCTATTATCTCAACGTCGTGATTATTCATTTGAGACTCCTCTTGCTTATCTTTCCTCTTAATTAACACATTATTAATATTTTTTTTTTTTTAGTTACAGCTATTTACTATTTCAAATGTATAATCCAAACAATATTTTTACTATTCCGAATAGTACCATTTTTACATAAATATGAAAATCACTATTTTTTTCTCTATTCTCATATACTAATTCCAAATTTTACTGTTCTAACTATTCTAGCCCCCCATCCAAACATACCTTCAAAGAAATAAAGATTACTAAAACGAAGTTTGCTAAGATACTTGCTACCTTTTGATAAAAAAATAAAAATCTTAGCAAATTATTATTTTACTAATACAAGTTTAACACTCCTTTTATATTTTCGTATTAGTATTCTTTTCACCATATTTTCATACATTAACTCAAATAACATTATTTCTGTATTATTTATTTTATGAACAATAGAGGAAGGGACAAAATTTCTCATTATAATTTTTTATTTGGTTGGATATTCAATAGAAGGGTGAGGTTAATATAATTACTTCTTTTTCTTCTTTTTTTTACTTTTTGTAACTTCATAAAACTTATGTTTTACTAATCATAAAATTATAGTATAATAAAGATAAATAAGATGACAAAATGAAAGCTATAAAAATATTATTTATGACACATCAACTTCCATGCATATATAAAATTATTTTCCATCAGACATTAAATTAAATGAGCAGATTAACTATAAAAAAAAAGAGGAGGGTTCAAATGTACCCAAATTTTTGTGCACCCAAATGCACCATATCTTTCAAATCATTTTTCTTCGTTTTCAAAGTCCGAATAGTCAATCCGAACCGTTAGATGCGATCTATATATTAAGATGTACTTGGAGACCAAATTTTACATTTTTTGAAATTTTTTTACTATTTATTAAGCCACTTTGAAAATCGCTGATTTTACATTTTCTGAATCATTGGATCAGCGATTTTTTAAAGTGGCTTAATAAATAGTAAAAAAAAAATCCAAAAAATATAAAATTTGGTCTCCAAGCACATCTTAATATATATATATATATATATCGCATCTAACGGTTCGGATTGACTATTCGGATTTTGAAAATGGAGAAAAAGAATAAGGTGCATTTGAACCCTCCTAAAAAACACAATATACAACAATTTTTATGAATATATAAGTCCAATTGGCTCTAATTACTCCCTAGGTGAGGGCAATGAAACAATTAATACACTATTTTTAGAAATCAGGCTGAAGGCCTTTAGAAATCATGTAAAGTCAAAAGATGAGGGACTCAATTATACTATTTTATAATAACACATCTCAACATCAAAAATTTATAAATTAATTTTGTGATTTTAAAATTCAAATTGTCAATCTAAATCATTCAAAATGATCTCCATATTAACATGTGTTTAGAGACCAAATTTTATATTTTTTGGATTTTTTTTCCTTATTATTTATTAAGATATATACAATTTTGTTGTTTTAAGACAATTCTAGATCATTGAAAAAGAGTGATTTAAAAAAATTAAGAAAATAGTAAACAATATTAAAAAAATATAAAATTTGGTATGTAAATACATTTTAATATAGAGATCTTGTTGAAAGGTTCAAATCGAACTATTTGGATTTTGAAATTGCAAAAGTAACTTGTAAACATATAGTGTCAGGATGTATCACCATAAAATAATATAATTGAAGAATTTGTATCCCCCGATATATCTCGTATTTTGTGTGTTTTATGGAAAAATCTCAACCGTTCAAAATGGTTGTGCAAAGCACAAAAATACTAGGCCCCAACGTACGCTACCCCGAATAGGCACCAAACACGTCAATCACGCAAAATATGATATATGTTAGCAGATACGCACTCGTACTTGGATTTAGGGTTGTCAAAATTAAACCCCTAAACCCTAACCCCCCCCCCCCCCCCCCCCCCCCCCCCCCCCCCCCAAAGTCAAAATTAAACTTCATGCCTAGTCAATATTTCACGCTCCTTTGCACAGCCCTTCAATAAGGAGGGACAGAACTAGAAAATTTGAATAGGGAAGCTAATTTATAAAATGTAATATGTGAAAAAGACAAAAATAATGTGGTTAGTAGGAATTGAACCCATAACCTTATACATACCAAATAGAACTCAAACCACTAGACTACTAGTATACATTTATTAGTTTATGAGGGGAGTTAAAATCATAATATCTAGAAAGTTCAGTGCCTTGTCAATTTCATCTTTCTTGCACAGCTCATTTATGAGAGTGTTGGAGGTCACAACATTAGATTTAATATGCGCTTTGGAAAGCAAGACATGTAGATAATCTAATGCGCGCCTTATCATTATTAATAAGTTGATCGGTCAGACCGATTTTTTTATTTATATCCAAAAATTAAATCAAATTACAAATAATAACCGAAGCACTGTTGAATTTCGAAAACTACCCAATCCGGTTATCCAATAACCGGATTTGGGATAAATGTCCGGTTATCCAATAACCGGATTTGGGATAAATGTCCGGTTATCCAATAACCGAACTCAACAAATATAACCGGTTATTCACTAACCGGAAAGTTATGTTTTTTTTTTTTTTAAAAAAAAAAAACCGGTTAATCACTAACCGGAAAGTAAGTTTTTTTTTTTTTTTTTTTTTTAAAACAGAAATTTCGAATTTTTTTTTTTATATTAAAATATTAGAAATGTTGAATATATTTCTTTGAAAATAGATGAAATACAATATAATTTGATTTATTAGAAAGACTGCAACAAATAACCCGGATCGATATTTTTCAGGCCGGATTTTTCGCGGCTGTAAGAAAAATTAATATATTTCTTTATGTGCTATTGGAAAAAAATAAAAATGCTCATATTATGAGTTATTGATCCCGGTTCAAAAGTCACTTCTAGGTAATCTAGAAAATATTGTGATCCATCTAGTAAATTTAATTAATAAAAAGTTGTTTCTATTTTGAAAATTCTTTTTGAAAAACAATTATTAAATAAATTAAAGTTTTTATTTTTTGGTATTATTTTTTTTTAAAAAACACTTTATGAATCTTATAATATTTTATATTGGATAAATTTGTTAATATTTGATATAAATTTAATATATTTAATAATGAAAGAAAGAACACTATGTGACAGAATTTTAACTTTTATATTGGATAAGGATAGAGTACAAGTAAGACAATTTGTAACAGATACAGATATGAAAATGCTTCCACCCAATTAAAATCCTTACCTTACCGTTGACACCCCTATTAAAGGGATTACAAGCACCTAATTATTATTATTATTTTTAGAAATGCTCTTTTTCTTTTCTTTTTTTCTTTTTTTTCTTTTTTTTGAGGTTATTTCCAATATGCTAAACTGATCTATCATAGGATGACGAATAAAATTGGGTTATTTCCAATATGCTAAATGAAAGACAAGATGGGGGGAATTGATTGATGCATAATAAATTTTTCATCATGGAACACCTACTCTGAGAGAAGTTAAATTATAAGTACCTTTTTTATAATTTTGATATGTTGTGTATCAGAGTTGGTAAAATTAAATAAATATGTTTATATAGATCTTATTTATATTTTGTTGTTTGTCTTTTGAATTATAGGGAAAAGAAGAGAATGCAATGTGCAAATCTTTGCTTATAGTAAGTTTATTTATATAGATGTTTAAATCTTTGTTCTAATCAAACCTGTGTTTTTTATCTTCTGATATCAAGATCAGAATCAAAAGTAATAGAAAATTATGATTTATTTGTGAAAAGGACAAAAATACCCTTGAAATTGTATTGTATTGAAGATTAACAAACGGTTAAGGTTTTGAAATTTGAATTAAAACCTGTTACAAAACATGTTAACTGGACTCTTGAGCCAACAAAAAAAAAATGCAGAAAAGTAAAACAGAGGAGAAGCAAAAAAAAAAAAAAAAAAAAAAAAAGAAAATATAAGAACCCGAATGAGTCCTAACTGCCAAAGCAAAAGTGAAACTTTTTTTTTTGTCCAAACGGAACTAGAGGAGAATCCGCTCAGGTCGCACTTATTCCACCAGCACTAGTTTTTTATTCTGATCTCTGAAAATCCTCACCCACCGCAAACTCCAAAAGACAAATTGTGCTATCAATATTATTTCTCTTGTTCTTCTTTGCCCCTGTGCACTCCTTGCAGTATTGAAAACCTGTTTAATACCATCCAGTAGAAGCTTTTTACATTTTGAGAACAAATACACCACTGATTCCTCTTCTTGTTTACACATCACACATCTATAGTTTTTCTAATCGGAACCAAAGGAGAATCCGCTCAGGTTGCACTTATTCTACCAGCACTAGTTCTTTATTCTAATCTCTGAAAATCCTCACCCACCGCTACCTCCAAAAGACAAATTGTGCTATCAATATTATTTCTCTTGTTCTTCTTTGCCCCTGTGCACTCCTTGCAGTATTGAAAACCTGTTTAATACCATCAAGTAGAAGCTTTTCACAATTTGACATTTTGAGAACAAATACACCACTGATTTGAGCTTTTACTCATATTTTATTGACAAGAATAGGATGATATGAGCATTTTAAAGGAATCTAGAAGAGAAAATCATGTGGTGTATTTACCTTGCTTTGGGGTTCAACCTAAAGGACCTGTTGTTTTCAAGTACTGTATGTGAGAATGGGAATCAAAGACACTTAACTGCATAAATGAAGCTAAAATGAGGTCAATTTAGGCTCAAATTAAGGACAGATCAAGCATGGTTGAGGTTACCCTTCTCCAAAGTTCACGCCAGTATGTGACACAACACTGGTACAAACCGTACCTACTAGCAAACAAATGGCACCAAACTGGTAATAATCTCAAATTTAATATTTGTATTTTTCAGGTGTTAGCAAGTAAAAACTTATACAATACCATTTTACAAACGGTTTAATTTGTGAAGTATTTTTTTCAAAAGAAAGAAAAGACAAGTTATCAAGTTGTTAAGCACTTTTGTGTAGCTTGAAAGTTCCTATAAAAGAGAAGAGGTTCTTACGTTGACAAAAAGAGAGATGGAGAGAGCTGGTCAGCGGTCACGCGGCGGGCACTGTTTTTTATATAGATTAGAAGATCAAAGCTGCTGGATTAAAATAACGGTTCAGATTTCTGCCCATTGTACAAGTCAGGGTACTCGGGAGCAGAGGCGGAGCTATGTTGTTACAGGAATAGGCAGTTGCCTACCCCTGAATTTGAAAATTTAATTCATATCCCCATGCTAATATGGGCCTCTGCCTACCCCTGAAATACAATTTGCCTACCCCTGATTTGGTCTCATCTCTCAGTGAAATCAACCTAATTGTTGCAAGAGATTACATTTAAAGGATCTCATTTCCATCTCTTTTTCCTTTGCCAGAAAATTTTAGCTTTTTTGTTCTTTCACTTCCCGTTGTTTTTCAGGATTGAATGGGGAAGATGATTCTCTTAAAAGTATACCAGGATGGTTTACATGAACCATAAAAGTTGTTAAAAAGTCCTTGTGAACCATGCTTATACAAAAACACATAGAAAGAAGGGGGGACCACTTGTAATATTTAATGAGAGAGTAACATAGAGTGTCCTTTTTCTGCTCTGCTCTTGGAATATAATTTCAAGGCTGGACACATCTAAATCTCCCATAATTTTTTTTATCTCCAATTTTACATACCTAGACATCTCCATTTCAATCATATTTCATTTTTTTTTTTCCTCTTATCTTTTTAATCCTTTTCTATTTTATTTGTTCTTAATCTTTTTGTAATACATGCATCAGAACATTAAAGGGGTGGAATTAATAACCTGAATAGTTTTGTAGAAATTTAATACAAATAATCCACGAGTACTATCAAATTATTTAATAAGTGTCTGAGATTTTTTGTATAAAAGGAAGTCTTTTACCAATTTTAATTTTTAACAAAAAAATACTAATTATAAATTTAATAATAATAATAATAATAAAAATAATAAATAAATAAAAATAAAAATAATAATAATAACAATATATCAATAAATATACATATATATATATATATATATATATTTTGCCTACCCCTGATAAAAATCCTGGCTACATATTTTGCCTACCCTTGATAAAAATCATGGCTACGCCACTACTCGGGAGGATACGGATCTTCTATAAGCATGGTATGAGTCGCAATATCGGGTTTGTACCCTTTAGAAATCATTTCATGCAGCAACTCCGTTGCCTTCGTAATTTCACCTTTTTTGCACAAACCATCTATAAGAGTGTTGTAAGTCACGACATCAGGCACGCACCCTTTCGAAATCATGTCATGCATCAACTCCTTTGCCTTGGTAACTTCACCTTTCTTACATAACCAATCTATAAGAGTGGTATAAGTCACGACATTGGGCTCATACCCTTTGGAAATCATTTCATGCATCAAATCTTTTGCCTTTGTAATTTCACCTTTCTTGCACAAGCCATCAATAAGAGCGGTATAAGTCACGATATTGGGTTCGTACCCTTTGGAAATCATTTCATGCATCAAATCCTCTGCCTTGGTAACTTCACCTTTCTTACATAACCAATCTATAAAAGTGTTATAAGTCACGACATCGGGCTTATACCCTTTGGAAATCATTTCGTGCGTCAAATCCTTTGCCTTTGTAATTTCACCTTTCTTGCACAAGCCATCAATAAGAGTGTTATAAGTCATGATATTGGGCTTGTACCCTTTGGAAATAATGTCATGCATCAACTCCTTTGCCTTCGTAACTTCGCCTTTCTTAGATAACCCATTTATAAGAGTGTTATAAGTCACGACATCGGGCTCGTACCCTTTGGAAATCATTTCATGCATCAACTCCTTTGCCTTCGTAATTTCCTTTCTTGCACGAACCATCTATAAGAGTGTTTATAAGTGACGACATTGGGCTCGTACCCTTTGGAAATCATTTCATGTAACAACTCATTTGCCTTCGTAACTTCACCATTCTTGTACAACCCATCTATAAGAGTGGTATAAGTCACAACATCGGGCTCGTACCCTTTGGAAATCATTTCATGCAACAACTCATTTGCCTTCGTAATTTCACCTTTCTTACACGAATCATTTATAAGAGTGTTATAAGTGACGACATTGGGATTGTACCCTTTGGAAATCATTTCATGCATCAAATCCTTTGCCTTGGTAACTTCACCTTTCTTGCATAAACAATCTATAAGAGTATTATAAGTCACGATATCGGGCTTGTACCCTTTTGAAATCATTTCATGCATCAAATCCTTTGCCTTGATAACTTCACCTTTCTTAGATAACCCATCTATAAGAGTGGTATAAGTTACGACATCAGGCTCGCACCCCTTTGGAAATCATTTCATGCAACAACTCATTTGCCTTTATAACTTCACCATTCTTGTACAACCCATCTATAAGAGTGGTATAAGTCATGACATCGGGCTCGCATCCTTTGGAAATCATGTCATGCATCAACTCCTTTGCCTTCGTAATTTCACTATTCTTGTACAACCCATCTATAAGAGTGGTATAAGTCACGACATTGGGTTCATACCCTTTGGAGATCATGTCATGCATCAACTCCTTTGCCATGGTAACTGCACCTTTCTTACATAACCCATCTATAAGAGTATTGTAAGTCACGATATTGGGCTTGTACCCTTTGAAAATCATTTCATGCATCAACTCATTTGCCATTGTAACTTCACCTTTCTTACATAACCCATCTATAAGAGTATTGTAAGTCACGACATTGGGCTTGTACCCTTTGAAAATCATGTCATGCATCAACTCCTTTGCCATGGTGACTTCACCTTTCTTACATAACCCATCTATAAGAGTGTTGTAAGTCACAACATCGAGCTCGCACCCTTTGGAAATCATTTCATGCATCAACTCCTTTGCCTTCGTAATTTCACCTTTCTTACACAAACCATCTATAAGAGTATTGTAAGTCACGACATTGGGCTCGTACCCTTTGGAAATCATGTCATGCATCAACTCCTCTGCCTTTGTAATTTCACCTTTTTTGCACAAACCATCTATAATAGTGCTGTAAGTCACGACATTGGGCTCGCACCCTTTGGAAATCATGTCATGCATCAACTCTTTTGCCTTTGTAATTTCACCTTTCTTGCACAACCCATTAATCAACGAGCTGTATGTATTAGTATTAGGTATAACCCCAGCAGGACACATCTGTCTATACAAACCAAATGCTTTAGGGAGTTGACCCGCCTTACAAAGCTCATCAATAACAATGGTGTACGTGATAACAGAAGGTTTACACTCACCGCCATGTTTAACCATCCTAAATAATAATTGAAGGGAAAAACCAATGTTGCCCTTGGAGCAAAGCCCCTTGATAAGAAAGTTATACGATATCACATCAGGTATACATCCCAACCTACGCATTTTGTAAAGAACAATGGCTACCGCCTCGCTAGTCCTATTCTCATAACAAAGGCCCTTTATTATTGGACTGAATATCACGGCCTTAACCGTGTGACCCTCTTTGAGAAGTCTTCCAAGAAAACAAAAAGCTAGATCGAGACGATTCGTTTGGGCATAATATTTAATCATAAGACGATAGGTATAATTATTAGGACTGATTCCATCAGTTCGGGTTATAAGGTCAAAGAAGTAATAAATAGCAGGGTCAGAATTGCGAACCAAGGTAGCCAGGAGGTCATTGAAGGGATTGATTGAGGTGGGAGGATTCTGAGAAGCCAATAGAGAGTGATAATGCTCAAGGATCTCTTTGTAATGCGAATTAGTTGCAGAGGGTGGTTTTGGTTTGTTGTTGGTTCGGATTCGGTGGGGTTGAGATTTGGAATTGGGGATGGCATAGCAGCAAAGAGAGAGATCACGACGAGGAGAAATTGAAGGTGAAAGAGAACAGAAAGGGGTGAGAGACAGCACGGGCATCATCTTCTTCTTCTTTTTGGGTTTGAGTGTTTCTTTCTTTCTTTCAAATGAGAAGTGAGATAAGGAAGCGAGAAAGAGAAGATAAAGACCTGAGATTGAGATAAGAGATGAGGAGATTAATGGAACAGAGATGTCTCCTTTATGGGCCGGGCCGACTTTGCATAAGGAAAGGCAGGTTGGTAGAAGACAAAAAAATTTCTAGGAAACGTCGTACTTTGTAAAGTTTATGGATTAATAATTAGCATATGGGGTCTCAGATGTTGGATTTAATAATTAGCAACACTTGACTGATTTTGGTAGCAATTATAATAAATAATTATAGTACCTAAAAAGGTTCACAGACAAAATTAGAGAGATGTACTGTTCTCTTTTCTGACAGCCATCAGAAGATGCCTCGACTATATCCTGTTTAAAACGGAGGTCGAGTCAGCAACTCTCAAGTAACTCAAAATTTGTGTTTAGATCAGAATCAGGTCTGTTCTAGTCCGAGGTGGAATGCATGGGATACCTTTAATACTCGTGCTGAAACAGATCTGACGGTATAGATCTAAACTAAGAATTTGAGTTACTTTAGATATAATAATTCAATGCAAATGGTCGGGTCGGAAAATTTTCAGAAAACCCCATTAAAAATAAGAGGACAAAAAGTAAAAACATTTGGAGTCCCAGATCCCCTAAAGTAACCTAACTTTTGTGTTTTGAATCGAAACTATCCGATTTGAATCTGTCGCTTGAAATCATTTTAGAATTCGGATTCGTTGCTCTACTTTGATGGATTGTCGTGGATTTTAAATCAGGTAGTCCTGATCTAAAAACCAAAAGTTGAGTTAGCTCATTGGATTTGAATTCAAAACATTCGGGGGTTCCAGTCCCCAGATGGCCAAATGTCATAAAACTCGCTGCATAAATGTATCCGCCATGGCAGATCTAGAACAAATTTATTTATTTTTTTGTATAAAAGAATGTTAAAACATCTTTTCACCATCAAAAAGATAAATAAATGTGTTCTGAGTAAAAAAAGTGACTATCTGCAAGGATATACCAATATAAATGTGTTTTTTTTATTAACGATGGTAGTATCCGTGACAATATACTGACAGTATCCCTCGTGGATACTGCCTCCATTCTTGTAGTCGGTATTAGTAAAAAATATTGATTGTTTGACTTTGTGATATCTTTTTCCTGTCCGAAATTCTAATTAAATAATTCGTTATTAATTAAGTCTTCCATATTAAAAACTTTCATAATTCGAAATTCATAACTCATAAGTCTTCTAATAAATAAACATAACATATGCATAATAAATACAACTTTTCATATGGAATAATTTTCTTTATTTTGAAACTTTTCTTATTTTGAATTAAACACAACTTATGCATTATAAATGCATAATAAAGTTAAATAAATCACAACTAACATTAATATTTTTTTTGGGTAAAAAAAATATTATTGAAACAAAATGAATAAAGTCGAGGATATGCTATTGTATTATATAAAATCCACATAATATGAAGTCACCTGTTATAATAAAAACCAAATGATGTTCAGTTCTGATAAAAAAAACAAGTCATTCATAAAGGATTCAATTACTCTGATAAATACTAAATCTTTTAGCTATTCCACAAGTCAGATACACAGGGGCAAGCCCAGGTGTATCCAAGAGCCGGGGCACCCGGTGTCCACCCCCCCCCCCCCCCCCCCCAATCCTGTCCCCTTAATTTTGAGTTTTAATGCTGATTTAGTGGTTCTAATCGATTTTGTCCCCTCTGGAAAAAAAAAAAAAATTCCCCTCCCTGGACATTTGATTTGTAATTTGGGTTTAAATTTACAGTTAAAATAAAAATAAATTTCTTGAATTATGATTGGTAGTTAGAATTATAAGTTAAAAAATAAAAAATTACAAGTTAGAGCATTGAAAAGTATCAGTCAAAGCATTATTTTTTTTATCGAATACCCAATCAATTAATGGGTTTAAATCATATTCGATATTTTTTTACCTCCTGACGAAAATCCTAAATTTGCCCCTGCAAATACATTCAACAAAAGAACAAAAAAAAAATACTAAAAACAAGTCACACAACACAAGTGACCATGAAGTTAAAGTGTATCTTACTTAGTGTGAAGTGTTGAAAAATAAACATTTACTTTGGATAGTGGTTGTAGTAAGTTAATTCATCTAAACATTTATTTTACATTAACTCACCTTCTTATTTTTAATTTAATTACTTAGAAAATAATTTGTTTGTTCATTGTGTTGTGCTGAATTGTACCATGAAAGCTGAATTGTGGAGAGACTGCGAACTCCGAAATTCGAACGTAAAAGATTTGATCCCGAACTCAAATATATACGCTTCAAATTAATTTCAATATTAAATGTGGGACTTAATTAATGACGTGCTCCGGAATGTTGTTTTGCTGGTTCTGGCGCTACGTACGTGCCTTTTATTCTTTATTTCATCTCTTTACTCTTCTCCATTTTACCTTTTAATCTGATTTTTTATTTATTTTAATCATGTTTCTTCTTTATCATATATGACAAGGGCGGAACCAAGATTCGAATAGAATTCATATCCTCTTCAATACTTGATAGGGGAATCTTTTACAATTACTAGATCTGGACCGTTTTTTTTTTAACTTGGCACGAATCAATAATCTGTCCCCTATGATAGCTCGAATCTCAAACCGAGGGTAATCCTCTGCAATGCATTTTTTTTTTATCTAATTCTTTGCCTCTCCATTTCTTTTTTGATGGATACCTCCATTTTTATTTAAAATTTATTTTTCTTAAAAGTTTGAACCGTTTGAAAACCGATTTTTCTTTAAGAAAATTAAGTAGGGGTGTTCATTGGATCCGATTTAGTCAGTTTTGACTAAACCGAATAGTTTGAATCAAATGGTCGATTTATTCAGTTTAATGATTTGGTTCGGTTTGTTTTCTAAAAAAATAGTAAAAAATTTGGTCTCCAATCACATATTAATATGGAGAACAAGATGAACAGTTCAGATCGACCGTTAGAATTTGAAAACTCGAATATAGAGCCGTAGCACGGTAACAAATCGTTATACGCATAGTACCATAGACTCATAAACTGTCTAATGTGAAAACTAAACTGACCCAGACATATTAGGGTCCGGATCCCCTAAAGTAACTTAACTTTTGAGTTTTGGATCAAAAAAATTAACAGGTTCCCGTTGTCCCACGGAATAACAGCAGATTTATTTTCTAATTGTTCTAGAAGGTGAAGTGGTAAGTAAAATAGAGAGTTATGGCCTCTTATGCCCTTATCCAACATGTCTTGTAAGGAGGGAAAAACCTCCGACTAAATCATATATATACCTATTTAGATGAGTATGAGCTTGCTTATTCGCTTTCCAATTCAAATACTGACTCTGCCTAATCTTATTTTACCTTTCTTCTTTCAGGTTAGAGCTGACTTATATATATGTGGCCAGTCAGATACAACTCTATATTTTTTTAATTACAAATCAAGCCCTTCATTATTTGCTGCCCTTTGAATTTGATCCAAATCTCCCCTTGAGAGCTGGGAGACAGAACAGTACAACACCTGTTACCGGATCTACAATCTTTGCTTCAAAACTTGCTACCAGACGATCCACATATACAATGTAGTTGTCCCTTTTTTACCATATGTTCTAAAACATCCCCTTGTTGACTCTGTCAATCAATATCCCTTTATCGTATGATTCTGCACATCTTCCCTGATCACCCTCTTTTGTGCGCCTGCTGATACAATAATATGTACCAGTTGTCATACCAGTGCTACCACGACGGTTTTTTGTTTTGCCATTGATAACAGCTTTTGATTATTCAGTTGAATCTTTCCTGATATGCTACTTGGCGTTGTGTGTGAATGTTAGAGAGCATCGCTCTTTTCTTAGGTGCGGGCACTCAAGGACAGAGAGCTAGGAGAAGAAAAAAAAAAGGATAGAATGGTCCACACTTTGTTAATTAATAATTTAATATAATACTGTGGTTTATGGAGTAAATTTTAGAGTCCTAAATATTATTATTTTACTAATTTTGGATACATTTGATATATTGTATAGTTAGTATGGATAAATATGTGATTTTCTATAATTTAAAAGGGTAAATACGGTGTTATAAACTTTTGAGGAGAAATACGTAATATTAAAGATTTTGAGGGGGATACATGAAATTCCCACTATTATATACTGTTTGATAAAGGGGTAAAATGAGAGAATAAGAAAAAAGAAACACCTATATATTCTCATGAATAAGACTTATCCATTTGTTCTTTTATTTCATTATCAAAGTTAGTCTAAATGTATGTGAGGTAACTTTTGTTAGGATGATGATAAAGGAAAGAAAAAACAGAAAGAAGAGGTAACTTGTAAGAAAATAAAACGAAGTAAAAAGTTATCATTTGTGTGTGTGTTTGTGTGTTTGATTAGTTTTTTTTTATTTTTTTGCTTCATTTTATGTAAGAACTATATAAAAAATATTCGCTTTACAAAATTAAAAGTTGAACAAAATAATCCCATTAAATTTAATTTCCTATTAAACAACCAATCAAACAAGATGTTTACATAGTTTTTGTTTTTTCCCTTCCCTCCTATTCCTTAATTTGTATAGAAGTCAAAACAAGATTTCAGGAAGGCGCATGTCCTTTTTTGTGCTCCTGGGAATTCTTCAATATATATATATAAAATGAAGTAATCAACACACTCGTCCTTTCTTCGTTTTAACATGAACAATCATATTCAATTAGATTAACCTATAGCAACTGATATACAATACCTCACCATCATTGACATATATACATCCTTATACATCATTACAAAGAGATATCAAAAACAACATTTTTTATGATGCTTTATAACAAATCACATTAATAATTATCTCATCAGTCATAACTAGATTATTCCCAAGTTTTACTCATAGAATGAAAAAAAATAAATCAGCTATGTATCACTGGTGTTATCAATGGCTTACCAGCAAAAAAAGCTTCAAAATTTGCAATGCAAATTTGGATAACATCTGACAAGGCGTTAGGAGTAAACACAGCTTGGTGTGGCGTTATCACAACGTTCTCCATTTGGAACATCTCCTTGGGCACGTTCGGCTCATTCTCATACACATCAATCCCAGCCCCTTTAATCTCTCCTTGTACCAATGATCGCACCAATTCAGGCTCATCAATATGGGCCCCACGCCCGATATTTACGATAATGCCTTCCTTGCCGAGGGCTTGCAGAACTTGCTTGTTTATGATGTGGTGAGTTTCTTTGGTTAGCGAGCACGACACAACTAAGACATCAGATTGTGTGGCCAGGTCAATGATATTGGGAATATAACTGTAGTAATTGGCAGTTGCCTTTGGTTTTCTTGAGAAATACGATATTTTGCAACCAAATGGCTCGAGTCTCTTCGCAATCGCAGACCCAATACTGCCCAGTCCGACAATGCCAACCCGTTTACCTCCTAGCTGGAAAGTTAACAGAACAATTTATATATATATATATACTTTCGATCAGTCCAGCATTTTGATTTGCAGAAACCACACACCACACACCTAACAGTAACAGGGTTGATGCAATTAATTCTGATTATTTACTACTGAAGCATGTGCATATATATTACCTTCGATCCAAGTGGGTAATAAAAGAGTAATAAAATAAATAAATGTACCTTCGATCCAAGCGGGTAGTCACCCCGTGTAACCCACAACCCATTTCGCAAGTAGCGATCCGACATGGTTATCCTTCTGAAAACATCAATCAACAAACCCACCGCATAATCAGCCACATCGTTGGAATATGTCTCCCCCACATTCGCCACTAGAACACCTCTTCTCCGGCACTCTTCCAAGTCTATGTGGTTCACCCCTGCACTTGTCGTCACAACGCACCTCAAGGAAGGGTATTGGTCGAGGACAGTCGAGGTCACCCGATTTACACCGCCTGAGACGAGCACAGCGCGAGTGGAGGTGGAGAGTGGGGATGAAGGTGGGATGATAGTGAATTTGGCAGAGAGAGCCGCCGACCAGGCGTCAGAGAGAGGACGGAGGACAAGGATTGGAGGGTGATCCAAGGGTGGACTTTCGTCGGAGGTGGTCATGGTCGGTGACTTGCCAGGGAGCTTTTGTTTCGCTCAGACTAGCTTTTCTATGATTGATTAATTTTTGTTCGGACTAGCTTTTCTATGCATGGTTCACGAGTCATGACTTTGAAGGATTAGTTTCTCCCATGGTTGGTTGTGCAGTGGTCCCGTTACATTATTATTGGTTGGTTGTGCAGTGGTCCCGTTACATTATTATATTATACTATACTACTCAATTTGTATGGTTAATTAATTTGCTAGTTGTGCCCAACTACACCTCATGTAACAGTTACAAATTGTCTTTGTCGGTACTCTATTAGAGTCTGTTTGTCAACATGAAAATTTTGTACAAATGAAAATTTTTAATATGGAAATTGTAATTTCAATTTGTCAAAATCAAAGATATTTAACTCATGAAATATTTTAAAATATAAGCATTCGGCAAATGCACGAGAAATTTGTTAAGATGTTGATTGTTTTTCTTTTTATAGAAAATGTAATACTAAAATTAAACTATATTAAGTGTATTGATATTATGATCAATATAATTATATATATATATATATATAGAGTATAACTAGGGTGCTCTTAAGCTCACCAAAGTTTTGGTGAGCTTAACTCTAAAACTCATCAAATCGATTTCAAACGACGAATTTGAACCGTTGAAACCCGTCTACCTTACGTGTGATGTATCTACATGTGAAATTTTTAAACATTCGAATTAATTTAGTATAAAGTCAAGCGGTCAAAATTAGAAGGTTAATAAATTAATTTTAGTGCATTCATTTTTTGAACGTTTTTGACCGCTTGATTTTATACTAAATTAATTGGAATGTTTAAAAATTTCACATGTAGATGCATCACACGTAAGGTAGGTGGGTTTTAACGGTTCAGATTCGTCATTTGAAATCGATTTGATGAGTTTTAGAGTTAAGCTCACCAAAACTTTGGTCAGCTTAAGAGCACCCTAGTTCTACTCATATATATATATCAAATTCTAAAAAAAAAAATTAAATGAGCAATTTGACAATACATTACAAAGTGATATCAAAATGAACTGACCACACACTGCAAACTGAAATTGACCACACACGGAAAAGTGATATCAGAGTGAACTGATTATACACGGCAACTTGAGAAATACATTTTCTATGATAAAAGAGAGTCTCATTTCAGTGATAAAAATGAGAAATACTTTTTTCTGTTATGTAGGATTATATTGGAGCTGCAAACGAATTGAATCGAATCAAACTAAGCTCAGTTTGAGTTTGAATAAGATTCGAACCGAATTTGTTTGATTTGTTTCATAACGAATTAATTGCGAACTACAAATTTTTCGAATCGAAGTCAATTGAATTACGAACTACAAATTTTTTTGGCTACCCTAGTTATACCAATAGTTTATGCATTAGTTTTCTTCGCACATAACAAAATTTACACGGTTTCTTTTTATCTTTCACGAATTTACACTGATAGATTATGAGCCAACTCAAGATCCCTTACCTTTTATGTTGCTGGATTGATTAAAATCACAACGTAGACCTAGTCAAATAAAACTTATTCCATTGTTAATTTATTACGCTACTAAAACATTTTTCTATTATAAGTTACCATTATATTTAATAATTTTGAGTTCTAATATAAGTTCGGTTCCTGCATTTTCCTATGTAATAAATTCTATTCATTACATAAAAAAAAGATGCATTAAAGATGTAGTACCTCTTTCTCAAATTAATCTGTCAATATCAGGATGTAGTGCGGATATTAAAGCATCAAAGATGGGATCTGTTTCTTAGAGAATGTTCTTCTCCAACTCTGCAACTGCAATTATTGGAAAGAAAATATTGATGAGAAAAAGATACCAAGTTTTCATACAATATGTACTGATAACCATTATTACTTACCAACACATAATTCTAAGGCAAAAAAGATAAAATAAATACCACTGTTGTATTGATTCATATAGTTAACGGTGTTAATTTAAAGTAACAGATATCTTGCATTAGAGATTGATTGTCACAAAATCAGAATTTCATAGGATGTTGGTCGATAAAAAAAAAAAATGCAAATTTATAAAATATGCAGATAGGCCCTAATAAAATTTATTTTTGTAATAAGGCTGGTATGAAGGCCTGACAAGAAGTAAGAAAGTAATTTGAATCTAAACCTTATAACTTTTTACTTTTATTTTATGCATTGTTTCTAGATACCAAAGACCTAATTAAGCATGCAAAACAAAAGAAAACAGTAAGATTCAAGAGGAAGAGGCAGGAGCATTTCCAAAAAATTCTACAAAATATAAAATTTATGTGCAAGTACATTTTCAGATGGAGATCATATCGAACGGTTTAGACCGACTATTTGAAATTTGAAAAGAAAGATATTGATCCTATGACCAATTTGTGCTATGAATAGCACCATAGCCTCATTCAACTTAAGAAAAAAAAAATAGAACAAAAGCTAGAGATAAAAAATAATCATTACCAGTGTATATTGGTCCGTACTATGGATCAATATATCCTCGCTTTTATAGTCCAAACTATCGATCTGAACCATTCAACATAATTTTCATATGAAAATGTACTTGTAGATCAAATTTTATTATTTGATTTTTTTACTCTTTTTAATCACTTGATCTAAAAATTCTAGACCATTCAAATTAACGAAAGAAACATGCCTATCCTGGTTACATTCCAGATTGTGCTGACAATATTAAGTATATATTTTTTTTCTACAAAAGATGAAAAAAAAACGGGACAAATATATGCTGACATTTTATTTACTAATTTCAGATGTCCGGTAAGACTCCAGATTAACAGATCGAACAGTTTATTAGTCAGATCGGTGGATCAACTAGATCAATTGAAACAATATTGATATGTTCAGAAATAACACTTTTCTATGGGTGTACCCTCGCAAATAATTGTATAATTAATATACACGAGATATAACTGTAACATTATATATATTCAAATATAATACAAGACCTAATTTATAGATATAATTCAAAATTAACACCTAAAATTAAATTAAAATAGTGAATTTAATAAACACGACTGAATATTTTTCTTTAAGGTTGAAGAATTTAACAACCCAATTTTTTAATTTTTATTTGATAAGTAGCAGAAGGTTATTTTGTAATAACAATAAATTATGTCTCTTATAAAAGATAAAGCAGTTCAATAAATGACACCGAAAATTAAAATAAATAATAAAATAGTAACGTACAATTATTATTTTGAAAAGAAATAAATATAGACAACTTTTTTTACATACGTATTGATTTTTTAATAGTAATAAACTTGAGGACTTGTGAATAAATTTTGTAAGATAAAATAAATCTAACGATACGGAAGTTTGAATGGCGTACAGCCGTACAGAGCCTCCAAAAGAGTTCATATCCTTTGCATTAACTCAAAAAGGAAATCTTTTGAGTTAATGAATCTCAACCGTCTGATTTATTTTAAAATTTGTATAAATTAGATTTGTTTTAAGATTTGTGATTAATATTAAATGCTCATATATTATAGACAGAAAGTAATCGTTTAAAATTAAACGGTTGAGATTCATTAACTCAAAAGATTATCTTTTGAGTTAATGCACTAAAAAGTAGATAAAAGTTTGACGGTTTTAACGGGTTAACAACATAAACGGTTTTCTAAATGAATCAAATCGGAAAGGCATCAGGGTTCCCTTTTTTTTGGGTCCAGTCGTCTGATTCAGTCCGATTTTGATAACATTGCTAATTTTTCTAGAACAAATGGACATATATATGTTGTATCTAAATTAATCTTTTTTATTATTCCCAGTAGTTCAAGATTAATACTTCTTTCATATTATTTTTGTATTTTTTTTTTCGATCCAAATGTAACTTAACTCTTTATTTAGATGAAGAGTAGAGGAAGTTGAGAAAATCTCACAATAAATTTTTATTTGGTTGGATATTCAATAGGAAGGTAAGGTTGAAGTGACTTTTTCTAATCTCCAACATTTTTTATAGAATTTAT
This sequence comes from Carex rostrata, assembly GCA_964058875.1. NCBI lineage: Eukaryota > Viridiplantae > Streptophyta > Magnoliopsida > Poales > Cyperaceae > Carex > Carex rostrata. The sequence goes on from CAXKVT010000168.1 coordinate 386,735, forward strand.
ATTTTATTAATTTTCAAATTAAAATATAACAAAGATAAAATAAGATGAATCAAATAAAATAAGAGTTATAAAAAATATCATAACATTCCATTCCTTCTGAGTAGAACTAGGGTGTTCTTAAGTTCATCAAGTTTTTTAAGTCTAAAATCCGTCAAATCGGCTTCAAATGACGAATTCAAACTATTGAAATCCGCATATCCGTTTACATGTGATAAATGTAGAAGAACAGTAAATTGAGAGAGAAGTATTTCTTTTACTAATGATTTATTAATCTCATTACATTTACAAGGAGGCTTTATATAGCCTTGTAGAATCTTGTAGAATCATCTACAGAAAGCCTAACAGCTGTCCTAACAACCTTGCTAAATAGAATTACTTAACAGCTGTCCTAACAATATTTCCTAACAACCTTTGACTGTGGTCAAACTTATGTTATATCTATCAACATGTAAAAATTTTAAAAATTCAAATTAATTTAGTATAAAGTCAAGCGGTCAAAATTAGAAGGTTAATAAATTAATTTTAATGCATTTATTTTTAATTTTTTTTTTAATCTTTTGAGTCTATGTAAAATTAATTTTAAAATAATTTTTTTTAAAAATATAGACACATCACTCATAGTTAAATTTTAATGATTCAAATTCATCATTTAAAGTTAATTTAATGAATTTTATACTTGATTTCTTCCTATTTCAGTATTTCGTTCCCTCTCTCCAACTTTTCTTTTATCAAATTTCAAAGTTTTGTCACAAAGGATATCATTCGGCCGCAGAAAGCTATTCAAATCCACTTTTTAGTAATAGTCTACGTGATGGAACAGGTGTGGGGGAGAAACCGAAGTCCAGTCAGATCCGTTCTATCTGCATTAAGATTTGTGTACATTAGGACTCACGTAATCGTAAAGCTTCAGAGTGAATCTTAAAGCAAATCGGACGGATAATACCGGGTAGCGGACCTAATTTGGTTCAGATGTGAACGGAGGTCGAATGGTTCTTTGACGCACTAAGAACACCTTTGACTCATTCCTCTGCTAATACATTACTCTGAGGTAATAGGATGTTTCAATTTTAATATTAACCGGCCTTTAATATTCGTGCGAATTCTAATCGAATGGTCCGTATGTAAAAGGATATATTCTGTTACCTTAGGGATATAAATTCTTTCTTTTGTCGGGAGTATAAACATAATTCTCTCAGTTCTCTAATCTGGCTCTGTCGCTTTCGCCCTCCCGCTCTTTCTCTCTCGTGCTCTCGCTCTCTATAACTGGGAAGAAGTTCGAAACCTCGAATTCTCTTTTCGCGCCAAGGTAAACTAATCGACCTTGCACTTGATCGAAAACCTCAGCATTTCAAGATTTTTATTATTTTATTGCTTTGATTTGTTGTTTGATTGTATTCGATTTGCGATTCTTGTTTGAAGGAGTACAAGTTTTAGGGTTTTAGAAAATTTATTGGGAGTTATTTTTTCTTTTTCTTTTTCTGTACTTAAAAAGAATATTTTCCTTTTTCTGGCCTCTTTTCTAATTTTCACAATTTCCTTTTTTTTTTTGCTGGTTTTTCTTAGTCTCTTACTCACTGTGGCATTTATTCAAACAGGTTGTTTTTACGGGAAAATGGTGGCTCGGGGAGAGAGCAATGACACCTTGATAGGTCAAACCACATGTGCGACTTTGATGCACCAGTTGGAGGTAAATCTTTTGTTTTTCTCAAGGTTTCATGTAATGCGAAAAGGCCGTGTGAACCTGAGCCCGGCCAGCAAGCAACCCTGATCTGAAAGGATGTATAAATGGTACACAGGCCTAGTTGAAACTCTGTTACACAACCTGATAACGTGGGCCCGCTTGGGTTGCACCTAGACTTGATACAACCCAACGAAAAAACTTTATCCTTACCCATACCCGATAAGCGAATTAAATTTTTTTTACCCATAACCATCTTATCGAATACGGTATGGGTCGGGTAAACGAATGATAGAAGGGCACCATTGAATAGATATATATGGGCCATAAATAACACTAATCATATCATGCATCATCCTTACCCGTTATTTAACGAACAAAAAAACTATACCCATACCCGTCTTATCGGATACTATATGTGTCGGCTAAACGGATAAAATGGTACCATTGACACCCCTGAATCGTGGATCAATAATCGAAAGCAACCCAGAACCATGGATATTGCATCTGACTCAACCGGTTACCTTATCTAATTAATACTCTGTTGGCAGGTGATATGGGATGAGGTGGGAGAAAGTGACGAAGATAGAGATAAGATGCTGCTGCAGCTGGAGCAGGAGTGCCTTGAAGTGTATAAGAGAAAGGTTGACCAGGCTGCTAAGTCGAGAGCAATGCTTCTACAGTCATTGGCTGATGCAAGGGCCCACCTTGTCCGGCTTGTCTCTGCGCTTGGAGAGAAATCACTTTCTGACATCCCCATTGTAAGTTGATAAGTTGAATTCCATCACTCCATATTTTTTTGTAATGTTTGTTTGGTGTTTAAATGAAGTTTTATGTCGATGTCAATGGCTTATTCCTGTCCAAAATAGCTACAAATCCCTAGTAAATGTTTAATTGTAATATTGGATAGAAGATGGTATGGATTGTGTAAAATGGTGCATTATAGACAGCAACAAAGTAGCTATTTCTTGTTTTTAGACAAGAAGCTTGTCTGCCCTACCCATTTTTTTTCTTTATAACTGTATCTCAATTAACCTCTATTCCTAACATGAGCATAAAAGTAGCTATTTTAGAGATGAAATTTAAGAATATGCAAAGTGGTATATTGGGATTTGGGGTTTTTAGATGATCTTTGGCATTATGACTATTTTTTATTTTATTCTATCAATCCTTTTGCTGGCTTTTTCTTGACCATTTTTTTTTATTTAAAGCCTGACAAATCAACTGGGACCATAAAAGAGCAATTGGCCGCTGTGACCCCAACGCTTGACCGCTTGTGCAAGCAAAAGGAAGAGAGAGTGAATGAGTTCATGCAACTTCAGTTGCAGATTCAGAGCATTGAAGGGGAAATTACTGGAGAGAGAGTAACCAGTACACCACAAGTGGACGAACAAGACTTGTCTCTTGACAAACTACAAAAGTACCAGTCTCAGTTAAAGGAGCTACAGAAAGAAAAGGTACAAATGAAAGTTTTTTTACTGTAATGTGCATAGGGGTGTTCATTGGGTCCGGTTTATTTGGTTTTCAACCGAGCCAAATAAGTTTTTATTGAATGGTTCGGTTAAATTTTTGGATTACTTCGGTTTTTTTATGTTTGGATCGGTTTAGATTTTTCAAAACCACATAGACCAAACTGACTGAACTCAATATGGTTCAAATCCATATTTTAGTGCGATCGATGGTTTGCTTCTTTTTTACCTCACTGATGACTTTTTGGACTCAAAATGAGGAAATTTTTTTGTTTGGATATTTTAGAACATCTTCATATTTTGTATGGAATTGAACAATGTGTGTAATGTTAATAACTTCTATATATAAGTCATATTTATTTCTATGATTATTAAATGTATTATTTGTGTATGTATTGATTTTTGACCTTCTAAAATTTAATCTCTCTTATTTCGGTTCAACCAAACAAACCAAATAAAATTTTGGTCTGGCTATTCTAATTCGGTTTTGACCGAACTGGCCCAATGAACATCCCTATCTATATGTGCAGCCTTCAATGTTTTTCTCAGTTATATTGCTAGAGTCTTTGTATTCTTTTTTTTTTGCAGAGTGACAGATTGCGTAAGGTTCGTGCTCTAGTAACCATGGTGCATGATTTGTGTGTGGTTTTGGGGATGGATTTCTTTGGCACAATTACTGAGGTTGATCCAAGTCTTAACAGCTCTTCCGGGCCCTCTATTCAGTCTAAGAGCATTAGTAACCAAACTATAGCGGAGCTTTCAAAAATACTTGCTACTCTTAAAAAGGATAAGTTGAAGAGGCTTCAAAAGGTAACCTCCTTTTTGTCTTTTTTCTTCATTTATTAAAACATTGTGTGCACCTTTGGTGCCGCTTGCTTTCTTTCCTTGGTCTTCTCTGAATTAGCAACTACTACTATGAATCTATGATATGGAATCCTGTGTGTTTTTTTTTTATTTATTTATTTATTTACAAAAAAATGGAAGTATGTGGGACAGCCTTGGAAAGTGTCAGATATACTCACCTTACCCTCTTCTCATATCATTTTTATATGTCCAAAGTTATCTTGCCTCTCCTCGAATTAGCATATCAGATAGGCAATATATGTATATAAAAAGTTTATTTTGAATTATATTAGTTATATTAAAAGAGTTGCTTAAACTGTGTTTAACTGTTTATCTTGAACTAATTTTTGGATATCATATGCATAGCTTCAAGAGCTGGCTACTCGACTAATGGACCTTTGGAATTTAATGGATGCATCCAATGAAGAGAGGAACTTATTTTCACATGTCACATGTCATATCTCATCTGATGTAGATGAGGTAGCGGGTCCCGGGGTTCTAGCTCTCGATGTATTAGATCAGGTCTGATGTTTTAAATTTATTTTATTACATTGCAAAAAGAAAGAAGAATATGTTTTAAGTTTGTAAAAAACATATGTAAGAAGTAAATGGTGTTTTGAAAGTACATATAGCATTTGGCCAGATACTTGGGTTACCCTCAACATGTGACCAACTCTGACCACATTGTTTGGATAGTAAATAGCGCCTAATTGTAAAATTATATGATGGAAAATAACATTTAAATGTTGGAAAGGTTGCACATGACTCTGCTGAGTCCACCTTTTTTCTATTCTAAATTTAAACTTAATCAAACCAAACCCATCAGGTATTGAGCTCTAAATTATATATATGTTTGCAGAAATATGTATATAAATAATTTGTACTCCCACTAATAAAAAAAACATATCATATAATAAAATAGGCGGAGGTAGAAGTGCAGAGGCTTGATCTTCTCAAGGCTACCAAAATGAAAGAAATAGCCCAGAAAAAACAACTCGAACTAGAAGAGATCTATGAACGAGCTCATGTGAAGGTTGACACTATTGCACCATTTAAGAGCATCTTGGCTGTCATTGAGGTGGGTAGTTTTGACCCATTGGAGTTGTTACAAGAGATGGAGAAACTGGTTGAAAAAGCCAAGGAGGAGTCGATGAGTCGAAAGGAAATTTTGGATAAGGTTGACAAGTGGATGTTGTCTCGTGATGAGGAGAGCTGGCTTGATGACTACAGTCAGGTATTGTACACTTTTTTTTTGTTGGTTATTGTATTGGTAAATAAAAATGAAGATAGTTTAGTTGCTGGTGTTGCATTGCATTTAGTTGTTGGTTATTGTATTGCGAATTTTGAAGTTGTTTGCACGAATGTTGATGTGAATCGGATGGCTCCGACCGGGCTCCGGACTGCCCCCGCTTCCCAGGTAAATATGATCCATGGATTCTAGTTGGCATGGCAACAATAGGTATGATGAAATGTCATGTAGTGGCACCTGCATTAGAGTTAAGATGGCAAGATTATAAATTACGTATGTTTTATTGGAGGCTTTTTTATCCTTCATGTGGTTTTTTATCTCTCCTATGAGCACTTGAGATGTTTTTGACTAATTTGAAACCATGAGTTCATGTACTGTGTTGATAAAATTATATGAGGTCAAAACTAAAATCCAGATTCTCCTTTAGCAAATTTAGTTTTTAATTTTCATCATTACTTTGATCAGGATCAAAACAGATACAATGCTGGCAGAGGTGCACATTTGAACCTTAAACGTGCAGAGAAGGCCCGTATCCTGGTCAATAAAATCCCAGGTAAAAAAAAACTTACTATTTTTATACTATTGATTTGTCCTAATTAGTGTTAACTGCACTTAAAACCGTTTGTTGTCACCTATGATGACATGGCAGCCCTTGTGGACACACTAGCAGCAAAGACTCAGGCATGGGAGGCAGAAAAGGGCACGCCTTTCACCTATGATGGGGTCCCACTACTTGCCATGTTAGATGACTATAAGTTGCTTAGGCAAAACAAGGAAGATCAAAAGCGTCGTCTCAGGGTAAAGAATAAACTCACTCAACTTCTATTATAAAACCTAGGTCCGGTGATTGATTAATGCTTTAGCGTCAAGAGTTGCTGTTGCAGGATCAGAAGAAAGTTCATGAGCAATTGACCACAGAGAAGGAGGCTCTATTTGGGTCAAAGCCTGGCCCGGCCCGGCCACATACCTTGAAGAAAACTACTGGGTCCCGAGCGACCAGTAGCACGCCAAATGGAGGCACTGGAAGCAAGCGGCTCACTACGAATCAGAATGGGTCCCGCTCTACCACCGGAAATGGGCAGAAGGATCCTGCCCGACCCTCTGCTCCTGTGAACTACGTTGCTATAGCGAAAGATGACACAGCATCTCATGTGTCAAGCAATAACCCTGTTAGTGCTGGAACTGGTTCACCTTGAACCTGTGTAGACCAGATCTGGTATATATATATATATTAGGATAATTGGTTTACATATGTAAGCTGTTTTAGTGTTTAGGTAAATTTTGGAGGACTAGTTGACAAATCTTCTGAGGAAGAACCAACTTTTAGGGTTTCAATGGAGAAACCAATTTTGAATTGTTAAGATTTGCACATAAAAAATAGAAAGAAAGATTATTGTGATCTGATCTATAAGGAAATGTAGAAAAGGAGATTCAGAAACTGATCTGTTTTGCAAGCAATACATAGTGGTATATTTTTTTTCTTGAGATTTGTAACTATAATTGCCTTCAACTTCAACTTCAAATTATTATTATTTTTTATTTTTTTTGCTGTTTTTTATTGAAAAAAGTTCCTCTAGACAGTGGTTTCTTATGCAAAAAAAGAAATCTGAATTATTAAAGAAGTAAACCATTAAATCAGCAACAATAATTCTAGACCATGTTTGCAAATTACTATATATCAAGTAAAATTCAGAAACAAAAATAACATTAGTTGGCCAATCACAGAATTCATTTTACTTAGCAGAAAAATGCTTTCTGAGCTCTCAGTTCTAGCTGAGAACTCTACCCTCTCGAGGCTCCTCCTTATCCAACTCCAGTCGACAGTATTCAAATTATTTGTTTCAAATCTTAAAGCAGGAGTTTTGGATTTGATTACTCATGTTAGAGGTTTAAATTTATATATATATTTTTTTCAAATAGTCCATAAAGCAAACCTCAAGTATTGTATGATACATGCGACAGCTTCTAAAAGAGACCAGTAAAGTTTTTGTTAAGTTGATTTATGTTATTCTTGTTTAGATGGATTTTATTACTTAATTATGGATTAAATTATTATTTTATTTGGTTGGAACTTATTTAATCATGATTTAAAATATTCATTGCATTGTATATTGTTACATTTAATGTATATTATTGCTTATTCTCTAAAAAAATGTATATTATTGCTTAAAAATGTATTGTTGTACTGATGATGACAATTTCATTAATGCAGTGTATTCTATTAGTCAGCAAAAATTCCTTGTTATTTGGTTCATTTTGTTTTGTCTACGCAATTGATAACAAATAGCAAACATTTATAATTACAACATAATTCAAAATTAAAAGCTAATAAGACATAATATAGAAACAAATTACAACTAAATTAAAATTCCAAAATATCAGCAGTGCCTACTCTATAAATTAAAGAACATCAAGGTTTTTTAAATTAAAAAAAATAAATTACTTAATTTAAAGCACAACATAACTAGAGGTTAGAAATGTAAATCAAGTGACAACATAGGTCACATTGTCAAGTAAATCTAATTTCTCTGTCGACTCTGTCTCCACAAAGCATTTTTAATATTATCGCAGGAATGTCAGTAGCACTCGGCAACTCCCTTGGATCCACTGATTCCACATTGTCATGTGTGAATTCCATATTTACCGAGGCATCAAAACACCGATCTGGTGCATTTTGCATTTTTATGAAATTATGAATTATGCAGCAAGCCATATCAACCAAGGTTTGTTTCCTAAACCCTAAAGAAGACGGCATTCGCTCGAGAATTTTGAAATGCATTTTCAGAACTCCCAAAGTTCTCTCTATCACATTCCTAACTTGAGCATGCCGATGATTATACAAAGCTTCCGGGACCGTATAACGAGAAACCCTAGTTTGACGATTGAATTTCACAACATGATATGGATGATTTTTATATGGAATTAGAAAATTTGGTGTGTTTGCAAAACCCGAATCAGCAAGATAGTACCTGCCATTAGGTACGGTAAAACCATCATCCTCTATAGCCCAATTCAGCACTCTCATATCTGATGCCGATCCTTCCCATCCAACAACAACATAAAGAAAAATCAAAAATCATATCAAATGAGCATGCAGCGAGAACATTCTGAGACAGAGTTCCTTTCTTGTTACGAAATCGTTCTATGTTCTTGTTCACAACAGCCGGAATATGCATTCCATCGATCACAACAGCCGGAACATTCATAATGAGATTTTGTTATGTGAATTTTAAAAATGTTGATTTGTGGGAAATAAAGAAATACGGGTTTTAAATTAATACCTTGAAGAAATGATTTCTACTATTCGTATCCGAATCGGGTTGTTTTATGTATTCATCATGCAAACCAAGTATAGCCTTCAAAACATCCTTGAAAAGTCGGTATATAAACTCAAAAGAGTGTTGAAAGTATTCTCCGATTAAGCGCAAATTGTAACCATGACCGATACATAACAAAAAGATAGCCAATTGTTCCGGTACGGTTGCCATGCTTGTATCGAGTTTGTTGGATATTCTTTGACACAAAATGTGAAAATTGGCCGTCGACATTCGAAAAATGTCATAACATCGGTTTGGATCGCCCGATAAAATATTGTTCACACATTGTGCTCCTGTGATTTCTCTGTTGTTTTGAACTCTCCTAGTATGAAGTGACGCATTCGCATCTTCAAGAAATGCTATGATAAGATTATCAAATGCTTCGGAAAACCACATCTCCTCTATCCTCTAAAATCCATTCAAGTATAGTCTTTGTTTCCATAACTAGTTACCAGAAAAATAAAGAAATTGGTCAACTAATCGGTTGAGCATCTATGTAAGTTTATATTTGTTTTATGGCTATCTTGAATTGATTAAAATAAGAGCCTATGGTACTATGCATAGCACACTTTGGTCCATACTATGGATATCTCCATTTTCAAAGTTCAAAATTTGTACCGCTCAACATGATTTACATATGAAAATGTGCTTGGATGCCAAATATTACATTTTTTTTTAGAATTGTTTTTACTATGTATCTAAAATAGGTTCAAAATCACTTGATCAAAAGATTCTAGATAATCTGAAGTAGTGATTGCCTACCTATCTAAAATAATAGTAAATAAATCCTAAAAAAAATATAAAATTTAACCTCTAAGTATATTTTCATATAGAGATCATGATGAACGGCTCAGATCAACTATTTGGACGTTGAAAATGAAGAAATGGATCCATAGTACGGACGAAACTGCGCTATGCATAGTACCATAGCCTCACTCAAAAGTAATATTAGCATCACATTAAAAAGACTAGCACAAGGTTCTGAATATCTATTATTTAGCAATGAGTTGTGTCGAATTGGGTTAGTAACATTTTTTTGTTCCCTGTGATGGATTTAAGTGAGAAGGAAAACAAATTAAACTACTGTAACGGGTTCAGTTTTCTCTTAACCCAATACAATATACGACAGGAACAAAGAGAAAGAAGATAAAAATACAGCATACCTTTAATTAAGCTGACGATAGTCAGATCATGAACATTTTTCTTCGAAGCGACTTCTTCTCTCATTTTTTTCGATGTAACTTCTATTTGATGATTCCATCCAGCTCTCGTCTCCAGTACCTCCTTCCAGCATGTTTAAAGCTATTATTTTTTTTTAAATAACTAAATTAAATTAACAACAAACAGCATTGCTAATTAACAACCTAACACAATTACACTGTATTTTCTTTACTTTGTTACAAAACCCTTGTAACATCCTATCATCAATGAAATGAGAGCTTGACTCTTATTTTTCCTCAAAAAAAAAAAACAACCTAACACAATAACAACCAATTTCCGAATGACATATGTCAAGGTAAGAGCTTTTCTGGTTTTATGTGATTCTCCGTGTTTCGGGTTACAACTAATTATTTGGTTTTGGTACCTTAGCAACCTGCCTCTGAAATTTTTATTAATAGGAAATATATTATTGGATGATAGCTGTATGTAGATAAACAAAAGCTAAAATGGAAGAGCGATAGCAAGAGCGATAAAATTGGCGATTTAGGCGATCAGCGAGAGAGAAAAAGAAAAAGAAAAAGAAAAAGAAAAAAAAAAAAAAAAAAAGAGAAGAAGAAGAGAAAATCGTAGGCAATCTCGAAATCTCTCACAGGCCTATGGCCTTGCACAGAGCCCGCCAAATGGAGCTCGCCCGAGCTCAATTTGCTTCGCTAATGGCGGACAGCCCGCCTAATCTTGGCCCAGTAAGGCGTAATTCATATAAGGATTCGCTGCTGTCACCGTCTAAAGCAATTCCTTCCTCTGCTGCTCCGATCCGCACACGAGAAGCTCAGATTCAACACATTCGAAACAAAATTGAAGAGATCCGTCGATCTTCCACACTATCTCGCCCAGTGTGTATGCGATGCGGCATGAAAGGACATTTAGCAGTTGCTTGTCGCGACCCGCCGATTTGTTTTATTTGTAACAAAACTGGTCATAAAGGTATCTCCTGCCATTCGGTTTCGGTCACTTCACCTCCCATCCCATCCACTCAGGCAACTCACAAGAGCAAGGAGGCGCAAACCATGGCGCCACCGGCGCATCGGAGAGGTTTTCCGCGATCTTGGCCTTATCATCCAGGCGGAAGAGCATCCCATGGCAGACCACCTGGTCCTGGGATTGATCCATTGATTCACCCTTCGACTGACGGCCATCCACCACTGGAGCGTCATTCTCATGCTCCCAGACCTCCGATACCCCCTCATTTCCGACCACAACCTCAGCCCTTCCGTCCGCCTCTCCCAATGGCTCAACGCATGCCTCCAGTTCAACAAACTCCACCGGACAGACCGATCCAGAGTCGAGATACTCGACCCACAGAACCTGTGCGCCCTAGGGTGGTAGAACCTGCTGTTGAACCACCGATCCAGAGGTCTGTTCATCCACCTATCCTGATGTTTAATTCTACTCCAGAATCTGAAGCAATTGACCGCGAGTTGCAGTTGAGTTTCTTACTTGACGATATTGCTGGCTGGGGCCCTGAAAAGGTGGAACGCTTACTCCGATTCTCGTATCCGCCATTCCTTTGGGTGGTTCAGGTACTAGATGAATTTGTTTATCTTATCCAAGCACCATCTGATGAGTGGGCTCACTCGGCTACTAGAAAAAAATGGATACGAATGGAAGATATCCAGTTTCCTATTCTCAAATGGGATCCGAGCTTTAATGTGGGTAAACGATTGCAGTCAGTTTGGATCAGGCTTACTGGTTTTCCTTACAATCTCTGGGAATGGGGGGAATTCAACTCACTAGTCAGCCCTTTTGGTGCTATAGTCCTTGAACTTGACCCAGGAACACGTTCTCGGTATGATTACGGTTTGCTAGACTCAGAATTGGCATTAGTAACATCTCGGTTCTACCTAGATATCATAGTGTTAACCGTAGGAATACCAATGGTTTTGTTGCCACCTATGACCTTGAATTTGAAATTGAAACGGACCAAACAGAGAGCATACATGCATGGAGGGGCCGGCTGAACGGCCGACCATACCCCAATGGCACTCCATTTGGAGTCAAACCCCAGGTTCCTGTTCCTCAATTTTCTGCCACCAACCAGTCTGTAACCAATCCTCCTGAGCCTGTCTCACACCCAACAAATCCTGAGGATATGGATGAAGATCTCTTAGATCCTAATCCAGGCAGTACCACCATTCCCCCTCGAGATACCTTTTCTGAACATGGCCCGCCTGTTTCTTCCATCTATCAACCTCCTCCCTACCATACTACTCGTCCCACACCTCCTTTTAGACATGTTCTCCATGGTCCTTCTCCCCAGCCGCCTAGGCAGAGAGGGGTGGTGATCGCTGAACCCTCTCCTAGAGCACGACCAATGCTCGGTAAATCCCCTCCTGGCAAGGGGAAAAAACCACTCTCAGCCTCCAAATGCTCTGATGAGATAAACAAGCTTGGAGATGGTTATGAAACCTCTGACTCTGATGAAGATTCGTTTGAAAATGCTCTAAATGCAATCCTACACATGGACAAAGGGCTCGGACTTGGGTCTACTTCTGCTGCCCCGCAACAAGGAGATCAATCTGATCCCCCAGCAGATTCTGGCACCGCTCAACAGCCTACTGCTGCTGAGATACCCTATGCTAATTCATCCTCAGAAAACAAAATGGTAGCTCATAGCCCGTTACATTATGTTCCACTAGAAACCGACCTCACCATTCAGAATCCTGATAGTGACAGTGACCTCCTAGGCGATGGTCTAGATCACTTACTTGATGAGGAACCATTGTCGGTGCGAGCCAAAAGATTGCAAGTTCAGAAAGAGAAAAGCAAAAATCTCCAACCCAAAACACCACCTCCCAAATCCAAAAAAGCTGACCACACAAAACCACCCAACTCAATACGATTTTCACCTGCTGTAGCAACTAGAACCATCACTTTGAGGCGACAGAGTGTGAGTCCAGCTAGAAGGACTAAGCAGCATCATAGGCCTCGTTCCAGAACCAAAAAACCAGTCAATTCTGCCTCTCCTTCCTCGGTTGATAAAACAGTGACTGAAAGCTTGGCTATGTCTACCGACTATGTCACCACACCTGAAGTGAATTTAGAGAGTTATCATAGGAAGTATCTCATACCAGTCCTTAGACGAAGTGTTAGGCTGCAAGTGAATACCACTCAGACGCCCATCATGAAAAGGGCGCAAAAAAGGAAAGCTAATGGATCACACATACACAAAGGTAACTCATTGTTGATTTCTTATCCTTACAATAGATTAACTATAGATCAAATTACTGAACTATTTGGAGTGTATCAGATAAAATTAGGAGCTACTCCACAGGATAGACTTGTTCTTATCTCAGCTATTAAGCATATGGGGAGGGCTCAATTTGAACAGGTTTTGAAAGAATTAGCTAATAAACCTAAAGATTTAGATGGTACATCATGCCTTAGCTTAGCTCAGCTTTCTAATGCTAGGATAGATACCATTGTCAATAGGAATAGGGTAGAGCATAGTGTTTCATGAATATACTAACATGGAACATTAGAGGGATGAATTCCCCAAGAAAAAGACATGCTTTAGCTGATATCATACATCAACATAATATTGATATAATTGCAATTCAAGAAACTAAAAAAGACACATTCTCTCAAAGGATTCTTAACTCCCTTTCTCATAGGCTGGATATTTGGCTTTATGTCCCATCAGCTGGTAGGTCGGGAGGGATATTATTCGGGGGGGATAGTAACAAAATCAATATTATCTCTCATAGTCAACACAAATACTGTTTAGATATTCATTTGGAGAATAAATTAGATAACTCAGTATGGCAACTTACAATTGTTTATGGTCCTACTATTCGCAAATTCAAACCAGATTTTTGGAAGGAATTAGATATGATTCGATTGGGACAGCATACCACCTAGATTTTATGTGGAGACTTCAATGTTATTAGAACACAGAAAGAGAAGTCAGGTCCAGCTTTTGACATCAAAATTAGTCACATGTTTAACTCTTTTATTAATAGACATCATCTAGTTGAACATACACTACATAATAGGAAGTATACATGGTCAAGCGGCACCAAATTTGCATTATTAGATCGCTTTTTTACAACCATCGATTGGGACCGTATGTATCCTGCTAGTTTAGTTAAAGATCTTAGTAAACATGGTTCAGACCATTGCCCTTTGATACTACAAGGTGTTACCTCAGGTTGTATTACACAAACACATTTCCGATTAGATCCACTATGGTTAGAGGACGAAGAGTTTATTAGGCTTATAAATAAATGGTGGCTAGAAAACCAACTATCTTTACATGATGTAGCAGCTAATTGGAATCATAAACTAGGTCGTATACGCCGGAAAATTAAAGGTTGGGCTAAGAATCACTATGGGAAAAAGAACAAAGAAAAAACTCGCATTCATACTCGATTGCATGAGTTAGAACTCATTCAGGAATGTAGGCCTTTTCATGAGCAGGAATATCTAGAATGGAAAACCCTTAAGGCTACATTAGAGAATATATACTTAGAAGATGAAAAGTATTGGAAACATAGGGCTAAGCATCAATGGCTAGAGGAAGGCGATCAAAATACCAAATACTTTCATGTCATGGTCAATCATAGAAAAAAGAAAAATAGAATCAATAGCTTAATCATTAATAATCAGCCTACTCAATCACTTGCTGAAATTAAAGAACATGTTAGTAGCTACTATAAGAATATTTTAGGCACAGCTGAATATAAATATGCTAGCTTAGGGGATAACTTTTGGGATACTGTCGACACAATCACAGAGGAGGAAAATACTATTCTAACTCTCCCTTTCACTTTAGAGGAAATCAAAACTGCTTTGTTTGATTGTGCACCACATGGTGCACCGGGCCCAGATGGGATACCCTTCTCTTTTTACCAAAAATTTTGGGAATTAGTTAAGGCTGATTTGTTTTTACTTTGTAAACAATTCTACCAAAATAGTCTACAGCTAGATAAGATTAACAAATCTATTATATGTCTTATACCAAAAGAAAGAGATGCATCCCTTATTAGCAAATATAGACCAATTAGTCTCGTTAATTGTAGTTTCAAACTTATATCTAAAATCTTAACCCATAGACTCACTGCCATCATGTCTCGAATTATCGATGACAGCCAATCGGCCTTTTTGCCAACTAGATATATATTAGACAATGTGATATTAGGACATGAACTTATCCACTATAGTCACCAGCACAACCAGCCAGGAGTTGTTATAAAAGTCGATTTTGAAAAAGCATACGATAAAATACATTGGGACTATCTCTTGGAAATATTACAAAGTAGGGGGTTTAATGAAAGGTGGATTCATTGGATAACACTATGGTTAAAGAGTTCGCAATCATGTATCAGTATCAATGGGGAATTAACACCATATTTTTATTGTAAGCGGGGAGTCCGACAAGGAGATCCCTTATCTCCATACTTATTCATTTTAGCAGCCGATTCTCTTAGTAAAATTTTTGCAAAAGGCAGACAAGCCCAAGTTCTCAAAGGGCTCGGACCATCTTGCTTTGCTAATCAAACAATCACCAATTGCCACTATGCGGATGACACTATTTTATTTTTAGAAGCTAAAAATGAAATAGTGGAAGCTGCATGGTGGGCAATGAAAGCTTTTGAAGCTGTTTCGGGTATTCGAATAAATTTAGATAAAACTGAAATGCTTACTATCAATACTGATGACTCTGAGGAATTCGCTCAATTGTTTAGGTGCAAATTAGCACAATTTCCACTTCAGTATTTAGGAATTCCTTTGCATGACAGAAAACTTAGTTGTAAAGACTGGCGATTCATGGTAGATAAGATCGATAAAAAATTACAAAATTGGAAGGGACAACTCCTTTCTTTAGGAGGAAGACATACCCTACTCAATTCAGTCCTGTCTTCGATCCCCTTATATGCTTTATCTTTGTTTAGAATACCTAGCACTGTGATAAAAGATATCGATAAGATTCGATGCAGATTTTTGTGGCAAGGGAGTGATAAAAAGAGGAAAAAATATTCTCTAATAAGCTGGCCCATCGTGTGTTTATCTAAGGAGTATGGTGGATTAGGCATCCTCGATTTAGATCACATGAATTTAGCACTTCTAGGCAAATGGTGGTGGAAATTTAAAGACCCCACCTTCAACAGTAAATGGAAAACATTAGTGACTTACTTATATTACAGTCCAGGCCAGAGTCATGTCCTTTCTCCTTTTTGGTCAGAAATTGTCAAACTCGATTCAATAGGCAATTGTAGCATTGCATATAAACCTGGAACACAATCCTTAGTCCGCTTTTGGGAAGACCTTTGGTATGGTAACTGCTCCTTATCTGTAGCCTATTTTCAAGTATATGAACTGTGTACTAATCCACAGGTGTTGCTATCCGATGTGATAAATTCACAAGGACATTGTGTTCAATTTAGACGTACTCTTACCGGGGTTGATCAAACAGATTGGGCTCAAATTCTCCACATCATTAGTTCCATTTCTTTCACACACACATTTGATAGAATCTCCTGGAGATGGGAACACACAGGGAGCTTCACAGTTCAATCTTTGTATAAAATGCTTAGCTTTCGGGGCATTACTGTAGCTTATCCCATGATTTGGTGGCAGACACCCATACCTCATAAAATTAAAATTTTCATGTGGTTAACATGTAGGAAAAAAATACTTACCAAAGACAAACTGGAAATTAGAGGTTGGACAGGCAATACCAAATGTCATTTTTGTAATAACATTGAAACAGCTAATCATTTGTTCCTCACTTGTACACTTGCTCAACAAGTGTGGTTTTGGATGGGGAACAACCAAAACTATTTTAAACAATGGAAATCTTTAAATGACATCATGGCATTTGCTAAAACTTTGGATAAATATCAGCGACAAGCTTTTTTGATGATCTTTAGTAGCATATGTTGGACAATTTGGAAACACCGTAATGAAGTGTGTTTTAACAATATACAACTTAAAACAGGTCGCCAACTTATTTTACTTACTATCTCTTTGATTGAATATTGGATAGGTAGCAACAAGGTACCGCAGCAGACCAAGGAGGCTACTCAGGATTGGATGCCGCAGGCAGGGGTACTGGAGACCATTCCATTGCGTGTTTGGCTCCCTGGAGATGACCAGCTGATGCCACAGGAGGAGGAGGACTTCACCACCTTCACACCACCCCCTTCCACATCTCCATCGCCGGCCTAATGGCTTTTGCTTTAATAATAAACCTTGCTGACAAAAGGATAGCTAGCAATTGACAAATACTGTTTGCTGTTTAGTGGTCTGCTGATATGCTTCTGTGAAGTGTTGATACGATTTTGTGGTTTGATGCTAGACCTAATAGCTAGCAAGTTTTTTGTTTTTGTTAAAGCAGTGGGATGCTATCTGCTTCTATTAGGCCTAAGGAATAATTTTGGATCTGAGAGAATTTTGTTTTCTCTCACATCCTCTTATCAGTTTTGTAAGTTAACTCTGTTTCTTAATGAAACTGGGCGGTAGCCTTTTTATTCAAAAAAATAGGAAATATATTAAAAAAATATCGAGATTAGAGAATGTTTTTGATTTTTTTTTGAGATATAGAGAAAACGTTTTGATTAATCACGGCTTTTGAACGTTATGGTTTGTTACGGCCAGAATTAGCGGCAGATTAACCATTCTAACTAGATTAACTATTTTCTAACTGAATCAGAAAAAAAAAACGAAAAAAATCTTGTCCGTTATAGATAGTAACGGCCAGCAAAAAGGCTTTTTTTTTCCGAATTAGAAGAGCCAGAAATTGCGGGCCGTGACAGGCCATCACGGCCAGAAACAAATACCGCAAATCTGGTTTCTTCTGATTTTTTTTTTTATTGACAAGAGACAAATACCATTTTCTACCTATCACAGCCCATCAATTCATACCGCAATTATTTTTTATTCCTTTTGGTTTCTTCTTGTCACTCAATAGGTAGTAATGGCCAGCTGAAAGGGTTTTAACACACGCGTGTCAATAGGGCTTCTAATTTCGGATTATTTTTTTTTCCGCCCTGGCCGTGACAATCCATCACGGCCTGCATATATATATATATTTTTTCGTAAATCTGTTCGTTCCTGTCTAGTGCGGACAACTTTTTTTTTTCTGATTTTTTTATGAGTTAAAATGGTTAATCTCTAGTTGGAAGGGTTAATTTGCTGCTAATCTTGGCCGTGATAAACCAGAACGTCCAGCGGACGTGATAAAGCACCACGTTTTCCCTATATCTCGAAAAATCTCAAAAGCGCTCTCTAATGTCAAAATTTATTTAATACATTTCTTACGAATAACAAGTTTAGGGTTTAGGGCTTCAGTCTAGGGTAAATATTTTAACAGAGCAGTTTTGGCTTCATACAGTGCAAGGACTATAAAATCAAAGTAGCTTTTCATATTGTTTGTGCACTGCAAGAAACCAAAAGTACTCTGTTAAAACCTTTAGCCTAAGTCTAGGTGTTTAGGATTTATTTAGTTTTAAGTTACAATCATGATTTAGGAAAAGGTAGAGGAAAACAACATTCTACTTTTTCTACAGCATAGTTAAACCTATAACTGATTCTGTGCGGAGGAGAAGGGTCACTCACCTTACCGGAGAATGCCCGGCGTTGGAGGCTGTACATATCGCCTCCTTCTCTGACAGCAATCGGAGGAGAAGAACTAAGAAATTGTACCAACAAGCAGGGGCAGACCCAGTGTAGTTCGGGGGGGGTGGGGGGGGCAGCTGCTCCTCTGGATTTTCGAAAGTAGTAGAAAAAATAAGTTGATTTCGGTTTTGCCCCCCTCTGAAAATTAGATCACCTCTATTTGGAGAAAAACGAATCTGATTATTTCTCTCTTGATTGCTGATGAGAATAAGCCATGAGATTTTTTCTTTCTCTTGAATTTTGTAGTTCTAAAAATCTTCTTTAAACCAATTTTCAGATAACAAAGAAGGAAGAAGAATTTTACAAAGAGGTCCCACGTGTCATTGACCAAATAGAATGCTTCTTATTTTATTTTAATTTTTTGATAGACTTGGTTTATGATGAGTCTATGGCTTTTTCATGTTTTTTATATTTTGGTCTATGTGGTGTGAGTGTATCTAAAATGAAAGGGTCACATTAAATGAGTTCAAATTATTTCAAATGGTGTCTCTATGATAGTGGGCCCCACTAGTCGGATTGCTATCTAACACATCCTAGTTGCATCCAAATGTGCGTTAAATCTTGTAAAATTCATATAAAATCAATCGTTTGGAAGTTTTTCGCGTTAATTCTTCATATCAAAATTCTCGGTTTAATGTGTAGAACTTTATTATGGATTTTATTTTCAATAAATTCAAATCTCATAATTTAAAAAAAAAATTAGATTTTAAGGCATTGAAGCGACCCGATAAGCTAATGGGTTTGAACCCAATAAGCTATTTGAATCCGATTCTCGTCCGTCCCTGTCAGCATTTGCCAGATATTGAAAAACTGGGTCATTTTCACTGCAAGATTTTGCAACAACTTTTCTTGTTGGCGCTCATAATGTCTCATTTAGCTTATAGAATCCAGTAATTGAAAACATACCGATCATGACTATAGATCAGTATTTTTGACCACGCAAACATCTTCCAACTAAAGTCAACATCAGTTGCAAAGAGTTGAATTGAATTGTGTTACACTAACAATGGTAAAACTACCTTCCCCAGAAAAAGTATTACATGACAAAGAAATTGATATTGTCTCATCTGAATTTTCTTGTATTTGCATTCAATTTTGTAATTCCGGTCATAATTCAATTTGTATTTGCATTCAATTTCTTTGATAACCATACATAAGACAGAGATATCCTGATATGATGTGTAAAACATTAGTAAACCATTTCGCTAATATATATAAAACTGACCAAGCCTGTAGTCATACAAGTTGTGATATAACAGTCTCAATAGCTACATATTATTCTCTTTCTCATACAAGCGCACACAAGCACACCAGCATGGGACCTACTGCTGCTGGTTTACCTGCTGTTTCAGAGCGGAGGAGTGCAGTTGATGACGATGCAAGCATGCTTGCTTGGCAACTCACTACTGCTTCCATCCTTCCCATGACGCTCAAGACTGCTATTGAACTTGACCTTCTTGAAATCCTGGTGGCTGGCTGTGGCGGACCCTCCGGTAAGCTGACCATGACAGCTGCTGATGTCGTGTTACACGTAGAAGCCAGCAACCCTCAGGTACGTAATTTATTAAAAATATCGGACTATTGGAAAATTCCAGCAGTTAGGATTAGTTAATTCAGTTAGCACATAACAGAATGTTGTTAAGGCTAGATTAGCATTGTAATTACAGTGTTGCCTATATAAAGGCTGTTGTAAACTTTGGTTCAATATAATAAAAGATTTCATTTCTCAAACATTTATCTCTATGTTATCATGGTATCAGAGCACAGGACTTAATTAAATTGATACTAATTAGTGTTGTCAAGGAGACACTGGTTTCGGTTTGAATCTAGTTGCCATGAAATCTAACAGTTGCAAAATGATTCTCATTAATTTCAAGGATTTTTACAAGCAGAAGAGGTGACTGCAATAAAATAGAAAGTTAGAAACATATTTGTTGCAACTTGTATTGGCACATTTCAGTAAATAAGTAATGTAGATCGTAGGATCTCTTCAAGCCAGATCCTAATAGCTTGTCATATATGGATTTGCAATTTTGACTGTTTTTAACAATACCATTAATTAGGAGGTGATGCCAGACAGAAAACTATAAAGGGGATTTCAGTGGAGAATTTCCTTCTGATACTGTTATCCTCCTTTACACTTTCTTCACATTTCTTTCTTTCATTTTCTTTGATTCCTCCTTGTATAGTTTTTATTTATTTATATAATATATTTATCAGTATTTATTTCACAAGTGGATGTTTACAAGATGGGAAAAAAAGAAGACTGATTATTAAATTATTTCAGAAGCGGCAGTTGTAAATCTAAGCTAGAAATAAAGTCCAAAACCTTTAAATATCAATTGAAGCTAGCTTTTATCTATGTACATTTTCTCAGGCAGCAACGACAGTAGATAGAATACTAAGACTTCTGGCAGCATACAACATAGTCACATGCACAGCAGAGACTAAAGATGACAGAAAGCTGCTGACTTGGCATTACGGACCGGCACCAGTGTGCAAGTGGCTGACAAAGAATGAGGAAGGTGTTTCGATGGCATCTTTAGTTGTCATGAACCAAGACAAGGTTCTCATGGAGAGTTGGTACTTAAATTATCTTTTTAATCGCTTTCAGTTTAAATTATTCACAGGTTAATCGATTCCAGTTTCCTCTGTAAATCATATAAAATATTAAAATAGAGAAATTAAGGCTTATGCTTTTGCTAATCGGACTAACCTATCTCTAAATTTCACTCACACCAGATGTGAAATGTGTATGGTATTCACCTCACAACTTCACCATGCACCAGGTACCACCTGAAGAATGCTGTGCTAGAAGGTGGCATCCCTTTCAACAAGGCCTATGGAGTGACGTCTTTCGAGTACTACGGAAAAGATGCCCGTTGCAATCAGTTATTCAATGAGGGGATGAAAAGCCAGACTGTAATCATCACAAAGAAGTTGATTGAATTCTACAGAGGATTTGACGATGTCAATATACTTGTTGATGTCGGTGGCGGTACTGGTGCTACTTTGGGCATAATCATCTCCAGTTATAATCACATCAAAGGCATCAATTTTGATCTTCCACATGTAATACACGCGGCACCTGCTTTACCCGGTAGTTTTTTATATAGACATGATAAATATTTATATAATCAATAAATCATTAGTTATTCTGCATCTATTCTCTCACAACATTATAAATTAATATGTTTGTTTCAATCGATGAATTTAAATGCAGGAGTGGAGCATGTAGCTGGTGACATGTTAGAGGAAGTGCCCACCGGCGACGCCATTCTAATTAAGGTCAGCTTATAATTTAATTATATTCTCATAAAGCAAGGAAGTAATTACTCTCAACTAGCTGCTTTGCTTTACTGGTATCTAACGTTTGATTACTCTCACCCAGTTTAATTTCTCTGGTATCCTTATAATTAAGGTGTAAGAGCATCTACATCCGTGAAACTTTTGGAGTTTCTAAATAACTGTTAACTAATTTTTAGAAATTTTGTCTCTGAAAGTTTCTAAACTCCCACATCCCTGAAACTAAAATTAGAGTTTCTTAATTGCCACATCAGCAAATAAATTACGAAGAATTTCAGCGAATTATTTGCCCACATCAGAGTTTATAAACGGTTTCTTATTAAGAAACTTTGGAGCAAAGTTGCTAAATAAGAAACCCATCTGCATCCCTGAAACTGGTTTAGAAACTGCCACATCAGATTAGAAACTCCAAGAGTTTCAGAGATGTAGATGCTCTAACCCTCCAATCAAATTAATTAGTTTAAAAAATATTAATAAGAAAACAGATCCGACAAATTTAGTATTAAGCATAGAGCTAGCTAGATGTTAATAATTTTCCATAGAAATGACTTCTAAAATAATACAAATAAAAAGATCTCCTTTTCAAAATTTAACATGACTATCATCTAATTTCAGTTTACTCTGCATGCTTGGAGTGATGAGCACTGCGTGACAATTCTAAAGAACTGCTACAGAGCCCTGCCAGACAATGCAAAAGTGATTATAGTCGAGCGCATCCTTCCTGTTAACCCATCAGCAGCACCGGAATCGCAAGGTGTCTTCGACGTGGACCTCATCATGCTGTTGCAAACACCAGGAGGAAAACAGAGAACGCAAAACGAGTTTGAGGCCTTGTCGAAGGAGGCTGGCTTCTCCAGCTTGAAAGCCACCTATGTCTTTGCCAATATATGGGCAATTGAGCTTAAAAAATAAGAAATATCATTTGAGAATATTTATATAATTATATTATTTGATGCCATGCATGTTTGGATTTCAGCTGGTGTTTTACGTATTACTATTTTAGATAAAAATAACATAAATCCGTTGTTTTCATATAATACTTGTGTTAATCTTTTGTCTTCCCCATCTATTAATTGTGATGCAGTAGTTCAAATCCATTCAAAATTTCCAACTGATGTAGTCACTTTTTAGGCAACCACCATTAATTAGTCACAGCGACGGAGCAAAAACGAAAAGGTAGATGGTTACCGATCCTTTCATTTTAGTGTTATATTATAGAGAAATTTAGATATATGTTCATGCATCATAATTTCTTCAATTAAAAAAAATATATATATTTTCTCATCAAAACTTCAAAATAAATCATTTCGCAATCTAAACAGATGAGGGTTCAAATTAGGGTTGTAAATGAGCCGAGTTTGAGCGAGTTACCCCCATCTCAAATTCAGCTCATTTAATAAACGAGCGAGTTAACTCGAGTTAGGATGGTAATAACAAGCTGTAGAGCTAACTTGAACTCAGCTCGTTCTCGAGTTGACTCGCAGCTCGTTTAACCAATCAAGTTCTTAGGTATTGTTATACACTAATATGTGTTTATCTATACACAAACAATTGAAATGACATAGTAATAGTTTATCTAAATACAAACAATCTAACACAGATAATAGGTCAACAACTTAGAATCCAACAATTTTTCATACAACTTAGTACAT
The DNA here is from genome assembly GCA_964058875.1 of Carex rostrata. NCBI lineage: Eukaryota > Viridiplantae > Streptophyta > Magnoliopsida > Poales > Cyperaceae > Carex > Carex rostrata. Next base: position 410,086 of record CAXKVT010000168.1, read on the forward strand.
AAGTTGAGTTATAAATGAGCGAGTTATGTAACTCGAGTTATAAATGAGCGAGTTGGGCTCAGCTCAAACTCAGCTCATTTATTAAACGAGTCAACCAACTCGAGCTGAAACTGACTCGAGTTGTAAATAAGCGAGTTAAAGCGAGCCATTAACGAGCGAGTTATGAGCGAGTTGCGAGTTCGAGCAATTTTGTACAGCCCTAGTTCAAATGCCTCCATTTTTAAAAACTGTAATAACTCAAAATTTAAAATTTAAAAGTTAAAATAAAACCGTTGGATATGATCTATATCATGTTATCTATGCACGTGTAAAAAATTATGACATTTCAATTTTGTTTTGTTTGTCATCAAAAGCTAGTAAAAAACGTACTAATGTAGATAATTTCTAGACGTTCATTTTTCAACTTATTGATTCACATAAAAACAAAATTGAAATGTGAAAATTTTTTATGAGCACATAAAGAAAATAATACAGATCACATCTAACGGTTTTATTTTGACTTTTAAGTTTTAAATTTTGAATTATTAAAGTTTTTAAAAGTGAAGGCAAGGATGAGGCACAAAAAATGGAGGGATTTGAACCCTCAACTATCTTAGAAATATACTTATTTTTTTAATTAAATAAAAAACACTAATTAATAGAAATAAAAAAATAAAAACAATTATATCCTTAAATTTAAATATATGTTACCATGGGTGGACCCAGAGAGGCCAGGAGTAGGCAAGTGTCTACCCCTGAATTGTGAATTTATTTAAGCTCGATACAATTTAATAGTTGTGCCTGCCCTGATCTAACCAAAGTTAAAAATTATAGCCCAGCTGCAATAAAAAAAAAGGAAAAAATAATTGGCCCCTTCATTGTCTCCTCCTCAGTCCCCTCCATCAATGAGTTCAGATCTAGTGAAGTAATCCAACTTTTCAGTTTAGGATCTAAACCTTCCGATTCGAATCGGAGACAATCCGTCCGAAGTGAAGCGCACACATTCTGAGCAACTAATACGAATTCCGAGACAATCTCGAACGACAGATTCTAATCGGACGGTCCTTATCCAAAACCCAAAAGTTGGGTTACTTTAGGGGATCCGGACCCTCCATCAACCGTGTCTGGTTCAGCCAGTTAGCCCCCATCTCATATTCAAGGTTTCTTTCTATGCTCTTCTCTCTTTTCTTCGTTCCATATTTACTTCCTAATTAATTACTACTATCAATTCGTTATTGTTACAAATCAATCAATCAATGTGGCATCCTGGTGGTGTTAATTGGTGGTCTCGTAACTCTTAATCTTCAATCTTGTTTTGCTTTCTGCTTGTGACGAGACCAAACCCTCCTAGCTAGTTCTCCATTAACCTCAATCGCTCCACCTTTTCTCTTAATTAATCATTCTATCCATCAATCCATTGCAAATATCTATATATTTACATAGTATATGTTGTATGTGTTATCTTCGTTCTATTTTTTAATTTCCTCATCATTTTGAGATTTATTAATTCACTAATCAATCAATCAATTGACCAGTGCAGAATCGAGATTTGAGACGCTTCTTCTTGTCAATTACCATGTTAACGAGCCTTATATGATTATATCATGTTGATTGGTTATTATCTATTACCCGATTAGTTAACGGGTTTGAATCCGATTAGCTATTTAAATCCGATTAGTGTCCTATCCTGATGGAAATTTTAGATCCGCCCCTGCCAACAAGCATACTGAGAATTTTATTTATTTTTTATGGAAATAATTTTGCTGTTTTCAATGCCAACCATTCAAAAAATTTCATGCCCAAATCTTAATAAATAAATTTTTTCATGAATGAATCTCAACAAAGTTGAATTGTTGAGATCTTGGTAGCCGCTACCAAGCTTTCAAAAAAAAAAAGACTTGGTAAAAGCTACCAAGGGTTTATTTTCATTTTTTATTATCCAATTTACAACAACAGCATTGAATATTGTTTTTTTTTTTTCTAAAACAGAAATTGACACTTTCTAATTCTTATTCTACTCATTTATTTTTATTTTTTCAATGTAGCATAATTTTTAACTATTTTTTGTTTACTCTGTTCTTTGTTTTATAATAATAATTGATGACGTGATCATTAAAAAAAAGTTAATTACATAGTATAAAATAGAGGTGCAAACGGATCAGATAATATATGTTTGTATCCGGATCCGTATCCAAAAATTATATACAAATATATGAATATTCGTTCGGATACAGATACATATATGTTTGAATTTTAATTATCTGTATTCGAATAGTAGATATATATCATATAGGTTAATCTATGTTATGAAAATACAGATACAGATATGGTTTGAATTTTAATATCCTATGGATGTCTGATATCCAATCTATATATGTACGTATCCATTTAATATCCGATCAATATCTGTACCAAAAAAATAAATGCAAATACATATATAATTTTACCACTATCCGATCAATATGATCTGTATCTTATGCATTTGCGCTCTTAGTATAAAAGTTAAGAAATTAAAATTAACTGAATTTATATGTAATACTTGATAGTTTTTTTTTTATTTCTTCTTAATTTTACTAATTCATAGACTACGTATTTAATGCATTTTATTAAGAAAAAATAATATATGAATACTAATCAGAATATGAAAACAGAGGAATAAATCTGCTGCGATCCTTCACTCATGAACAGTAATCCTACAATCCCTTCTTTTCTGAATCTAGCCGTTAATGCTTTTTGAGATGCGTGCACATAAAAGTTCTGAAAAAAGTTGCTTTGAGATTGGTTCTCAAAAAATCATTAATGGCTGGATTCGAAAAATGAGGGATTGTAGGGTTACTGTTCATGAGTGGAGGATTACAACAGATTTATTTCCGAAAACGGAGCTTGAGAGCATGAATTCTATAATTTAAATGTAAGTTATTTTATTCAATGCCATCGTCAATATAAAAGTACAAATTTAAAGCAAATTATATGAATTTAGAAAATAATAATTTGAGTTCAATTATATTGGGAACGATTTGGCATCAAATTCGTTGATATTAGATCCCTCCTCAATACTATGTGAATAGAATTTACATTTTTTTACAATTATGCCTTTGAAATTACAACAAATAGATTTTTTTTTTTTTTTTTGAAAACCTGAAAGTGATTATCAGTTATTTATTACAGCTGTAGAACAAATAGATATTAATTTTACTAATCATACTTCACAATTACATTGTTAATAAAAATTATTTAATAAGCGCCTGTAGCTCAGTGGAATCATATGCTTACAACTACATTATTAATAAAAAATTATTCAACAGGCGCCTGTAGCTCAGTGGATAGAGCGTCTGTTTCCTAAGCAGAAGGTCGTAGGTTCGACCCCTACCTGGCGCGATTTTTTTATCTAAACCCTGTAAAAATATCGACGAGCAGTTTTTGCTTCATGCAGCGCAAAGACGCGAGAGCCGAAACAACTTTGCGGCTGACTTTGCACTGCATGAACCAAAACTAGTCCGTCAATATCTTCATATTGGATCATAACCGTCCGATCAGAATCCGGCCCAAAATTATATAATTCCCGGGGCCTCTTTAATATTAGTGTGAACTCTGATCTAACGGTTCAGATCCAATCTCAAAGTTTGAGTTACCTCAGGCATCCCAATTCTATTAGTAAGAAACACGAATTCGCAACCTCTCAGATATCTCATATTTTAGCGCGATTATTTAGAAAATCTTAACCGTTCCAATACGATCTGCACAAATCTCAATTCAAAAATAATGCTGACAACTGGCCCCCCTGTGCCATCCCCGAATAGGCACCGGACACGTCGTCACCAGTTGTAAATTTTAGTCGAGAGAAAAGAAAAAGAAACAAAGAGAATCGAGTGAGCAACTGAGCATGGCTAAAGTCCCAGGCCTCTTCAGCCGCCGGCTATTCTCCTCCGTCAGCTCTCTCCGCCGTGTCGTCGTCACCGGTTCGACCTTCGACTCGATCAAAACCCAACACCATGAATGCTTCATATATGTATATAATAACTAGCTTTCTCTCTCTCTTCCTCCAGGACTTGGAGCTGTGACGCCGCTCGGATGCGGTGTTGACCTCACATGGCAACGACTAATTGAAGGGAAATGTGGGATTCGTGCAATTAGACCTGAGGATTTGAAGTTAGACTGTGTGGATGAAGCCACGTTAGCTTATACTTACGAGCAGTTGTCTTCTAAGGTGGCGGCACCTGTGCCTCGTGGGATAGGTGAAGGGGAGTTCAATGAAGAAGTTTGCCTTCAGTCCAAGGTGAGAAATACTGGTCATTGAGCAAAATGTTATTTCTTTTCATGTGCTCGTGTTTTACTGCATTTGAAGTGTTTGTAGAAATGCTTGAGAGAAATGCCTGGGCTGGTTTGTTATAATTTTGGCTTTTTTATCCTTCTTGCATTTGCAAATTACTATTTTTGTTTCAGATTTAGTTTGTGTAATAATGCCAAATGAATGTTTATATTCCTATCTCATGGACTATGCTGTTATCCTAAAATATATTGGGCATTTGTGAAAAGCAAGGAACTAAGAAGAACATAAAAGGCCACAAAAGTAAAATAGAAATTTAAAGCATATGGAAATTCGCTGATACAATTTATATCTCAGACTTCCATTTTATCTAAAGTCAGGCCAATTTTTTTGTGGTGCCTATTCGGAATGCAGGGGCCAGTTTATTTTTTTTTCTAATGACTTGTTTTTTATATATGTTTGTTTTTTATTTACAGGATAGCAAATCGATATCTCCCTTTATAGCTTATGCACTTCGTGCAGCTGATGAGGCTCTAAAAGATGCCAATTGGCTACCAGATGAAACTGAAAAGAAAGAGAGAACGGTACTTCTTTTTCTTTTCTTTTTTCATTTTAACACCAGATGATTAGAAAGAATGGTATCTTTCCCGTTTTGACCAGATGTTTGGTTGTTAAATATATGTCTATTGTTGTTGTACCTATTTTGTTTATAATCAGGGTGTCTCCATAGGTGGAGGGATTGGAAGCATATCTGACATCTTAGATGCGTCAAAGTTGATTATTGAAAAGGTACATGTTTTATTGGTATTATAATGTGTGCCCCCAAAAATATTTGAATACTCAAGGAACATAGGAAATATTTTACGCACCACGGCATAGTAGGGGGAACAAATCCATAAAATTGCTTTTTTTCTTGGGAACTGCCGAAATTCCCCTATTCATTCATTTCTTTTTTGTGTGCAAGATTATGTGGAATATTTTTTAGTCTGTTGGGTACCCACTAAAACTATTCCTTTTCTTTTGCTGTGTTGTTGTCGATTTATGAATAGTACTATTTCTCTTTTCAACGGTAATTTTGCAGTAATTTCTGCCTGGACTTTTGTACAACTATGACTATAAGTAGTTAATTATTAATTTACCTTATTGCTGGTAGTTAATTAATATTTTACCTTATTGCTGGATTTTCAAATTACTTGCTTTTGGTTTATACACAGAGGATACGGCGCCTCAGTCCATTTTTTGTACCGAGAATTCTGATCAACATGGCGTCAGGCCATGTCAGCATGAAATATGGGTTCCAGGTATGTACTTTTGCTACTCTTGTGCTCAAACTACATCTGTTTCAACTGGTAAAAAACGTATTGTGCTCACTGGTTCTTATGTAATACTAATAGTGCTACGTAGCAACTGTTCCAATCCTTGTTCACTGGTACCATGCATAGCGCAGATTGGTCCGTGCTATGGTGAAAATGTATTTGCAGACTAAATTTTACATTTTTTAGAATTTTTTTACTATTTTTTTTTGGATAGGTAGAAAATCACTACTTTTGAATGGTCTAGAATTTTTAGATCAAGAGATTTTCTACCTATCTAAAAAATAGTAATAAAATTGTAAAATTTGACCTACAAGTACATTTTCATATGAAGCTCATGTGGAACGGTTCAGATCGACTATTTAGACTTTGAAAATGGAGATATCAATCCATAGTACAGACCAACCCGCACTTTGCATAGCACAGGACCTGTATGTACCTTGAGAAAAGAGAGAGATGCTATGATTATATAATTGTAGTGTAGGGACCAAACCATGCGGCGGTTACAGCCTGTGCAACTGGGGCCCACTCAATTGGTGACGCAACACGCATGATTATGTTTGGAGACGCTGATGTCATGGTGGCAGGTGGAACTGAGTCCAGTATCGATGCGCTCTCCATTGCTGGTTTCTCCAGGTATATATAATAATTATTTTTAGATTACATGTTATTTTATAATTATTAATGTTATTATATTTTTTTTTAGGGGGGGGGTCACTTGACATGTATTTATTTGACAATCTTCAAAAATAAAGCTGAAATTTAGAATTTAACATTATAGGCATGATCTATATTACCCACATATCAGGTCTATAAATCATGAACTTTGGTTTAAGGTTTAGGGTTTCTTATAGAAAGTTACGGCCCGATGGTTAAAATAATTATGAAAAAAGAAACTGTGTCACAAGCATGTCGGAGCTATAAAATGCAGATATTAGGAGACATTATTTTCTAGTAATTGTATATTATATTCATTGATATATATTATTTTGGATCTCAGATTAAGAGCATTGAGCACAAAATATAACACTAATCCAGAGGCATCTTCTCGGCCATTCGATTGTGACAGAGATGGCTTTGTGTAAGATACTACATTCTAATAGCATATTTCAGAACTTTTTTTAATGATTTTTTTTCAAGCTCACAAATTTATTTGTTATTTCCAGGATAGGTGAAGGTGCTGGTGTCATGGTTTTGGAGGTTAGTTTTAGAACTAAGAGAATAACTTCTAGTGTTTGTGAGCAATGCTTTTATTCACAATACTATTAAATTATTGGGTTATAATTTTCTATACAAAACCACCAAATGCAGAATATTTTATTTAATCAGAATTCTTAACTTGTCAAGTGACACTTTTGAATGCCATATTTTTGAGGGATCTACAGGGCAATAGCTGCCTTTTACTAATTTTGTAAGAGTGGGGTTATGGTACTTTGCAAAGAGCACATCGACCCGTACTATACCTATATCTTTGTTTTCAAAGTCCAAACCATCCATCCGAACCGTTCAACATGATCTTAATATGAAAATCTACTTGGATATCAAATTTTACATTTTTTAGATTATCATTTAATTTAAAAATTCTGGACCATCCAAAAGTAGTGATTTTCAACCTACCAAAAAAAATAGTAAAGAATTCTAAAATAAGTAAAACCCAGTCTGCATTTCATATGGAGATCATGTTGATCTGTTCAAATCGACTATTTGACCTTTGAAAATAGAGATATGAATCCATAGTACAAGCCGATCCGTTCTTTGCAAAGTACCATAGCCTCACTCATTTTGTAATGCATAGTAGACTTCGTACGTCAGTACTTTATTCAAGCTTTTCTCTTTCTGTGGTGACAGTTGATTCTGGTAACAATTTTTGTTCTTTCTTTTTCTCTGGGGAAAATTTAAGGCTCTTGAGCATGCAAAGCAAAGAGGTGCGAAGATTTATGCTGAAGTGCGTGGCTATGGAATGTCTGGTATAACCCCCTTTTCCTTTTTTTTATTTTAGTTTTAGATGTAATGTTTCTAATTTTATTTTTCTGGTGGCTATCATTTTTTCATGCCAACCAAAATGAAAATGATGTTCACCTTGAATAAGCCATGTTTTCTACATGGAAAAACTAATTAAGTTTACAGGGGATGCATATCACATTACACAACCACAGAATGACGGTAGAGGCGCCATATTAGCTATGAGGAGAGCTATTGACCAAGTACCAAATTTAAATCCTAAATTATTATCAGTTTACACTTTTTTTTAGTAATTAGCATATAACTTAATCTTTTTGTTTATAATACACAGTCGGGGCTTCATCCAAATGAAATAGACTATGTGAATGCTCATGCTACATCAACTCCTCTAGGTTCAAACTGCATATAACTTAAATCTGTTTTGGGTTTCCTTTTCTTTAATTTCAAATTGTAGATTTATATTTTTGGTATTATAATAAGAAAATGTGTATCAGGTGATGCAATTGAGGCTAATGCAGTAAAGTCAGTATTTTCTGATCATGCTACCTCAGGTGCCTTAGCTTTATCCTCAACAAAGGTATTAAATTAGTACTAAGCTAATTTCATTTTGAGTGAGGCTACGGTACTATGCATAGCACATATTGGCCCATACTATGGATCGATATCTCCATTTTTAAAGTGCGAACAATCGATCTGAACTGTTCAACATGATGTCCATATAAAAATGTACTTTTAGATCAGATTAATATTATTTTTAAAAAATTATATTTTTAGATAGGTAGAAAATCACTTGATCAAAAAATGTAGACCATTCAAAAGTAATGATTTTGTACCTATCTAAAAAATAGTTAAAAAAATTCTAAAAAATGTAAAATTTGGTCCGCAAGTACATTTTCATATTTAAATCATGTTAAACAGTTCATATTGACTATTTGAACTTTGAAAATGAAAATATTGATCCATAGCACGGACCAATCTACGTTATGCATAGTACCATAGCCTCACTCTTTCATTTTTATCAATCTTCTTTAAAATTTTAGTTTGTTTGCTAACAACATGGTTTTGTGTGTTTTTTAGGGGGCAGTTGGGCATCTTCTCGGGGCAGCTGGTGCTGTTGAGGCTATATTTAGTGTGCTTGCTATCCACCATGTAATCTCTCTCTCTCTCTCTCTCTCTACACAGACAGAATATATAGGTGAAGTATAATACAGATTTCCGAAACTTGCAAGTCTTATATTTTTCAACCAACATGCCAAGTGCCAAATTACAGAATTAAACTGTGAAAAATTGGCCTGCTTTCACTATGCCAAGTACAAGTGGATAACCATGTCCGAAATGTCACTTGACCAATCTAAGTTATAACAGCAATGCATATAACCTTGACTACGGATCTATATTTGTGTTTTCAAAGTCCAAATAGTCAATCTCAACCATTCAACATAATTTTCATAAACCTGCAGTCTAAATTTTACATTTTCCAAAATTTTGTTTACTATTTTTTTATAGATAGAAAATCACTTGATCTGAAGTAATGATTTTCTACCTATCTAAAAAAAATAGTAAACAAATTCTAAAAAATGTAAAATTTGATTTACAAGTAAATTTTCGTATGGAGATCATGTTGAACAGTTCAAATCGATTGTTTGGACTTTGAAAATGGAGATATTGATCCATAGTATAGACCAATATGTGCTATGCATAGTACCATAGCCTCACTCCTGAAAACAAATTAATAAGTAATGGCAATTGTTTTAGGGAATAGCTCCGGGAACACTGAATTTAGAGAAGGTAGACCCGGTCTTTGAAGGGGCTTATGCACCATTAGTCCATGCAAAGAAAATGCCAATCCGAGCTGCTCTATCTAATTCCTTTGGGTTCGGTGGGACCAATGCATCTCTTCTCTTCTCCTCTCCACCAGTCTAAGAAAGAACTATTGGTATGAACTTGATCACTATAAATTGTCAATTTTGTTGAGAAATGACGACATTTTTTTTTTGGCTTCTGATAAAAATAATCAGAGAAATATGCAATACTTTTGAGAAGAGCTAGTTTTCAGGTAGGTTTTCAAATATACCTTGTAAGTTCTGGTATTTAGAATTGTAATTTTTGACCTGGAATCAAATTTTGCAAGGTACTTTTATTTATTTATTTTTTATTGAAGGTTGGCAATTGTAATAAAAATAAAGCTTTTGATACAAATAAGGGCAAAATAAAATAAAAGAAACATACAAATGCCAACTACAAAATTATCTGAAGCTATTGATCACTTGTATCTAGATAAAATAAATGATTAGGAGATAATAAATTACATCTCTGTAATAAGTAATGCCCATTTTCTTACTGATGTTTTGTTCAGAGTAAAGAAGCAGCATTTTTGTTCTCTTTTTTTTTTGTGTGTGATTTGTATTGAACGTAATTTAGAAAAAAAGAAAAGAAAAAAAAGACTCAATTTATTTAGCAATTACATTAGTCAATTTTGAATTTGCTTCTGTATTTGTTTAATTAACTGTTAAGTTGGTTTTCGTCAAAAAAAGATACTTTGATTTCTTTCTTTTAAAATGGTCAACATTAGAAAACAACATATCTTTTCAACGCATATTTTACATTTTAAATGGTCGGGTTTGGTTTAAGAATGAACATATCTAAACATGTGAAAAAAAAAAATCATGATTTTCATATATTGAATTTCTCACTGCTCGGTCAATGTTTTGGCATTATTTTATTTGAAAAAAGCTACTAAACGAGAGGCAAAAAAAAAACAAATAATATAGATTTACCAATTGTTGGTTAATATGTAGTGTTATGTAGTTATAATACAAACCATAATAAATAATTGACATACAAATTCCTTTGTTGCTGTTAATACAAACCATAATAAATAATCAGCATGATTTGATACAATTTTAATCATTTTATAATTGAGATTCATAAGGTAACTCAAAGTTTGAGTTTGAATGAACAACATCCAATCAGAATTAGAGGTGCTACTTTTACCCGATTACCCGGATCCGATCCGGAACCGAACCGGATCCGACCCGGAACCGACCCGGATCCGATTAATTTGGATAGGGTATGGTTTAAAAAATATAACCGATTAAATTATGGGTATGGGTATAAAATTAATAATTTAATATCCGACCCGGATCCGAACCGGAACCGATACTGTAATGGGTAGGATATGGGTATCATTTAATTATCCGACCCATAACCGGACCCGACCTGATACCCGTATAAATACCCGATAAAATATATATTAATAACTCTGCATCAAGTTTTTGTGTTAGATAATATATTTCAGCTGAGCTATAATTTGATAAAACTTAACCAAATTTATGCTATTGTTTTACACTACCCTTTAATTACATCCTTAACTAGTCCTTTAATTACGCCCTTAAATTTTTGTTCTATATTATACACATGTGACACATAACACATGATTGTCAAATTTATTCTTCCATAACCAGCTTATTTTATACCTTTTTTCTTCTATTACATTCAATTCATAGATTTTTTTGAATTATAGAAAAGGAAATCATCATCTCTAATATTTTACTTTCTAAAAATTATATCTCCTCCATCCTCCTGAATTCAAAAGCTATTAACAAAAAACTAAATTCAATATTTTTTGTTACACCATGAGTACTCCAAACAACCAACAACCAACTAATAATTTAGAGTTATTATTTTTATTTTGCTATGTAGCATGATATATTTTATTATTTATAAACATGATTAATAGTATAATTTTTATTTTGCAGTAGTTTTTAATTTATATTGTAATGATTTATTATATGAGATGTTTAAGAAATTATAATTATATTTAAATGTAAATAATTTCTCGAATACTTTGGAGTTGTGACCTATACCCGCTCTGGATCCGGAACCGCCCCGTATCCGAACCGGACCCGATAATCCACAAACAAGTTACGGGTATCTATCTACCCGGAACCGAAAGACTGGACCCGAAATATCTACAGGTAGATAGGTATCCGGATCCGGACCTGACCCGATTTGAAACAAATAAGTATATGGATCGAAATTTGGACCCGAACACTTTTAGGATCCGGATCCAAATATAATAGTACCCGGACCCGACCCGACCCGATAGCACCTCTAATCAGAATCAATACAAATATTAAAAGGATCTCATGAATTCTAACTTGAGCCAGGTTGGTCTGGATTGGTTTTGATCGGATGGTTCAGATTCAAACTCAAAATTTGAGTTACTTTATAGGATTTGGCAATATTATCTGAAAAATAATTATTTTATGATAATATGAACTCAAATTTTGAGGTATTTCTAAGGAGATTTTTTTTAATTTTTTGGCACGATTTTTTAAGGAGAAGTGAACTCAAATAAATGGGGCATGGTTCTGGTTGTATCATTCAAATGCGGGTCAGACTGTCGGACTATTTAATTTGATCCATCAACTCGATATAATCTAATTTATAATAATTCGTTGGGTTGAAAACGGTATGGATAATATCCGATATGTATTCGAAAATTTAGACGTGAATATTTGATATCTGATATTTGTGTGGATAAGGATACTGATATAATTTTATGTTTCAATTATTTGTATCCGAATAGTAAATATATATCATATATTTTAATATATATTATGAAAAATTTATATTATTCAGTATTATAATTAGATAAATATTATGAATTTTAATATTTTTTAATATTTGTTTATATTATTTTAATAAATATCTGATATGATCTAATTTTAATAAATCTTTATGCGTATCTATATCCGCGACGTATCAGAATTTAAAAAAAAAAATTATGGATATGATTTTACCACTGTCCGCTCCGTTTTCACCCCTGGTAACTATCAAGTGCCATAATTTTAATATGGATGTGATTTTCTATTCTTACTTGCTGCTGGAACCGATATTATATGACAATATATATATATATATATATAATTTGATTTAGGATTTAGACCGTCCAACCTAAAATGACCGGGCTAAATCTGTTTGAAATTATCTGACCATTTCCGTAGCACTGCGTAAGAGACGAACCCTCCCCCAACTACCCTTCTCATACCAACCCCAAGCGACCGATTATTTTATTAATTGAAAATAAAATAAAATAAAATATCGCAAAAAGGTCAAAATATAAGAAAAATGAAATTGATTATTCTCCGGATAGTACAAAATTTTCCGTTCAAATTAGCGTCCTGCTAATCTTGCTAAGCATAAAAAAATGCTGCACTGCTTATCCCGTTCAGCACTGTAGCATTTTTATTTTTAATTTTTTTTAATTTAGCTTCATATAAGAAAATAAAAAAAATTGGTACAGTGTCAAGATGCGATGGTCTATCCTGTTCAGATTTCTTTTTTGTTAGATCACTAATTAAAATCAAGATTAACGGAACAAATGATTCATCCCGTCCAACTATAATATTTGAACGGAATAAACTATCTTTTTTTTCATAAATTTCAATTTTAAATCTTTTTCACGATAAATTTTATTTTTATTTTCGATTAATAAAAAAATCGGCCCAAGCGAGCCATCCATACGGACCATACCAACCTCTTCTTGGGTTTCCTCCGAAATTTTTATTAATAGAAAATATAATAAAAAAATATCCAGATTAGGGGACGCTTTTCGTTTTTTTTCAGATATAAGGAAAACGTTTTTAAATATCGCGGCCACTGGCCGTTGTGGCTTATCACGGCCATACTTAGTGCCTTATTAATCGTTCTAACTACATTAACCATTCTAATTGAACCAGAGATGAATCAGAGAAAAAACCGGAAAAAAAAACCCTGTCCGTTATGGATAGAAACGGCCAGCGGAAAAAAAAAAAAAATTTCGAAAATGCTGTCCGTGATGGATAACAACGGCCAGCAAAAAAACAATAAAAAAAGCTGAGGAGGGAAGGTATCATTCTTTCTTTTAAGAAGATTGATGCCTTTTTGAGCGAATGGAATATTGGCAAGGTTGACCAGCGAGCTCTTTTTCATTCCATCTCTAACATCCTCAAGGACAACAAGAGGTCCTCTCTCTCTCTCTCCCTGTCTTCCTTTTTGTAATTTTTAATATTTTTTTTGTATTTTTTTACTAATTGTTCGTTGGTTGTAGCATGGGGAAAGAATCATTCACATTCTTGAGCAAGTACTTGGCAACATTTTCGGATACGGATGAAGATGCTGTCCGTAAGAAAAGCTTTTTTTATTGTTTTTTCGCTGGCCGTTGCTATCTATCACGGACAGCATTTTCGGATTTTTTTTTTTTTTCCGCTGGCCGTTTCTATCCATAACGGACAGAGTTTTTTTTCCGGTTTTTTCTCTGGTTCAATTAGAATGGTTAATGTAGTTAGAACGATTAATAAGGCATTAAGTATGGCCGTGATAAGCCACAACGGCCAGTGGCCGCGATATTTAAAAACGTTTTCCTTATATCTGAAAAAAAACGAAAAAAGTCCCCTAATCTGGATATTTTTTTATTATATTTTCTATTAATAAAAATTTCGGTGGGTTTCCTCCTTACTCCTGCTTTTCCATTGGCACGTACAAAAGTCGTAGAAGATGCTCCGTGCACGAGTTCAATCCCAAAGGATGACGCTTGACGAATTGAATTTTGATTCCGGTCCCAGCCAGCCATTCTAGGCTTCTAGCAATCAGCAGGATATACTGTGCTGAGTGCGAATCCTCTGAGATATCTCAACTTTTGCGTGTCTTACGTGTCTGGTTCCTATTCGGTGGTGATGTAGGGGGTCAGTATTATATGTGCTTTGAGATTCGTGTAGACGTATTTAAACGGCTGAGATTTCCATAAAGTCACGCAAAGTTTGAGATATCTCAGAGGATAAGAATTCGTGCTGTGTTATCAGAAAACAATCTAGAGATCTCCTGTAACTCTTTCTGTGAATCCATTCTATAGCGGTTCATTTAAAATGTTCTGAATCACCCGCTACGTTTATAAATATTAAAATGATGCAGGAATATCTAACATTAAGAGATCTCCTGTAACTCTTCCTGTGAAGCTATTCTATAGCGGGTCATTTAATTGTTCCGAACTACCCGCTATATTTATAAATATTAAAAAGAGCGTGATCAACGAGGCCATCACTCAGCTACTAAAAAGAAAGCTCAAAGAGTCTCTCTTCTCTCAGTCTCTTACTCCTTCAGCGCTCGCGTAGAGAAAGAGAAAGAGAAAGAGAAAGAGAAAGAGAGAGATGGGGTTGAAATCGTTTGTAGAAGTCAGCGAAGGGTCGCACTTTCCGCTAGAGAACCTCCCCTACGGCGTTTTCCGACCAAGATCACCGGTGGAGGGAGCCAGCGTGGCACGTCCGGCAGTGGCGATAGGGGATTACGTGCTTGACCTCTCTGCTGTTGCTGAGGCAGGACTGTTCGATGGACCCCACCTCAAAGGCTCCACGTGCTTCTCTCAGGTACAGTACTATTCATATTTTGAGAAAAGTACCAATAAATATACCAAAAAGTCAAAAAGGATTTGAATCAAAGTTGATTGATTTTTCAATTTACAGCCATCACTTAACAAGTTTCTTGAAATGGGAAGGCCTGCTTGGAAGGAGGCGCGAGCTACTCTTCAAAAGATTTTATCTGGTAAATTTCTTTATAATTATGAATTTATGATTCATCCAAATTTAAAAATGATAAAGGTATGATTTTTTTTTTATCAGAAAGAAATTGTTTTCTGAGGTTACACAAGTTTAAGTTTTTATCATTTAATTTTTTTTTCAGCTGACGAGCCTGTGTTACGGGACAATGATGCCTTGAAAAAAAAATGCCTTGTACCAATGGTAATTAAATCAATTTGACAGTTATATGATTATAAATTATTGGATTGATGTATAAAATTATAAATTGTTGTTACTAATTGGATGCAATGTGCAGAGTGAGGTAGAGATGGTTTTACCTATAGTGATAGGTGATTATACCGATTTCTTCTCTTCTATACATCATGCCAAGAACTGTGGTACCATGTTTCGGGGTGCAGAGAATGCAATTGCACCTAACTGGTAATTCATGTTCTTCTTTTTGACTCTATATTCTTTTATGAAATTGTATATATTTCAACTATATGTATGCACTGCTTGTTTTTGTTGTGAAGAGAATAATTAGTGATTGAATTATTTAGGTATCAACTTCCAATAGCCTATCATGGAAGGTCGTCTTCTATTGTTATTTCTGGCACCGATGTCATACGCCCCAGGTAAAACTAACAACGTAATAATTTTTTAAGAGTGAGGCTATGGTACTATGCATAATGCAACATTGGTCCGTAATATGGATCCATATCTCCATTTTTAATGTCCAAATAGTCGATCTGAACCGTTCAATATGATCTCCATATGAAAATGTACTTGGATGCCAAATTTTATTACTATTTTTTTAGATAGGTAGAAAATCACTTGATCTAAAGATTCTAAACCATCTGAAAGTAGTGATTTTCTAATAATCTGAAAAAATAGTAAATAAATTCTAAAAAAATAATATAAAGTTTGGCCTCTATATACATTTTTATATAAATATCATATTGAGTGGTTTGGATCGACTATTTGAACTTGAAAATTAAGATATGAATCCATAGTACAAACCAATGTGCGCTATGCATAGTACTGTAGCCTCACTCTATAATACTGTTAAAATGTTGGTACTGTCCAGTAGGTATGACATGGTTCAACTATTCAGCATCACAACTACCAGTCAGCTTTATTTCTATTAACTTAGCTTGTTATGTGAGGTTTTTATGAATGAATTACAATAAATCATGGTTCTAGGAACTCAAAACCAGACCAAATAATATGAGTTATAGTCATTTACTGTGCCACCTGGATTTGTAGTGATGCGGTCTCTGGTTATATGTATAATTCACTCTTACAGGATATATCTATTTTTATACTTCTTGTCATGCTCTAATTTTAGTGTTTAACATGTGTGAATTCTTTTGTGTATTGTAAACAGAGGTCAAGGCCCTCCCATGGGAAGTGCAACTCCATATTTTGGACCCTCTCAGAAGCTAGATTTCGAACTTGAAATGGTGAGATAAATTTATTTCTTACTAAATTGACCTTGCACTTGTATGTTTGTGCAGTGATTAAATAAACATATATACATATTTATTTTGTCTTATATCAGTCAGAAGCTGAATTGAACTTCTTAAGTCTTCTGATAAGTGCCAACTCAAATGCAGTTTTACTAGTAATGTAATGCGCATGTGGTATCTTTGCTATTGCCTGTACAATTTCAATTTTCAAACAATGTTTTGTATTGGCTTTAATGTGATATTGAAATATACAGGCAGCAGTAGTGGGGCCCGGAAATGAGCTAGGAAAGCATATAGATGTTAACAATGCTGCTGATCACATCTTTGGCCTCGTTCTAATGAATGATTGGAGTGGTAGAGACCTTTTTGCATAGTTAACCTTAAAAAATATCTTGCTTACGCACCCTTGAAAAAAATTGGACTTGAAATATATTTTTTTAACAGCCAGAGATATTCAATTTTGGGAATGTGTGCCTCTTGGTCCTTTCCTTGGCAAGAGCTTTAGTGAGTGTCTTTCCTTCTCTTTTGTTTCTTTTTTGGAAAAATATGTATCATAATTAGAAATACTGATTGTTGGTTTGCAACATTATATAATCTTAGGTACCACGGTATCACCATGGATTGTTACTTTAGATGCGCTTGAACCATTTGCTTGTGAAGCTCCAACTCAGGTCCTTTGAGATTTTGTACTTGTACATATACTGTTGCAAAAGTTAATTTTCTTATATATATTTTGCCCTAATATATGGTATATATATATATATATGTAGGATCCTGTGCCATTGCCTTACTTGGTAGAAAAGACACATGAAAACTATGACATTTCCCTTGAGGTATGCACTACAAAATTATTTGATGGTCATATGCTTTTTCTTTTTTTTATCAATTGTGTAATTCAAGAGAAGTCCTTGGTAGGAACTATTATTTTTATTCGAATGATAAAGATTTACTTTGCAAAATAGGTTTCGATAAAACCCAAGGGCCATGATGAGTCTTCCGTTGTCACAAAGAGCAACTTCAAGCATCTGTGAGAATTCAAATACTCTCTCTCTCTAAACAAGTAAACATTGGATTTCATTATAACATTTTTATATATTTTGAAGATATTGGACGGTAACACAACAGTTAGCACACCACACAATCAATGGATGCAACTTGAGACCGGGTGACCTGCTTGGAACCGGCACCATTAGTGGACCTGTATGTAATTTCATATTTTCTCCATTTGAAACATGTAGTTTCTCCAAAAATATTTGTATGATCTATAATTTCTTCTCAAATTCTAGATCTGTTCATAAGACAAAAGACAACAGAGTTTTTTTGCGTATCTTGACACTCTTACAATTGATAACTTTTGCCAAGCTCAAAAGAGTTAATTATTTAGGGGTTTTTTTTTTCTCTATTGGAAAGTTAAAAGTCTGAGGTATTTTCTGACCAAAGAAGATTCTTGATATAGTAAAATAATATTTTTTAGGAACCAGATTCACTGGGATGCTTGCTAGAGCTGACATGGAATGCACAGAAAACACTAAGTGTTGGAAAATCAGACCGTAAGTTTTTGGAAGATGGAGATGAGGTTATATTTACCGGCTGCTGCAAGGTACTATTTTTCTTTCTTTTTTTGTTTCACCTCTTGGAATATTTACAGCTGTCAGAGTAAATTACTGCCAAAAGACTTTATTGATCTGATAGAACTTTGTTAGTTTTTGGATTCCTTCCCGTACAGGTTAACATGATATACATATGAAAATGTAGTCGGAAACCAAATTTTACATTTTTTTTTAGAATTTCTTTTACTATTTTTTGAGATAGGTAGAAAATCACATAATCTAAAGAATGATTTTCTAACTATCTGAAAAAATAATAAGAAAATTCTAAAATGTAAAATTTGATCTCCAAGTACATTTTCATTTGGAGGTCGTGTTGAGAGGTTTGGATCAACTGTTTGAATTTTGAATTTTTAAAATGGAGATATGGATCGATAGCACAGACATGTGCATTGAGAATATCAGACCTCTTGAATTCAATTTGAATTTGGATTGATAATTTATGACTGTGTAATAGAATTTTCTTCTGTTTTGTTCTTTGTATATGTTTGTGTGTCCCTTTTGACAACAAACCACTTATTTTTGTTGAGGGCACCAAATATAACAGAAGATAATAAAGAGCACATGAAGAAAATATTATGTTTGCCAATTATGAGAAATGGTTTCGAGAAGCTTTCAATGATAGTACCTGAGGTTAGGCTACTATGCATAGCACATATTGGTCTGTACTATGGAGATCTAAAAATTATAGTCCATTCAAAAGTACTAATTTTCTACCTATATATAGAAAAAAAGCAAAAAGTTTCTAAAAAAATGTAAAATTTAGTTTGCAAGTACATTTTCATATGAAGAATTGAAGATCATGTTGAACGGTTTCAGATTGACTGTTTGGACTTTAAAAAAAAAATATTGATTCATACAACAGATCAATATGTGCTATGCATAGACCGCACAGTACCAAAGCCTCACTCTAAATAACTCTTCAAAATTTTTACTTACAAATTCTCTCCTTTTATGCTTGCTTGTATTTGGCAGGGGAAAGACTACAATGTAGGGTTCGGGACGTGCGCCGGGCGGGTCCTACCTTCACTGCCTTGAATATTTAGTTTCCAGCTCAAAAATTTCTGGTAATGGGAACTATGCTAGTTGTACCTGTATTGGTTCATGTTTTTCCTGTGGTAATAGTACTTGTACTCCTGTGAGATTTGCATCTTCAATTAATAAATGGCTTGTCCTTGTAGTGTGCTCTTTCAATTTCAGTATGATTTTTTTTTTTTTTGAGGGATTTCTTGTATACCCCTCAAAAACCTCGAAATTACATATATCCTCTCTAAAATTTGTAATATCATATTTATACCCTTCTAAATTTCTAAAATTCACAAATATATCCATTTTATTGACTTTTCTATTAAACTCATTTTAAATTTAAAGTATTCATTCTCCACTAAAAAAAATTTAAAATATGAATTTGGGGGGGGATGGGGGGGGGGGACCCTTCACTTTTCTCTTCTGTTAGTGCTGCTACGCTTTAAAATAAAACAAAAGCATATCTGTTTGTAATCAATTTATTAAGAGAATTTGAATTGTCCTTTCAAGAGTTTCAAATCAACTTGAAGAAAAAAAGATATTCAACACACCAAAAACAGAAAACACAATATTGATATAATCATATTCATCCTCTAATAATAGTTATTTACATATAAACACGCATTCAACATTCAACAATTGACTCAGAATTATTCAAGTCTTCGGCCTCTTCTGGGCTGCTCTTTTCTGGTGTACTATGCTCTTTTTTTATCACCTAAAAATAAAAAAAATACATTAATTTAAAAAAAAAAACTTAATCTGTAAGATATTTATATTTGATTTTGCTCACCTTGTTTGACCTACTGTTGCAACGGCTCTCTGACAAGACTTTCCTCCTGCGCACACTTCTTGAAGCACTGGTCTTTGGTTTATTCTTTACTATTCTATTACGCTCACTGTCACTGGGTGAGCTACTCTGACTTTTTGCATTAAAACCCTCAAAATTCACAGAAATATCATTGGACCCACAACTTTCTTTTCCTTCAAAACTGACATCCAGCCTTCTATTTTTCATGAGGATTGTTTTACGGCTTGTGGTAGCGTAAAACTCTTCCAAGGTTTTGCTTATGCAATCATCGGGTTGCGGGCTATCGGATTCTGGGTTTGGGCGGGTTGCCATCCATCTCTCTAACCAGCTCCAGCTCACATTGGGCTCGGTTGAGTCGCACCTGCTTAATCTTTTCTTTGTGTTGCCAGTTCTCAGCTGATAATTGAGTCCAATTAGTAAAATAATTACCCGGTGTTGTGATTAATGGTTCAAGGTACACAATTTTTTTTATTGTCAGAAATAAAAAAAATTAAAATTATTGGAAACAAGATTGATTGATTTTCTTTTTTCTTCGATAAATAAATGGAATGAACTGTTGATTCGGTCCCACTAAGGGAAGTCTACATAAAAACAATGGGTGACTGGTGAAAGAGAGAAAAAGGAAGGAGATGAGAGGGCCCGCGAGTTTCACAAGCCCCACTGGGACCGAACCAGTACTTTTCAAATTTTATGTAGCAGAAAGCATGCTGCAACTCATCTATT